>OX602114.1:3055000-3619289 GCA_951449985.1 Falcaria lacertinaria
CGAAATCTTAACAAGAATCAAGAATTTGGAAAAGATAATAATACTGTTTTCAATTTATTTCACTTTCACTATCGCTATTCTGATAGTTCTTTTAGTTGGATTTTGCCTGAATTATTATGACCCTGGAAAACAATTCAATAATTTGTTATTTTGGAATTAACTTTTTTATTCAAGTACATTTCTCTCCTCCTTCTGCCTCTCTATACAATAACTTTTTTAATTTAAGTACCTACCTTTTTTGCAGGTCAAAAATTTGCTATGATGGAGTTGAAAGTGACGCTATCAGGAATACTAAGGCAGTTCACGCTATCTTACAGCGGAGTGGAGCCGGACCTCTCAGCCGAACTTATACTACGTTCTAAGAGTGGAGTAAAGGTCGAGCTTAATCCAAGGCGTAAATAAAACATTAATCCGCTTCTGTTGTTCCCTAAGTAAATATTACTAAATAAACTTCAAAAAGGATGTAAAGAGATTGTTGCAAGGCCGGAAACTTGCGAGTGATACTCTGGTGCAAATGTAATTTAAAATTACTTGTTGCATTATTTTACTACCTTGGTTAGTGGATATATAGCAGATCAAGGATATTTCCATATAAAGGCTTGCCCAAAAGTCCGGTCGGTAGTCCGGTTGAGACTGCGAGGGAATATTTTAATGCTCTGTCGAAATATGAATTTTATTAAGGTCAAACTTTCTGGGCATTTGCATGGTTGTATTTAAAACTTCTAGTTACCACCGCAACGTCTGCCATAGTTTATTCAGTATATTGCTAATTAATTGTAATTTATGTCTGCAGAAGTTATGTTAATACTCAATTCTAGTTTATATTGTCATCTCGGAATACAAATACATTTTAGGCTGGTTGAGTTATTGTGTGTGTTTTCGTTTGGAACTCTATGTTATAGAAGCATGTATTCAGTTCATAACTTCAACGACGCAAGCGGGTTTTTAAATATAAAATTATATTATGGGTGGTATATTAATATATCTCTTCAATATTGAACCAAGCCAGATATAAATTCAACTTTAAGTACTAAGCTCAAGGGAGTATCTTCCAACTGTTACGAGCACATAATTCCGTATCGTTATCGTTAACTATGAACGACGTTGAGAGATATGAATGAAATAACACTTACTATAAATGACTATTTTCGGTAGGTAATGTATTTTAATAAAGCAGATAACAAGTCCGCATGGACATACAAGACATAAAAATAGTAAAATATGCGAAACTATTTCCACTGGATAAAAATACTCCATGCTCCAAATAAGCCCGTACGAAACTACCAACTAGATTAGACTAAATCAGTGCTACGTTAGAATATAAGATAGTGCCTTACACTGATTCAATAAACGTTTAATTTTAAGGCTTTCTAACATAAACATTTTGCAGGCACCACAGCCAAGCCAATAAAAAGGTCCTTGTTGTAAAATATTTGATTAATAGCCTTTCAATATTAACGCAGCGGGTTTAAATAACTGCTGGTAGACAATTTCCATTTAGCCCGGTTTTGCTGAATTTAACATTGAGATGGAATTCGTAAATGAAACAGAACAATGCGTTGGAAAAAAAACGTTTATGTATATTACATGTCACAGATTTTTTTGCATTTTCAGTATTAAGAAGACTAAATTTATTTATAGCCTAGCTTTCTGTTCCCCAACTTGTCTGCGTAAAATCGTGCAAACATTTATTATCTCGTCATGTATCATGCTATTACTACCATATTTCAAGTTAACATCAACTGTATGGTATAATTAACCATTTATTATAGAACCACGCTCCGTGTGCACCAACGTATCACGTTAAAATATTTTTGGATTCTTAGTATAAAATGTTAACTGTATTTTTAATGTAACCATTTGTAAATAGTAATACATAACCCAAAATAATAACCATGTCAACGTAATCCTTAGAATCACCTACGATGACAATGCAAAAATAATTTATTACGAATTCATACACATATTAATTGCCGTTATATCTCCCTAAGTGTAGTTGTTATGAAACATGGCTTACAGTACAATTCACACGCTAACGTAATAATTAGACTAACAAGTACACGTAGGGACGTGTCATCAAAATGGAAGAAGCGCTCTCCAGTTATAAGCGGACCCTTATCAACGGGACAGCTCTGAGCTTTTCAACCATTGTTTGGTTTTTGAATAGCCTATTTTAACGAGATCCTTGCTGCCTACACGTTATTTTATTCGGTAAATAAGTTTCGTTCTAATTACCAGGGTTGTACTTGCCATTGTTCTCCGACCAGCGAATTAATAAATAATATTTATTATTATGTTTACCGGTGACACTGTTGTGTTCTAATTGCTTCTAAACCAATATTGCTATAGCGCTTGAATTTTGATGACGATATTGGCAACCTATTATTTTATGTAAATTACTACTGGAGCCATTTGAGGAAAACACAATATCATTTTTGTGCCTGATTACTTATAAATACTTTCAACTGGTTCCACATGAATGATTAAAGAGTATCCACAAAATTTATAATATTATAATAAGATATATACTTTTTTTATATACCACTAAGGTGGCAAACTATCATACGGCCCGCCTGATGGTGAGTCAACAAAAAAAAGGGGTAAAACTCGCGCGTTGCTATGCATATTAAGTTCAATATTAATCTTGCCAATGGAAAGTACATAATTTTTGGTCACCAAAACAAGGGAGGATTAATGAAGCTCTCATGCGGCTCAAATAAATGGAAGTGTTATTTATGTTTCCCTCGAGCCTTGAGACCACGGCGTTGTGTCGATAGGATTTCTGCATTTTTATACGGACACCTTAAGTATTGGGTTCAAATATACAACAAATTTCATTTTTATCGATGATTTTTTTGCAGAGATCTACACTAATAATAAGAGGAAAGTTGTATGTAATGAATAAACTTAAAATATTCTTTACCAATATTTTTATATCGATGTTCTATATCGATATTATATATACCGATATTTTTACATTAATCTTTATCTTGTGGTTGTATTTACATCGATATTTAT
Source organism: Falcaria lacertinaria (assembly GCA_951449985.1). Taxonomy (NCBI): domain Eukaryota; kingdom Metazoa; phylum Arthropoda; class Insecta; order Lepidoptera; family Drepanidae; genus Falcaria; species Falcaria lacertinaria. The sequence goes on from OX602114.1 coordinate 3,058,019, forward strand.
CGTATAAATATTTTTAAACAGCATCGATAATTATTGTGTGAAAAATATGGATATTTCGCTATAAAGATATTTTTTGCCCAAGCCATCTCGTTACATATCCATAATAGTATAAATTGTACATTTTATTTTTAATAAAATTATTACTTCGTGTAAAATGAGTCATTGCAGCCCTTGTATAACAATTAACAATCTACTATTGGTTACCACTTACGTGATCTCTCATGCATGGGTAACAAACGCATTCTGAAAAATTATAATACTATGCTTAGACGAGGAGGGCGTGAAAATCGATAATAGTATTAATATCCAACATTTTGGTACATTAAACTTTGCAAATGACCACGTTTCCTACTCACTGACGCGATACGGGCCGATAAATATGGAGAAGTTTATTAAAAGGTGTTCCGGTCTTACTCTAACCTTTCCTATGTAATTGTATATCTATGCTCTAAGCAAACTTAAGCAGGCAAATGCTTGTACTTTGTGTATTCGTCTACCTTGTACCTATCTGGATAGTATATCTGGAGTTTTTGGCGGAAATCAGGCAGAGCGGTTAGGATTTTTTCTAATGTCCTAGGCATTCTAATGCAACATAAAATAATTTTGAGTTTTTTTTTACATTCCGCACTGCCAGTAATAGTCCTCGAAGAGGATTGATTGCCATAGCTAAGAAGAAGAAGAAATCGAACTATATCATGTACTACCTACTATGATTATGCACATTTTTGCATAGGTTTATTTCAATATAACAATAATTGTGAATGTTTTTAATTTAAATGTATCAAAATCATTTATTCTTTTTAGGCCCTATTAAGGCACTTATGAAGGTCTAAATTAGCGCCGGTTCCACCGATCTTAAATCGGTATCTTCTAATGACCGGTTCATAAAAAAAAGCCACCGGCAAGAAACTCAGTGCTCTGTCTTTGTAACAAACATAATATAACTATTTTTAACAAAATTCTTTTAGATATTAGTAGGAAACACAGACCTAGAATTTTTTTCGCTACGCTGTAGGAAATTACAAATATCAAAATGAAAGCTACCAAGTTGATTTAGTCACTGCTTTCATGAAATAAATATTTTTAAACTATAACAATTACCAGGAGCGGAGAGCCACTTGTGCAAAGTGAATCTATATATTCCTAGGATTATTATCATTTTCGTAATCATTCATTTTATAATAGGCTTTATATTTTATCAAAACTCTTTTGACATGAATCTTACACATATCATAATTCAACTCGGTAATAGATTGTAGGAATAAATGTTTTTTTTTCATTATTTCATTGTACATTTATGTCTACCTGCGACTTTCTTTGACTCTCTGCCTTTTTAGAATTTAAAACTTGGTTATTTGAATCAAAACATCATATAGATAGGTAGATAAAATATAGGATTAGGCTCAGAATAAGGACTCAGCTCGTTTATGCTAGCTTAGTCCTTATTATGAGGGATAAGGTATGTATATGTATGTATTAAAAGTCTGTCTATTGACACATGGTTCCCGCGCTTGTATTCATTGGCTATGGAATCTCGCCAATGTCACCCCTTTCGGCGATGCAAATCTTGCTAGTGTAAGCATAAAAAAAAATCCTAGGTCCGTGAGTGTAACTGTAATCTATGGCAATGCCGTGAAATATGTTACGCTCACGTTGCGGACGCGCAGTTTCACGGTCATAATAAAACAAAAATCGTATGGTCGTGTTTAAGAAACATGATTTAAATACTTTTTTAAAATTGCTTGTGACTTGTGAGGCTCGTTTGTTTTGTGTATATTTGGAACATTCAAGTGAACATTGCTTTGATTTGATTTTCGCCACGCCACCCCGGCGCGGCCTCCTGGCAGCGTATTCCAACAGTCTGCGGCGGTATATATCTTCATATACTTTGTGTGGTACCTTGCTACCGTTATCCAAGTGGATTAGGACAGTTAGCTGGTTGTTACATACCTATCTATAGCGTAATCTTAAAAAGTAGGTATATGAACATAAATCATCCAGAAACAAGTAACTGATTTACACACGATCATAGAAGTCAGGTCCTCATTTCGGATAAGATCCCCACGTGACGAACCGGCTATTTACACGCCTCACCAAGTATATTTATTAATTTACGGTAGTACATTTTCGTAATGCAATGTGTTTTGAATTGTCGGCCGTTTTAACCTGAGGTTACAATGATTTACAGAAAACTTGAATATTAATTAGGATCGGATCCTTTCCGTCTGCGGCTTAGGCCTGGGATTAAAAGCGGCCAATTTATGTTCCATTGTAAATCTACCTGGATCGAAATTTTTAGGTGAACACAGTTCACTGCTATGTTGTTTTTTTATCCTACTACCTCATTTGGCAAACAGTATACCCGCCTTTATAAGAAATATGTATGTTAGAAAGCTGTAAGCATTGGATTGTGTTTTAATATTCATTACGCATTAAGTTGGTACCGAGTATGCTAATTCAGTTTTCACCAAATAAATAGTCTTTCATTTGTGTTATAAGCTAAGGTTCTAATATTGAAATACCTACCTATTCCCAACTTTTAAAATATCGTGAGGTTACCACCTCATAGGGATACCTCCCTATCCATTAGTAAAAGGTTAACGTTTTAAATAGGTAGTAGAACAACGTGTGAGCCCTGAAAGATTAGCCAGTCAGTAAATATCTTACCCCGTTAATGAGGGTCAAAACCGATAATTCAACTAATATTCCTCGGTACCTGCTGTAAATGAAATATAATTCTTCACTCAGTCGTAAAAATAACTCAGTGTAGGAGTCAATCAATACTTCCATACTAATATTATAAATGCGAAAGTAACTCTATTTGTTTGCTACCTTTTCACGACTAAACGGATAAACGGATCGTAATGAAATTTGGCATTGAGATAGATTATAACCTGTGAAGGACATAGGCTATCATTATCTAGAACTACGCGGGCAAAAGCTTTTTCTTAAATATTTTTGTATTTTGATTTTATATTCTATTGACGCTCAAAAATATCAACACACATAAAGCACATAGTAATACAGTAATACCCCCGGCTAATGCAGGCGTCCATAGGCAAAGGTGACCGTTTACCATGAGGTGAGCTATAACTGCTATAAGCTTGTTGGCACCTCATGTTAAATAATAAAAATATTGTATTGTAACATTACGAAACTGTTATTTCTAATTAAATGATATAGCTGAAAAAGGGTAGGTATATAATATTGTAAACATTACATTGTTAGTGGCATGTGTTGGGAACACGAAAAATTATTGCATAATTTTAAAAAGCAACCATAGTTTACCCTGCATAAGCGGTAAGCTAAAATTTAAATGTAAAAAGTTAGGCAGTGCAAAATATTATAATTTCTAGAAGCCAAAATTGTATGCAAATGCGTTAAAACTCGCCAGCCAGTTGGGAAGTTAGCTGCGTCCAGGCTCGTATATCACAGTCCAGCTCATATAAGGATGCTGCAAAATTCCAGCGCACATGCATTTTATGCAGCGCTTTTAAGGCTTGTGTTTGAAAATGCTACGAGGCACTACTGCAATATTTATAAGGCAGATGGGCTTTTAATACTCTTCCGAACATACCTAATAATTTTACAAAATGTAAGCAAAAAATATTGAATAAATACTTTATTAATAGACAGTTTTATTTTTTTTCGAATAAACAGCTGAACTAAGTCAATGGAAAGTAAATGATCGAGAAAGTCATTTTTTTTATAGAATTACAATTCTTCACGTCTTCAAACATGAAATAAAATGCGTAACATACTTTATTTATTTGAATTTCACGAGAGGATTTTTTGACGAGTCAAGTGTGAAGGCATTACATACATACCTACGAAAGAAACATTTTACTGCGCGAACGAAATTTCCATAATGCCTGTGAATTTATTGCGGAGAACCAGACGCTTCCTTTCTAAATAATGCTTGACATATTCAAACATTTCTTTGGAATAACATACGTGCTGTAACCTGAGGGGTTACATTTCTGGAATAAAGCCACGGAACTGGAACAAGACGTATTTTTGTAACTAGTCACGATATATTACCGTTCAATATATTCTTCTTTTCTGTTTCATAATTTACATAACCATTTACATTTCTAGAGAAAACATTACATGAAAATACCGGCTCTAGAAATGTGCCTGAGACGAAACATAGGTAGGCACTTATCATGTTGCTTAAAATAAGCTCCGTGAAATGTGGATGTTGGTTAGTTTGGCTATTAAGTATATATTATAATTTGGAAAATAATACATTCTAAAATTTCAGAATGTTTATCTTAAAAACTATTATTAAATATTTAGTTATAACGTTGAAATCTCCATATTTACCAGATTTGAACTGCTGTATATTGTATCCGGACGTTGTTCGATTATCGAATCATGACTTAACAAAACTCTGATTACAAATATTTTATTGTTATATGACAAGAGACAATCCTCAATATTCGGTACCAAAATAATGCAATTTCGAATAAAATAAAATGTAAAAGCATATTATGTTAAGATAAAGCCTAGTACTGGTCAGAAGACCTCTTCCAATTAACGAGATATTCAGTACCGATGTACATGTGAATAATCGATATAAAAAAATTAAGATAAGAACTATTTTATTATTTTTGAACACCTATTCATTAATTGAAAACATGTGTACATAAGGTAGTCATATATTTTGCGAATGTTGTAATATTATGCTGTAGCAATTAAACATAGGCCTTTTGTGTACCGTTCTGCTGTTATTAAGGTTACAAACGTACTGCTTTTAATTTAAAATTAATGACGCACATTGTCTTTCCTAAAATACATCCCAGCATTACATTCCAATAACATACTTCAAAACTTAATATTATTTATGTTCATATTTTTTTATTTAAATGAAACTGTCATATTTTTTCACGGACTGCCGTTTAACTGGCTGCATTTATCTTCAGAATTAATATTGCTGAAATAAAAAGCAAAAGAAACAAATATGTATTGTTCCTTTTTTGTTATTTTAGTACTGAGGCCTACGTAGACTGAGGCTCTTTATTGTTTATTGAATGTTGAAACGGGCAGAAGCCCGAAAGAAATATATTCTCGTATTTCACATAACGGTAAATTGGAATCGAATACTAAATAAAGATACATATTTTTCATTACATTTCAATGAAAGAAAATATCGAAATGTATTTACTCATTCAGACTACTTTTAGGCATACATATAATAAAATGAATGTATTTGTAATTGACGGCGTACACTACTACTAATGTTATAAAAACGTAAAAGTTAGGTTAGGTAGAAGTAGATCCAGAGACCATAACATCCTCGATAGAAAAGATTAAAAAATTAACAAGCTAGAAGGAAATTATTCCAATTTTAGTAATTACCTTATTTCAGTTGAATTTCATAGCGATTACAAATGAATGTGTTTGCGTTTCAATAGAACCGCTCGGCAGCAAAAGCTTTTTTTTATTTCACTAAGGCACAAGCGTACAGCCGACCTGATGGTAAGCCGTCACCGTAGCCTATATCTACACAACACTACGTAAAAGTGTTATTTGACTTCGTCTTCTGTAAGTCCGTTACTTTATATTATCAAGCCGTGTTTGCCGTCACGTTGCATTCACAATATATAGTTGGGGTGTTTATGGACCGCAGATAATTTTGATACCTAATCGCTATTTAATTCAACTGGTACAAGATATCAAAGCATGATCACACTGTTGAATGAGCTCCCCGTCGTGGTTTTCCCAAAGGAGTAAGTACAGCATGGGGTTCTTCAAGAAGGGTGTGAAGAGATTTTTGCAGTGTCTGCAACGTGCGGGTGTTGGAAGCGTCTGTAAGTTACGGTAACCACTTACCATCACGCGGGCCGTATGCTTGTTTGCCACCTTAACGGTGTAAGAAAAGGTACCTACTTATAGGCAAGTTATTGTTATCTACAGCAATGTATAGAAACTATGTAAATATAACTAACTACCCGTTAGCCTAATAACGGCTGCTCATTCAACCAGAGTCAGACGAACTTTACCCTTCAAATACAGTGTTTAGTGAAACTTTAATTAATCCTAGTGGACCCTAATAACTTCCAGCTGGTTGGATTTCTTTTCAACTAAGCTGTAGGAAATTGGCCCTTAGTTGTACCTTCTACGCTTTTTAAGGCTCGATTCGGTACATATTCCATCTAGGTTGAGAAACATCGCTTGTTAAATGGAAACTTTTTGCGAAACCATTAGTTAGGATCCGATAAATCCTCCATAGAAGAGCGAACGAATACTTTATGAGTGTTCTCTAACATACATAATCAGGAGTATTTTTATGCATTATAAAGTTCACTTTTATCACCAAAATGTGCTAAGACTACGCAATCACTGTTTTATCAAAAGTACAGTTTGGTAGTTTGATCATGTCAAATACTGTAGGTTGACATTATGTTTTGTTGTCAGTAAGCTACTTTTATGTATTCCGTGGTCAAAGCACAGATATTTTGTTATCACTACATGTTTTTAACAGTCTCCTGGCACGTCTGTCTCTGTCTGACCGCAATAAACTTGAAAACTACTGTACGAATTTTCATGAGGCGGTTTACGTATATAATTAATTAAGGTTTTGTGTACATCGGCTGCACTATAACGATGAGTTTTGTAGATGTTGGGAAAAATCATGAAGCGCGGATAAAGCTCGGTAATTTTTTTTTGACTTATATGATTTATTGTGCGTACGGGACGAACGACTCGCCCCAGCTTGGCGTTCGTCCCGTACGTAAGAAAGTAATTTTAAGTGAATTTTATTATACAACAATTCTGGTCTTCGTTCTGTGCCAATTCCATTTATGCTCTTAATGAGTTTGCAAATGGAAAAGCACAAAGGTTTTTAAAACGAAAGCAGGTAATTACACACGAGTGGATCAGACAGCGTTATTATTAAATGAGCTTCAACTACGTGACTCCATTCACGATTCACCGTAGTGAGGGGGGAAGTACAGATGGTTAACGATTGAATTTCGGGTGTTGTTAGCGAGATATCTCTTATTTTGTTTTGAATATAAATGTGTAAGGTATATGCATGTCCTATATGAGAGTATACAACGAGTTTAAAATTGATATCTAATTTTCGAAGCAAATCTTTATTGCAATGTTTAATCTTATAATCAGCACGGCTTTGCACCCGGTGTTTTTGACCCGCTTCGGCAAATTTATTTCTTGTAAATATAGATTAACAACTGCAGGGTTGATAACTGAGTTATTCGATTCACGATTCATCCGAATATTTTAAAAGCTCACATTAGCCCAGCCGTATTACTCATATTTGAACTGTCCCAGAATATTACCCGGCTAGTTGGGCTCCTATGAATATTGCGTGTACTTGGCGGAAGAGGAGATGCGTGTTCTCATTGTTTTCCTATTATTACTTTTCCATATAGGTATTGAGTACGCAAGCTCTTATATTGAAAAGAGACAGATATAACAGTTCTACACTATAGGTACAGTATTTTGTTAAAGGTTTATATTTGTTAATTTCGTTCGACTAGCTAGGTAGTTAAGAAAACGATGCTTTAACGAATATAAATTTATTTTTGTAAGAAGTTTATCATTATTACACAGCAATATCGAATCCCAAATTAAGCAAAGCTTGTACCTACTATGGGAACTAACAGATGATCGAATACTTGTATTTTTTTGTAAATACTTATGTACTTCTTCACCCAGGCCCAAGGCGAACACAGCGTGCTAATCCAATCAATGTTCGCCCCGGCGGAAATCGAACAAATCAAATCAAATCAAAAATCATTTATTCAGTTTATGAAGGTCTAAATTACCACCGGTTCGGAAAAAAAGCCACCTGAGAAGAACCGGCAAGAAACTCAGAACCCGCCATCTCTAGCGTAATAGCAGGTATACTGCCCACTAGAACAGCGGTCTGGTCAATCGATATAACCTTGACCTTGGTTTAATTATTATTTCAAATAATACTTTAAAACGTCTTGCCATTTGGGAGGTAAATACAAACTTGCTCTAATCGCGAAGATAAGCGGTGGCGCAGCATTTTTTTAACGATTTCCCTTCTTAATATTTCTGGCAATATTTTATTTTTTCCATGATGTTAGCAGCCAGTAGGAAGCGCCATAAATTATTTTTCATAAACTGATAAATAATTTATATAGAGAACGGAACCTATATATAATTACTCCAAAAATAAATACTACGTCGTTCATGTAGAAAGGAAAACCCATTATTCTAGATTTTAAAACGTCGGTCCTAGCGCAAGCTAGCGCAGATTTAATGCCGTGCAATGTTTGTGCACGTATCGCCAAGTTATTTATGGGTTCAAGGAATCGTGGGTTGGAATTACATTATCTATTTATGCTGGATTAATACCATAAAATACTAGACTGTTTCGGACGAAAACAGCAAACGGAGCTCTCGTCAGAATCCAATCAAATTATCTCCACGCACCACGTGACCTAAACAAATTAAGCTCCTTGCAATTCTGAATTCGTAGAACAACGTTTCAGTAAACTGGCTCATAAAAAACTGAAGAGTCCATATGGACAAATGATAAATCGTACTTTGAATTGTAAATTTATTCTATGTTATTTTACATACATAAGTATTGTGTAAAATATCTGTATATTTTTATAGTATGCAGTTGCCCGATGACTAGTGGTCACTGATGCCAAAGCTTATCACAAGCGCGTTGCTAACTGGACGTTGAGAGAATTGATTGTGCTTAGTAGTATTTTGTTTCATTACCAGCCAGCTAGCACAGCAAATCCTCGAGGAGCTCTGAAAACAGTATTGCAAGCGTTTAGATAGTTTAGTTTTAGTATTGTAGTAATAACGTCTAAAAATTATAATATTAGATCAATTTAGGTGACTTGTCCATAACTTAGTGCTCCTTGCATCCAAGAACTGTCGAAGCACGTTTCGGCTCATATCGAATTAAGAGGACCACGTGTTTCGAATTAGTTGAAGCGTTGACCGCAACTTTTTACCCTAAAATTAAGTTTCAGGACGGATATTTTAGGTCAATTAGGTAGGACGGCTGTTGTTGTTGACAGAATTTTGAAAGTCCTTTAGGTGACTGGATCATTACGGACTGACTGTCAACTTTAGAGCGAATTAATGAATAGTTTTCTTGTCTCTTAAGTTGATTTCTATCGCACCTTCATTTGATGTAAACTCTGTTATACTATAAATTTGTCTTTACAATGCCCGCCATTGCAGGGTCGTCCAATCGCTTAGTAAAAATATGCCCAATTTTCTATTTCTCCTTTACCTCTTTGACGACAAAATCAAGTTATCAAAAGGAATTTGCTAAAAGTGTCTCTTATAAGTTGTTCGTCCTGAGTTCTCTTCTACCAGTGCAATTTATTCAAATAGTTCCAATACTTCGCCTAAAGATTTCGTGACTAGCGGATGCTCCGCTCCGGAAGGTTTATATTGCTTTTATTTACTCAGAAATGATCTAATTCGCTATTCTCAAATCCGTCTATAGAGTTTTCATTTGCATCTTTCTTGCGAGTATACGTTCTTAATTACTATTTGATAAACATTCGAGTTGATGGCCTAACTAAAGAAAATAATCACATAAACCGTTTGTTTGAAGCAAAAATCATTACAATGACAGGAATAAAGTAAAACTTTTACATGAAGCTATTTATTACTAAACTAAAGTTAAGTTAATTAAGCACCCTCGAGTGAGAAATCTCTCTAGTACCGGAATTTGAGAAAGAATCATCAATATTAACAGCTGCAAGTTGAGATAAATATAACTTCAAAGTTAAGCCATAAGTATCGTCTCGAGATTCCGTAAGAATTAACGAAAGAGTTTTGAAGTCTTTCCGTGCAGTTAAAATTAATTTGGCGATATTAGGGTGTAGAACGATAATTTGGAATGATTAAAAGCGGTCTAAGATGGCGGCCGTGTTACAGCTGGCAATCACAATGTTAAAGGGAGTTAATATATCGTGTCAGTTATTTCGTGAAATGGAAATATCTGTTATTGTACATTTAATACGCAAGAAACAAAACTGTTATTTTATTTAACTGATGTTAATAACCATTTTTTAGTCAAATTACCCGCTACTACGACCGCGTAGATTTTAGATAAACTCGTTAAGTATGTAACGAATAAACCGAGTCTAGTCCAGTTGAGGTAAGGTCAGCAAAAGAGACCTTGTAATTACACTATGTTGAACGCCCTCAAAAACTCACGGGTTGGTATTAGTTATCGCCCTACCTCAAACCACACCCGTTCAACGAAAACTGGAGACATCTTTCATAAATACATTATTTTTTTCATAAATATATGTGGACACTTGGAAATATTGTCATTTTCGAATACGTAGTCCGAAGATGTTCTTGCTGCCAGTACTGGACTTAAGTTCTGGAACGAAGTTTGATTGGATCGCGACTGGCGAGTCCAGAGCTATCTAACTTCATAAATGAAATCAAACCTAATTAGCTTCCAAAACAATCTTAATTAATGTACTTAAAAGTCTTACAGGTCTCGGCCAAGTTAAATCCACAAACAGAGAATCAGTTAAAAATCAAACTTTCGTGATTTTTTTGATGTTATATTTTTGTGCTATAGTGCGGCGCCTGCCATCAAGCATCAGGCGCGCTTGATGGTAAGCGATCACCATAGACCATACACGCTAACAATACCAGAGATATTATAGTGTTACCAACTTTGTGTTGAGCGGAATCACTGCGCCTATGTTACGAAAAAGCTCTTTACTGCCATCAGAGTAAGCTTGAGCTGTGAAGCCCTCCTTCGATTTACAGCATTAAATCTGAGTACTGTTAATTTTCTAGTCGTATAAGGTGAGTACTGCACTACTGCGATCTATCTCTTCAAGTTACTGCTCGCTTACACCACAACACATAGGGGCAGATGTAGGGTCACATATTGGTATATACTACGGACGTGAGGAGCATGGATTTCCGCTAAACGAATTTAATGAATAAATGCGGAGGAATTTGTCGATATATGCCTAGTTGGGTTATGGAACGCAATGTATAAATTAATATGTATTTTAATAAAGGTTGGACAGCTTAAATATCTGTATTACTATTATCAGGACTACGGATTAAACTTCGTAATCCCAATTAAATTATCCCATCAGGATTAATATTCAATTATAATATTAATGTTTGCATTCTCTAGCCTTTTAGCCCAACCATCCTAAAGCCCAAACGGGTGATTAATAATGGATTAAATTAAAAAGTGTGGCCGAGCTAGACACAGAGTATTGTTTAAGTAATTAAACTAAAATTAATTGCAAAGAAGTGAATTAATTTATAAGGAGCTTTTCAACCGACTTTCTATGCAAGGTAGGCTTTTATGAAGTACTAATACGAATCTTGAATACTTTTACTTCATAAAGTGGCTTAAAGAGAAGATTTTCATTGCAAGCAATTTGATCTTATAGCAAATACGAAACTCTTAATCGAAACGAGTATTTATAAAACGGTTATAAGTAAATCAGTGAACTAACTAAAACATTAATTTAAGGTTCGATCGCTTGGGCTTAGCCAAATTCCGTCAAACCGATTCCAAGGTTGCTAAGACATTATAATTGCGATGTTATATGCTTACCATCTACTAAATAATTGTACTTTCCGTCTTATATCATGTTTTAGCATATAAAGTGGATGTTTTAGAGTATCGTCATAAATCTTCGTAAGCGCATTCATTGGTCAAATGTTGTTGATGCGAGACTGAGTTTTTGCTGAATAAATCATACGTCATTAGACTCATTAGTCATTAGATTATGCTTATGGATTTTGGACAGTCTTATTCCTCGTACACGTAATTACGTATCTCATTCATCTCTCTATAGCTGAAAGTGGTCATTTCATAGTAATAGGGATACAACTTTGCATATCATTGGTACCATTATAAAGCATTTCCTTCTTATCTCATATCTCAATAACCACACATGACTTCATGAGTGGCCCTATTAGGGCCAAAACTTAATTAACTATTATTTATTTTGAAAACGAAATAATCAAATAAAATACAATAAAGATCTGAAAATGCAAAGTTATTGATAAAATCTAGTATCGAAGAACATTTCCAACCATTATTATCATCGAGGTGGCATCCCGAATAAAGGATCGGCAAATATCCAGAATAAATCGCCGGTAAATATCGAGCCAATCTATGAAATGGGCCCTGAGGAATAACGCTTACTTCGCACTAATCGGACGTTCAAACTTATATTTATTTTGATACGATCGTTACGCTCCAGTGTCGCGGCACCTGCACGGGTAATTCAAGTTTAAATTAGTTTTAAAACTTTTCTTTAATTTATTAACCTTATTTGCATAATGTCGAGTCCAGGGACTAAAATGGATTAAGATTAAGGGCTTTTAAGCGCAGTGTAAGTTTAAGGAGTTCTTAAAGACGATTGTGATAAATAGATTAAAACAACGGTGACATTTTGTAAGTTTCTCACAAAATCCATGGTTATTTTAGGGCCACGAAAAGAGAGAGAGAAAAGAGCTTGGCAAATCTAATAATAACATGTTATCATAAACATATGCAGGCATTAAAATCACAGAAGAATCGAGCCTCATGACAAATTATTATTATTTTTGATATCAAGATAATTATTTCCACTCCGTTTTCAAAACCTAACTTTACCCCAATAAGTAATTTATTCGTAGCCTACATACAATTAGAAAGATTCGCCTCAGAAGATCAAAGCTGACGTGAACCGTTATTGCCTCATATTGCGGTCGTATGGTGACGTGAATAAATCATCTTATTTTTTAACCATTCCCTAAAGTCGTCGGGATATTTTTATCAGGCAATTTGATCGCGGCGCAGATTACCTGCCCGACGGAGATTGATAGGGCGTACCTTGGTACGCTAATATCACAATTTTACATTGATGTAGGTACATCTCAACGCTTATTGCGGTGTAATATTGTTCAAATCTGAATAGCTTAATAAAAGTAGAACAAGAATAGTACAGACGAAGACTCAGAGATCGCGATCAGAGAATCATAGTTTAATACTAAGCATCATGTTATAACTTTGTTAGAAAAAAATGCACGATTTGGGAACTTTATTTTAACATTAGAGCAGTTTTAAGTATTTTTTAATGTTTGTGTATTTCGTATAATTTGGCTCTGAATGTAAGACAGTAAAACTCAATATATGAACTAAAATATCTTCAATGAGACGCGGGTGACAGAGAATTATGTCATACATCTGCCTCATACTATGGCAATCTTTACGGGACACCGTAAAACAACATTAATTCATACGTTTTCAAATTTTGTGTCGTACGGACAACAGTGACCTTCTATTTTGAAGCTAACATGGAAGACTTTATTCATAAAAATATGCAATTGCCATTTTCAACCGGTGTCATCTCTCCGGAGGGATTATATTAATGAGCTCCGGGTCTTTACAGGAGCAGTGGAAATTCGGGGCACCACAGCAGCTGGCAATAACAATTAAAAGTTATGTGTTGCTATCACAACTCGGGATCACGTTGTTACTATTAAAATTTCTGTGATGGAGAGTTGTTTTAAATAACAGGGTGAGCGAGTTTTAATTGACTTCACTAGAAAATGTCACATCCCTATTTAAATGAACTTCCTAACGTAGATTTCCTAAGTGTGATTTTGCTGGATCGGATGTTGCAAACAACTATAAGCTATTATGAACGATTTCCATCAGTTGGCTTAAAATCTAAGCGTGTTAAAAAAAGCGTGAACCCAGATTTTGTAATTTTAGTAAGCAGCCTAAGATATTGTATTAATATGCCCATTTATGTTTGCTTAAGTTTAATCAAAATCTTCTCCATCTAAATAGAGCTCACAATCGCTTGTAAATTGGATGCTTGCTATGACGATGACCCCTTCTTCCTTTCCCTCTCTAAAGTTAAGAGCAAAAGGTATATCTGAAGAGTGTGAACTAAACCAATTTATACAGGCCCTGTGTAAACTGGATTAGTTCGCAAGTGTCAGCTTAGTTGCAAGTATCATTGTTTGTTGAAACTTTGATAACCATCCCCATCATGTCTCCTGAGCGGGTAATAACGTTATTTTGGTCACAAGAGACCAATGGTTTACTTTCTTAGAGTAGCGTTATACATAATGCAATAGACCATGGCAATACCAGTCATATTAAGGAGTGTAGTCTTCGTTTAGTTAATACATTTACGACTATGACAATTTGATTATTTTTCTTCATATCCTTACACACATACGCTTAAATTTTAAATTTTCTGTGACTACAGGTGAATGATCCTTCTAAATGTGTATAACACATATTCATGTTGTTGTTTAATTGATATATGTCTGGCCAGATCGATAATTAACTAGTTAGAGAAAGCTAAACGAGAGCTTTTATAATACTTATCTCATATTTCGGAGAAGGCCTAATACTGTAATAATATTAAAGTACTACTAAATAAGACGTAATAAACTTGAGCCAAATTATTAATTGCGTTTCTATCCAACTATGTAATGGTTCAAATAACTTCGTTGACGCCGCCGCTGCTACGTCGGTTCTTATTTATTAGGGTGTCCACAACGGTGCGGCTGGCAACACCAGATTGAGATCTCGTATTTCCCCTGTAAGAAGTTTGAATAGCGGACCGTGGTTTTGACAAGGGTATCCCCTTGAAGCAAGTTCAAATTATTGCCAGCCAACTACAAAGTTTTGGACATCTTTCAATCTCGGACCCAGTAATATTTGAAATGTTCCGACCACTACGACGGTCTGATACCATTTTAATATCAATGCAAGAGACTGCGTTACGCTGAAAGGTTAGGCGTCCTGAATTTATCAATTTATTTCTATCACTGGTTTTAGTTAGATTGAGCATCAAATTTCGTATTAACCATATTAATTGTTATAGATATTCGGCTGATGAAATAACTATTAGATTAAATGAGAAATCAATCACAGAGACTTTGCTATTGTAGTGGTGTTGTATAAGGACTTGCCAACCCAATGACTATCCAATAGAATAAATGTTTAAGATTTTTGGCATGACAGTCCGTGAAGTCCTAGCTGTCGATATCACTGCCACAGGGACATTTATGAAGAGCGCAGACCGGAACCCCAAGCCGTAGGCTGGCTACGATTCGGAGCGTGTCAGGCTCAAGAAATGTTCCTGTATTTGACGAAGGGTACGCGTGGAGCCAGCAGCCGGCGTCACGCGCTCCCACGGCCAAGAGCCTAGCACGTGCCGAACCTGTACTACAGCTAAAAAGTTTGTCATATGTCAATTTGCAGTTTATGTCGTCCCAGCTCCTCCTGGGCATGCAATTAAGAAAGAGTTTCTAGCTTCTTCCAAGCCAGCAATCTCAAAGTTAGAAGCGGATGCCCTTAAAATTTGACTTATGAGATTTGCTGAACTATGGACAGAAGATAGGAAGGCTGGTAAAGCGACACTGGAAGACAGCTTCGTGAATTCATCCTTATTATTCGGGAAGCTCGTGTTATGGCGTTTGGCGTATGATGTAAATCTTTTAATGCTTTGGTAGTTTGCTATTCAATCGCTCGAAAAAAATGAAGGGATTTAATTACATAGTAGACCATATTTCGGATTGTGTGTGTTTAGGACTCTTTCTTAAAAGGATTCAATTGGGTATCAAGTCAGTAATTATGTAACAACCTTTTGATTGCATAATACACCACGTGTGTTTATCATCATTCCAAACCCTTTCAGTACCTAGTTTCAGTGAATAGGAGTCCATTTTCTCTTTCGATAATGGCCTACGGTCTAAGCTTGATGGATCCTCAAGCTCACAGCCCAAGGAAATTGATGTTTCTAGATTCTAGATAAGCTCATATTAGATCGGAGAAAATCTTAAGTTCTGGTTATATTTGTTACTTATAGCTTACCCGCCCCGGCTTCACACGTGTAGCAATAAACACATAAATTACGACAAAATTTAGTTTCTAAAATTTCGTAACGAGTACGAGAAACAAGTCAAATCTGACTTAATATCTCGAACAAATGCAGATTATAACGGTACTTCAAAGAGACAGTGAAAGCAATGCCAAATAAAAAAATAAAATATTTCATCAAAGTCCTGACTTAGAATTACAAATACCTACTGAAAATGAACGAGATATTTTCCTTCGTTTCTTCAAGAATCGCAAACGGAATAACTTCTGAAACTTGAGTTAAGAATGATAATAAGGAGCGCAAAAAATTATGATAAAATTTTAATACGCTAATTCTATGTTATTACGCTTTTATGTAAAAATAGAACTCCGTTAAAATTAAACGTTCTCTTGGGAATACAAAATCGAATATTATTCCGTAAAAATTACTGCCTCCAGGATTTAGTAAATTGTCTGTTATTATTATAATTATATCGGTATAGTACGGGATATCTAGTAGTTTGAAATGTCTCGCAATTGAAGGAAGTAAAAAGAAGAGTTAATATCTCGCAAATAAACTTTCATGCAGGTCTTCATCAAAAATCATTGCATAAAATATTGAGTGAATCGTTTGATGTCCGGACCGAGGCCCACTCGTTGGTTAGCTATTACCCGAAGTCAGCTTTTAGGACCCCGAAGTCGTACGATAAGTGCCCGGCTCCACACATTGACGGCTGACGTTACGTTACCTCCCTTAAAATGTGCTGATAAATAGGCTGAACATTAAACTGTTCTAACAATTACTTACGTAAGTAACTAGCACTGATATAAAATGTCTGTACCTATACATATCCCTTATTCATGTTAAAGGAAGTTTTTTATTAACCATTAGTATGTTATGCAAAATCGTCGGAACAGATTGAGATTAATTTGTCTAACTAAATACATTTTTAAATCTTAACTAGTCAGTAAGTAAATCCTCTTTAGAACTAGGTATTGTACACTAGTTTATACCTATAATTTTATTGCTTCTAAATTGCTAATGAAAACCAATGTAAGTAAGGTCTCTAAGTAATGCTGGTTCTTGTGTATGGAGCGAGGGATTACTACAACAAAGACGTAAAATTACTTAAAAAATAAATTTGTTCCGTACTGTACAGGTGATAAGTTCCTCAAATGAAGTGCTATACCAAAACAATTAAGTCGGTTCCTTGTTACTTTATAACTATTTTTACAGCAAATTATGGATCATGTGTGCTATCGCTGCGGTCAAGGGCGAATATGTTTAAGGAAACCAAACCGAAAATAATTAGCTGTGACCCTTCTTTCTTGGCAACTTACCGAAGATATTTCTAGTCGACTTGACTTGGGATTGATCGATGTGAAGGTGGGCCCTGTTATGCCTAGCTCATTTTAGAAATATAGCTTATATACAAAGAGCACCTAAATATTGATTATTAGTTTTGAAGAAAATTATTATTAAATGTTTATAGTGTAATAATAAATTTCAGATGTTATCACACAGGTCAATCTAGAACGTGAACAAAGCTATTAACCGTGGTTACCAGACTATACCTTTTTATAGAAAAAAAAAACAGACAAAATTCAAACTCAAAGCCAACACAAATGTTCTTCACATAAATATCGTGAAACCGGAATAGAACCCGCAACTATTGGCGTAGCAGTTAGAAATAATAAGCATTTGTCTGGTTATTCTAAGCTAATTGTTGATGAAAATATATTTAAAATAAGATCTTAATCCGTGGGAGCTCATGCATCGTCTAGAGATATATAAAATTCTGCGGCGACAGGGCGGGCGGCACGCACACATCGACCCTCGGTAAAAGCCTAAGCAAATGCCTTGAAAGGGGATTATGCCTCCACTCCAATCCACTCTTTAGTGCCACTAAGCCTTATAAGTAACGTGGGGTATCTTTTTCGAGTTTGCTCTCTCTACTGTTTAACTATGTTGTTGTTGTTTTGTATTTCAATTTACTTAAGAGAAAATTGTTAGCGACAATTTGCTATGCATTTTTTGGAGTTTACTCCTTATGAATTGATTTTGAATCAGAGTTTACTCGTTATGAATTGATTTTCATAAATGTAATAGGCTCCCTGTTTGGAAATTTTATGAGGACTGAAATTATAACAAGCATTAACTCAAAAGCGTTTCGCTTGCGCTGTCGGTAAAGCAGTAAACTTTTTGTTGTGCGTCGGAGCTGACACACCACTTTTATAATTTGTATGTGATTTTTAAAACTGTATTTATTTAAGAACATACACATATTAGATCAATATTAATGTATTTATAACAATATAAAATTAAATAAATAATTACTGTATTACAATGTCATTTTTCCCTGTTAATTATTGACCTTTAGATCTAGGTTCCAGGGTTTCTCAGTGTTTATGATATATATTATCTTTCCTAATAACAAAAACTATCATCTCTCTTGCATTTTATATTCATAAGTAGTATGTTGCTATCAATTTAAACATCTTTGAAGGTAAAGTAGAAAGGCCCCTTCATGTAGTTGAGTGACGTGAGCACAGTCCTGATCGGCGGTCCAGTCCAGTCTACGTGGAAGTTTTGTATCATCCTGGCTAGGAATGTCTCTACCTCCAACTCAGCTATTCGACGACCTGCAATTATAACGCTATCTTTTATCAGGCAAACAATAAATTATATTCTTGTTGACGCAAAACATGAAAGGTTATAACTTCTTTACAGTCAGTTAGAAGTGCAGAAACCATATATTATGTGTGTAGGTAGGTATCATATAGTACTATATCACTCCCAAAGTAAAAATCGATCAAACCGTTTCGTCTAAATATGATGTTACCAAAGAAATATACGTTTATATACTCGAAAAGTATAACTTCTAGGCACGGATAAAAATTGAATTTCCTCGCGTTTTATTGTTACACTTTTGTTTTTTCAATTACGCGGTATTATGACTGTGTATTTTATACCTATGCAGCTTCGAACTCCAAAACCGAAAGGTCCAAAGGCGAAGGGATGAGCATTTCCGTGATACATGGGGTCAGTCTTGTCAGCCAGCCACCTTTCGGGAATGTACTCTTGCGCTTTTGGGTAGTGCTCTTCCATCTTTGACATATCATAATGGGCGAATACTACTTGCGTCTGTAATCATATTTTTATCTCAAGTCTACATTTTACAAGCTAAGCCATGATAAGTGTATAAATCAATTGAGATAGCAAAAAAGGCAAATTAGTTTTTTGTTGTTTTGTATTTGTTTGATATTTAAAGTATGATGATTGAGATAAGTATAAGAGAAGTTTTATGTATAAATGTGCATGGAGTCAAGGCAGACCTAAGAAAAGATGCATGCACCATGTGACAGATGACATTAAAAGAAAGGACGTATGTATAGAGGGGAATATAAATTATATACATATAATTGTTACTTGGGCTGATGGCGGGATGGTGAAAAAGGAAGATGATGATGATGATTAAAAGTGAATACACATACTATGACGGAAATAACACATTATACTAAGTGAAGAATGATGACCGTGTACATTTTCTTCGCATGAAATACGTACACCTGTAGGTATTTGATATCCAAGTAAATTGTATTCCTTAGAGGTTTGCCTTGTGTTTCCAGTGACGACAGGCAGTATCCTCATGGCTTCTTTGATGCAAGCCTTCAAATAAGGTTTCTTTAGCTGCTCGCTGTTCAACTGTTCCCGTAACTTGTTCTGTTTGTCAGGATTCTTCGCCAGGAGGTATAACGTGGCTGTAATTGTATTTGAAGCCTGTACAAACATTTAATATTTGATTAATATTGAATATATAATTCGAAGAACTAATCTTTGATCTGTTTTGGATCGGTTGGTATTAATAAGTTGTGAAACCTCACTCTGCCATGGCCGCATGGGTAAGAACATTAGTAAATAGTAAACTTCAATTTATTCTTATGTTTGGATAACTTTCCTATTGATTTTGAGACTTTGTTTTATTTCCTATTAAATTATGATATTTTATTATGTGGTAAACCTCAAAGTAATATTAAATGTTATGTTTATTTGTTTGAGTACAAAAAAAAAATGTATTTTATCTTTTATAAAACTACGGGTTTTATCTTTTATAAAAAAAGAAAACAAATTGTATAACTTACAGTGTCTACTCCAGCAAACAACATATCAGATGCCATAACGACAGCAACATCTTCGTTTATTTCTAACAGTTTCTCCAGAACACCCTTTTCATCATCAGATTTTGCCTCTTTACCTGCTTTTATATTTTCAATTCCTTTGTTGACAAAGTATTTTATGAGGCTAAAAGTATCGATATATTAAAAAAATATTTGTTGTACTTATATAAATTGCCTTGTGTTTGTTACTTTTTGTTCATATGACTCAGTTCTGTTCCATTTTATATTCGATTTTCTATAGTCACCTATCATCTATCTATACTCTGTTCAACTTGATAACGGCAAATATTCATTAAGTATAAAGCTTCTTTAAAGCACGTCATAATAACTTACTTTTCCTGTTGTTCATAGAGTTTCATGGCTCTCCTGAAAGTAGGAGTAGATATATACTTCCAGGGACTTGGTTTGAAGTCCAGCTTTTCGGCTATTACGAAGAAATCGTGGATGCATCGAATGAGCTCTCTCTCTGGGGAACCTTCAGCGAGATTGGGGTCAAAACAGTTAAGGCGGCAACCCAAAGCAACTGAGCCGATGGATTCCAAAGCCCATAAGTTCATTTCCACGTCAAATTCGCCACTAATCACATTGTTTTCATCGCGAAGTGATCGCAATCTGGAAGTAAACAAAATGAGATCTTGGTTGATTTGAATGCTTGCAAATCTGAGACTTTCTGAGCCACTACATACGTCCTTGAATTTCTTCTCACACCTAACCAGATTCCTCACTTTGTTTTCCCGCACCGTCAGCTCGTTGTGTGACAAATCACTGCACATTAGTTAGAAAAACTAATTGCTACAGACCGGTGGGATTTGAACTTGCGTCGATAGTATTGCAGGCTACGTTTCATAAAAGGCCACGACGGTTCGTATTTCGTAATATACTTCTTAGATTTTTATTTTGTAAAGCTGTAAGTGAACGTTTAATAATGATATCTACCTGGCTATCATGTCCATTGCCACCTCATCGAGTACATTACTATAGAGCTTTATAGTTTTAGGTTGAAGCATCACTGGGTTGACTGTTGAGCGGAATTCCTTCCACGGATCGCCGTGACTGTGGAACAATAAAAATAAAATTAAGAAAATAATCGTGACTCAGTCTCGACATAATGATTCGTTAGCTTAGATTCCATGACTTAGATACTTAGATGACATAATTTAAATGAACAAATAAAAATGATGAGGGGATTTGTTACTTTTGTGAACTTTCACCAACTTATACGATGTGACGTGAAATAATCGGATACCGAAATAAAGATATCAGAGGCCACTGCACTTGTACTTGTAGTATAATATCTCGCATCAAAAATCTGCGGCGACTTAGACGTTGATATTTCAAAGGATCGAAGGCGAACTGAACATTAGAAAAACGTTACCAAATAAATTTGACCTACTCTGTAATAAGCCCAGTAGGCTTATTGGACTGTTCTCCGGATTTATTATATTTTTTTCTGTAGTATTCCAATGAATGGAAACCAGGTCGTACTGGCATCCAGTTTTCACCCCGGAGTATCTGTAAAAATAGGTATAAGGCTACATTCAGAAAATGGTTTCCGAAGGTGATAATTTTCACTGTTTGGACATTTTAAAATTTTCATTTCAAGTCGGGTGGTGGAGAAAACGGCGCAAAGGACTTTCTCGTTCAAAATTGCTCATTTTGCATTTGCAGTTTTTTAAATAAATCCATTGTCATAAGCAGCATACATCAATAGGAAATAATAGCGTAGTAACGTTAGAATAGATTTACCTGTGCAGTACTGTCAGCGTCGAACAAGAATATCATAGCTGGTCTTCCAAACATTCCATCCAGCTTTATGATGGGACCGTATTCTCTATAAAGTATTTTTGAAAAATCTATGCCGTCCACATTGTGCATCAGTCCTGTAATATTATTATTAATTATATTATCTAAGCTAATCAAAAGTCTGTTGACTTAGTTTTGATAGATCTGTCTACACTACATTAACATTGCAAATAATTTGAAGTCTAGCTAGTGTGTGATTTTCTCACCCCCTGGAAGAAAATGGTGTAATTGTCCGATTACAGGCAGCGATGATGGTCCCGGGATGTCCGTCCACGGCTTGAGGTTCGCTGGTTCTTCTTTTGTTTTAACTGCTGCGGCGTTTACAGCTACAGTCCTATAATATACAGCTAAAGTTAAAGAATTTCTCCAAGTCAAAGTTGGTTTCCAAACAAAGAAAACAAACTCCAAAATGCTTAGACTTGTTTGTGTTATAAGTAACAGTTAATCAGCATTTGATGGTTGGTACTTTAGTGCTTTTCTTATGAAAACACAGTAAATCTACAGAAGAGATTCGCTGTAGCTGCAATGGTCAAGATTAGGTACCCTTTCAGTCTCGTCACAAGTGATCACCTGTTCTATTGGAAGTCTGCAGTCTATTTTGATATCAGACTACCTTAATGCCACAGAGCTAAGTAATGATGAGTCCGCAATCCGAATTTATGTATTTATCCTTGATATATAACTCTACCCGTCAGCATTCAGGGTGCTATAGTCGCTAGGTCAACAGCAGATGACAAAATATATTTAATAATACTGTCTCTTAAATATTTAATGCCTATATAGAAGGTAGGTTAAGTTCTGTTTTTGTAAATAGTTAGATCTGTTTTGTGTCAATAAATATTTAATGCCTATATTAGGCACCTGTAATGCCGTTTAGAAAAGTGAAATTTATTGAATTAACATGTAATAGGGGAAACTTGGTGACTTAAATATAACTATTAAGACAGTGATAACATATGAATATTATAGCGTATAAATCACAATGAATGAATAAGTATCCGTGTGGTAACTACTCACCTCACAAATTCTCTATTGATTGCTACCAAATTAAACACCGGTCTCAGTTTTGTCGACTGCATTTTGCTCACAAAACACTTGAATCTTTAGTAACTTCACTATGAAACATTAACTTTACTCTGCATTCATATCTATTAATGTAGAATGTATCTAGAATACAAGCGTAAATAGGAGAGATTATTAAGAAAATGGTTGGGTAAAACGTAATCGTTAGATATAAGCGACCGGGCCGTATAAAACCGCGAGTGTTTTTAAATCATATTGACCTTGGCTCTACGCATAGCTAATGGCGCTACACTAAAATATACACTAAGTAAATTGTGTGTTTGATTCTTATTTACTGCTGCATAGAGTTCAGTTTGAGTCTGTGTAACATTTGCCGTTGTGTATTAGTTTGCTTGACAAGGTGTCTCATAGATGTTAACGTTGGCTATAGGTAGGTACTGGTAGTGGTTGTTTGTTTGTCGATATGTGGGAGCTAAAATGCGATAAACTGATAGTACACAAAAGATTGGACAAATTATAAAATATAAATATAAAAATGATATAGTATAATTTATTTCATATCAATAGATGGTGTCAAAACAGTAAGAAAATATTAAACCTCAGGGTAGACGGGTGCAGCGGGAGAGGTAGGCCCAAGAAAAGGTGGATAGACGGTACTAGAACCGATATAAAGTGTGGAGAGACCGCTGATATGAGCTACAGAAAGAGGGACAGAGGACCTTTAGAGCTGACCCCAATAAATTGGGACAAAAGCCAAGAAGATGATGATAATGTTGATCAGTAGAAGTTGGTAAAGTATTTGCAGAAATTAGTTTTACGACCAAAATTTTTTCTTACCTTTACTGTTCAAGGGCGAACAGACTCATAGTCATATCGCTATATGCCTATATCTAAAGTACTTTGATAACAAATTCCAAATTTTTTTATATTCCCGCCAAGTAGCAGTTTTGTGTGAGATAACAATGAAAGCACGAGTAGCAGATACCTGCGGAGATGGAACTTTTAACGAGCTCAGGAGTGGTAGCAAATCCACGTACTGTACACAATAAAACTGGTACAGGGTTAGGTACACGAATGGTTAGACAATTTCGGATAAGTTGCGAATGGAATGGACTGCTATATTTTCTGAGGTTTTCGAAACTTTCATGAGATAGGAAGTTAGTTAGGATTTCGATATAACTTGTCGTGTGTGGCAATGAATACTAGTAGGAATTTAGGAATGGTGCTATCTGTTTAGTTATTTGTATTGTTTTCGTATTGTTCTTTGTATATTAGATGCAAGTTACCGTAGCCTATAGCCGCTAGCAATACCAAAGGTATCACTTACGAGTTACCAACCCTGTTGTTGATGAGGACTCACCGTGCTAGCAGCATTACTACAAGCCCAGCGTATCCTCGTGGAGCACTGGCGAGGTTACTTACCACAGAAACACAAGACTACATCAAAGTACTGTTATTTCACTGCAGTCTTCTGTAAGGTACAGTCCCCAGTCGGGCGGCTCCAATATTAATGGGAAAACCCACGGGAGATGCTAATACGCCCTACCTCTCTTTAAAATGTACCGTGGAATCACTCACAGGGCACCATTCGCACAACGCACAAAAATCTTTAAAATGCCTTCACTTCGAAATCGCCAACAGATGCTCGATCTGATGTTCCTGTACAAGTCCATTAACGGACTGTCATGTAAAAACAGATTTGTATGAAATTTGGCACACGTATAGTTATAGTTTGGATTAACCCATTGGACACTTTTTATCCCGGGAACATGTTGTTATAATGGTTAGGTGCCTCTGAGATTCTAAGCTCAACGCGGACGAAACCACGGGCAGAAGTTTGTTACAATACAACTGTATAACAATGCCATTTAACCCTGTTAATCATTGACCTTTAGATCTAGGTTCCAGGGTTTCCCTGTTAGGGTATACATGATATATATATTCCTTCCCTAATAGACAACAAATTTTTCATCTTTCTAGGATATAATAGTATGTCGTTATTATTTATTTTTATAACGGATAGCCATAATCACTACATTAAATATTTACATCCAATTTCAGGATCATCTTAGCTTAGCTTATGTAATTTATACATCTTTTAAGGTAAAGTAGAAAGGCCCCCTCATGTAGTTGAGCGACGTGAGTTTAGTCTTGATCGGAGGTCCAGTCCAGTCTATTTGAAAGTTTTGTATCAACCTCGCTAGGAATGTCTCTACCTCCAACTCCGCTATTCGACGACCTGTAATTATGACGCTATCATTTATCAGGCATACAATACATTATATTCTTGTTGACGCAAAACGTGAAAGGTAAGAGACCATAATGGAAATATAATGTAGGCAGATATCCTATGGTTCTCTATATCACTTCCAAAGTTAAGAGAAGTATTATGTTAGATCGATCAAATCGTTTCAATTTAATATACGTTTAAAGAAACATACACTCGAAGAGTTTTACCTTCTGGATCAGAATAGTATTTCCTCACGTATTAAAATTACACTTTTGCATTGTCAATTCCACAATATATGACTGATAACTGACAATAATCCACAATTAATAAGGTTTTGTATTTTATACCTATACAGCTTCGAACTCCAAACCCGAATGGTCCATAGGCGAAGGGATGAGCATTTCCGTGATACATAGGGTCAGTCTTGTCAGCCAGCCACCTCTCGGGAATGTACTCTTGCGCTTTTGGGTAGTGCTCTTCCATCTTTGACATATCATGATGGGCGAATACTACTTGAGTCTATAATCATATTTTTATATCAAGTCTACATTATACTAGGTAGGCCATGATATATAAATTAATTGAGATTGCAAAAAAGGCAAATTACGCCCATTGTTTGATATAAAAAGCATAACGATTATGTTTTTGAAATAAGTGTAAGAAAAGTTTTATGTATGAATACGGATAGGGTCAAGTCAGACCTACGAAAAGATGGATGACCCATGTGACAATGTGAAAGATGACATGACATGGAAAGAAAGGAAGTATGAATAGAAGGGAATAGAAATTATATACATATTATTGCTACTTGGGCTAAGGGCGGGAAGGTGAAGAAGAAAGATGATGAGAAGTGTATACACATGAAGCTTGAAGTAAGACAGAAGCATGAAATTGTTCTGACACCAAATACATTGTATTAACTGATGAATAATGACCGTGTACATGTTCTTCACATAAAATACGTACACCTGTAGGTATTTGATATCCAAGTATATTGTATTCCTTAGAGGTTTGCCTTGCGTTTACAGTAACGACAGGCAGTATTCTCATCGCTTCTTTGATGCAAGCCTTCAAATAAGGTTTTTTTAGCTGCTCGGTGTTCAACTGTTCCCGTAACTTGTTCTGTTTATCGGGATTCTTCGCCAGGAGGTACAACGTTGCTATGATTGTATTTGAAGCCTGTAGATACATTTAATATTTAACTTTAATTTTCAAGTGGTGAACCACATAGTTACATAATTTTAACTTCTTTAAGTACACATATAATATTGTATTCTCTTTTATAAAATTTTGGGAATCGAATTATATAACTTACGGTGTCCACTCCAGCAAACAGCATATCAGATGTCATTATGATAGCGACATCTTCGTTTATGTCCAACAGTTTCTCCAGAACTCCTTTTTCATCATCAGATTTTGCCTTTTTACCGGATTTTAAATTTTCAATTCCTTCGTTGACAAAGTATTTTATGACCCTAAAAGATATTTGTTTTAATATTTGTTGGTTTTCTTATGTATACATGTTGCCTTGTATTTGTACTTCTGTGCATTCGGCGTAGTTAACTGTGTTTTAATTTCAGATTTTCTACTCTTAAGGTGTTTGTAACGAGATAACGGCTAAATTAATTAAGTACAAAGATACTTTGAAGTAGGCATCAAAGTCGTAATATCTTACTTTTCCTGTTGTTCATAGTGTTTCATGGCCCTCCTGAAAGTAGGAGTAGAGATATACCTCCAGGGACTTGGTTTAAAGTCCAGCTTCTCGTCTAATACGAAAAACTCTTGGATGCACCGAATAAGTTCCTTCACTGGGGATCCTTCAGCGAGATTGGGGTCAAAACAGTTAAGGCGGTAACCCAAAGCGACTGAGCCGATGGATTCCAAAGCCCACAAGTTTATTCCCACGTCGAATTCACCACGAATCACATTGTTGTCATCGCGCAGTGATCGCAATCTGGAAAAAAACATAAAGATATCTTGGTAGATTTGAATCCTTGCAAATCTTTTAGAACAATAGATCAGGGTGAGCTAGCAGATTATTTATAGTTCACGCCTTACCACGAGGGTCGACGAATAGGTAAGTAAAGGTGTTACAAGTACAGCACCCACTTTCCCGCGAAGATAATTTGGTGCCAACGTAACAGATGGTGAGTCCGTCTACATCTCTGAGACACTACATACGTCCTTGAATTTCTTCTGACACGTAAGCAAGTTTCCTCACTATGATTTACTCTTACTCTATACGTACTTTTAGCTACTGCGACAGATCACTGCACTTCATTAAAGGATAAATTTAAAGAGATTGGAATATTAACTGTGGCCTCACAGTTTATCTTCGCATACTTATTATTTGTGTATCTAAATATCGGTCTGTTCAAAAAGATTAGCGATGTGCATAATGTTAATACTAGAAATAATCACAAAATTGTAATGCCTACATTTCGTTTACACAAAGTACAGGGTTCATTCTTAGGTTAGTTCATTCTAGTATTGCTAATCTGCCCTTCAACAAATTTAAAGCTTCTGTGAAATCAGTGCTTTTAAAAAAAGGCTATTATACTATTAATGAGTTCACATGTGACAAAGATGTATGGACCAACGTCACGACAGATAGATAACTGATGAAGTATTAGTATGTTATCTTATTGACTTTTTGGGCTTGAGCATGTCATGCTCACTTCCGTTGCTTGCAGTGGCGTCCGGAAGACGGGTCGCTCACTTCCCTCCATAATGGTTGAAGAGAGTGATGGCTACATTCGCGTCTTACTTGTGAACAGGTGCTGCTTGTAGGGGCTGGTCATCTCAGGCCTACTGGCTAGTTTATATTGATACATTTATACTGTTATTTCTTTCGCTAGTTTTGTAATGTAACCGTTGCAGTGGTGTCCCGTGGCTTATTTAAATAGCTTAGTACATAATTTGTTTTTAATATTGTATAATTCATATTGTAAGCCAACTTTGCTATAGAATATTAAGTCTCTTCCGATGAACTAATTATGTGAATTATCACATAGACAACTTTATTTCTGCTTGAAAAAGCTTTTCGTATATTTTGCTATAATGTGCTTGAAAATGTCATGCTCACTAAGGCATTAGCCTTTGCTTGCGGCGGCGTCCGGAAGACGGGTTGCTCACTTCCCTCCACAATGGTTGAAGAGGGCGATGGCTGCATTCGCGTCATACTTGTGAACAGGTGCTGCTTGTGGACGCTGGTCATCAAGCCTTTTTACTTTTGATTTATTAACTACTAGCTTAGATTTGTGATTCAAGCATCCTTGTTTATGTGATAACTTTTTGTGATTTATTCTAATCATGTAAGAAATTAATTTTAATGTAAATTTTGTATTTTATTTAAAAATAGTAATATATAGTTTCTTACCGGATTCTTCTCAGCAAAAACGATTTTCCGAATCCGGTGGTAGATTCTGACGATTTGGAAGTACTTTGTAATGTCTAGTCAAATAAAGATGATTTTGAGTTTGAGTTTGAGTAAGTTAGAAAATCGCGTTGGTGCAGATCAATGGGATTTAAACTTGGGTCGCTAGAATAGCAGGCAGCGTTTCACAAGATCACGACGGGTCTTTTTTTTTCATATGTTTTTTCTAGTATTTTTATTTTATTTGTATGATAGGTTACCTGGCTATCATATCCATTGCCACCTCATCGAGTACATTACTATAAAGCTTTATGGTTTTAGGTTGAAGCATCACTGGGTTGACTGTTGAGCGGAATTCCTTCCACGGCTCGCCGTGTCTGTGAAGAATAGAAATAAAATGAAGGAGTTAGTCGTGACCCAGTCTTGACATACTGCTATGATGGCCTAGATTACATGACGCGGGGGACATAATTTAAATGTTAAAGAAAATAGAACCAATGAAGGGTTTAATTTCTGCTGTCATCTTTCACCACCTTATACGATGTGACGTGAATTAACCGGAAATCGAAATTATGATATCAAAAGCTACTAAACACTTGTTCTTGTGGTACGACATCACGCTTCAAAAAATGATTAAAAGAATCGTACGCGAATCTTTTCGTACTTTAGAAAAACGTTACATAATAAATTTAACCTACTCGGTAGTAAGCCCCGTGGACTTATTGGACTGTGCTCCGGATTTCTTATATTTTTTTCGGTAGTATTCCAATGTATGGAAACCAGGTCGTATTGGCATCGAGTTTTCACCCCGGAGTATCTGTAAAAATAGGTTGAAGGTTACCTTCAGAAAATGCATCTGGGATGAAGCCATTAAATTTAAAATTTAGCTGAGGAATATTGTTAAAATTAAATCTCTTTAATTTTTTTTTATAATAATTGACGCGATTGTTGATGGTTAGCGAAGATGGTAATTTTTACTGTTTGGACATTTTCAATTTCATTTTAAGGTCGAGTGGTGGTAAAATTCAGGTGGCAGCGCAAAGGAATTTCTCGTTCAAAATTATCCTGGAAAATTTTCAATGAATCCATTCTCATAAACAATGTCAATGCATTTTCATTAACAACATAGATCAATGACAAATAATAGCGAATTAACGTCAGAATAGATTTACCTGTGCAGTACCGTCAGCGTCGAACAATAATATTATAGTTGGTTTTCCAAACATTCCGTCTAGTTTTATGATGGGACCGTATTCTCTATTAAGCATTTTTGATAAATCAGTGCCATCCACTTTGTACATCAGTCCTGTGATATTATTATTAATTAGATTATCTACCAGTAGTCAAAAGTCTGTTGACTTCGTTATGATAAATGTGTCTACACTACATCAACTTTGCAAATAATTCGAAGTCTAGCTAGTGTGAGATTTTCTCACCCCCTGGAAGAAAGTGGTGTAATTGTCCGATAACAGGCAGCGATGATGGTCCCGGGATGTCCGTCCACGGCTTGAGGTTCGCTGGTTCTTCTTTTGTCTTAACTGCTGCGGCGTTTACAGCTACAGTCCTACAATATACGGCTTAAGTTAAAACCTTTATCTCAGTAGTTTCCAAACAAAGAAAAGTAATATCCAAAAACTTTTTTGTGTTCTTAAAAGCAGTTTATCAGCATTTGATGGTACCGTAGTCATTTTCATAATATGAAAACACAGTAAATGTACAGAAGAGATGATTTTCTGTAGATGCAATGGTCAAAATTAGGTACGCAATCCGAATGCATATTTTTCCTTGATATACGTCGGCAGTTCAACAAGTTGTGAGCATTACTAGGTTAAACAGAAGCTAGATATGGTATAATATTTTTTTCTATGTAATCATCATCTAGCTTATCACTGCAATATTGTTTTTCCTGGAACTATAATAAAAAAAAATCAAAAAAAATTCTAGGAAACTAAAAATACGCTTATTATAAAATTGCTATCACTTCTTCATCACCTTAATTTTTTTTATAATAATAATTTTCAATCACAGTATTTAATAAATAAAATATATATAAATATTAAACATGTGGTAAATATATATCCAATTCAAATAGAAGTAGTTCTATATAATTATTATAACATATAAATAATTACAGTTTATTTAAATTCTATTCCTGTTCCTCAAATAATAGATTTACACCCAGTTTCTGATTGGCTGATCAACGCAAAAATTTACTAATCGCCTGTTAAATCTCTTGTCAAGTGTCAATTGGGTTGCTAGAACCATGATTAATTCCTTAATTTGATCATCTTGTCAGTTGACATAGCTATTCTATTTGACTCGAGAATTGTATGTCAACCACCATTTTGGGTTTCTGAAACGCTTTTCAAGCCATGATCATAGATTATACGTATGTCGAAATCTTTGTCAACTAACCTGTGCTTGTCGGCGAATTAACTTGTGAATATAATGTTTTTTTTTCGTGAAACTACATTCTTTCTCAACATTATTTAGGTATGTTAAAACATGTTCGAATCAACATTATTTAGGTATGTAAAACATGTTTATAATGCAGTATTATACGAAATATATTTTTTTATGAGTGTAGTGAAATCTGGACACATTTTTAAACTTAAATTTGTTCCTTGTTTAAAGAAAACACCAAATGTATGAGTTATTTTGTACTTACTTTTGAACTAGTTCTTAAAGTGGGACCATTTTAAGCACAGAACACAGTTTAGTTATATGGCTTTTTTTTCATTATAATATTTATATCACAAAAAATATGATTATTTAAAAACCAAAACTTATTCTTTATTGATTTTCAACTCTACATAAACTTAAATTAAAAACTTAAAATAAACTAAACTAAGAAGTACAAAACTAACCTAAACGTAAAATAAATAATAATATTTATATTAAATTTGAAATTCACAGAAAATTTGTCAACAACGACAGTTGATAATTTGTCAACAACGACAGTTGATAATTTTTTACTGTCCACTTTGAAACCACGTATATAGGCATTTATGACAAATGTGTGGCCACAATTGACAGCAAACCGAATGTCAAATCATAGTAATCATAGATTAGTAATTTTTTCTCTGATTAACGTTCCAGAAACCCAAAGTGATTTGACAGCCATCTTAATTTAACAGGAGTGTTAGTTGAACAATGATTTGAAAAGCCTTTCAGAAACTGGGTGTTAATCTTAATTTTAAGTTTGTTGTTTATTAGTCTTGTAATTTTTTTTTTATGTTACTTCTAAAATTATTCACTCACTCGCTCAAATTGTAATGCAAATTATCTATCTAAAATTGTTTGCTTTTCTATAATAAGTTCTATAGTATTGATTGTTCAGACTAGACAAGTTCAGTGTACTAGGTATCTTCCCCTTTGCGAATGTTGTGTACGCCTCTAAATGATACACATATCAGAAAAAGTGTAATGTTACAATATGTTGTATTGTTGGTGTATCTTAAATAAATAAATCACTGCACGAATTTAAATTTTAAACATTTTTATCAACACTCACCGACAAGTCACAAACAAATGCGTGTCACGATACTACGATTACGAGGTTTTTTAGGGATTTTTACAAAGGCCTAAGCTATAATATTTATAAATTATTTCGTCAAATTACAATCGATAAGTATATCATTCCCATAACACATTGCGCAAACGCTCCTCGTATAACTCTACCCGTTATCATTCAGGATGCTATAGACAAAATATATTTGACATGAAATAGTGATAACATATGTATATTATAGCGTATAAATCATAATGAATGAATAAGTACCCGTGTGGTAACTACTCACCTCACAATTTCTCTATTGATCGCTACTAGTTTAAATACAGGTCTCAGTTTTGTCGACTGCATTTTGCTCACAAACCACTTGAATATTTAGTAACTTCACTATAAAACCTTTTATTATATACTTGTCTAGATAGCATGTTGCGCTGAAAATGAATAAAAAAACAGGCCAGATTTGAAAAGCTTGTGTGCGTCACGCACACAAGTTTGCGTAGAGCGCGATGGGTCACTGCACTGCTGATCACGTGGGCTGGCTAAGTGATACCAGCTCTTAAATAATACAAAGACGTTATTAAATAAACGATATCCACCGTTTGAATTTAAAAATATATTATTTACGTATAACGTATACAGCACTACATAAATCTATAAAGAGATATCCGTATCTGTATATCATGTAAATAAAAGTAAGTGAACATACTATTATGTAGGACCTTCTAATTTATCGTACGTTCATTTGGAGCAACAGGCAAGATTACAAGCTAGGAATTCCAAAATATACTATTCACACATTTGTAAATAAGAAATGCTTGGGTAAAACGTAATCGTTAGATATAAGCGACAGGACTGTATAAAAAAATTGTCTTGGCTCTACGCATAGCTGATGGCGGTACACGGAAATATACACAAATTAAATTGTGCTTTTGATTCTTATTTACTGCTGCATAGAGTTCAATGTATAGTAGTTTCCTTGACAAGGTGTTGCGTAAATGTTGACGTCGACTATAGGTAGGATCGGTTCTTTGTTTGTCGATATGTGGGACATAAATGCGATAAACTGATAGTACTCAAGAGATTGGACAAATTATAGTATGCAATTTATATTTATTTCATATCAATAGAGAGTATCAAGACAGTAAGAAAATGTTGAACCTCAGGGTAGACGGGTGCGGGAGAGGCAGGCCCAAGAAAAGGTGGAGACGGTACTAGAACCGATATGAAGTGTGGAGCTGATATGTCTACTGGGCAGCAGACTTTTAGAGCCGACCCCAATAAATTGGGACAAAAGCCAAGATGATGATGATGATCAGTAGAAGTTGGTAAAGTATTTACAGAAATTAGTTGACGCTCATGAGTTCCGACCTACTCTCGTTACGCTTCCGCATGATTATGGTTTGGGTCAGATCTTTTATCTATAAGTAGGCAGGTTAAGTTCTGTCTTTTGCAAATAGTTTAATCTGTTTTAAAATGTTGTATCAACATACGAGTATTGCTGAATATAAGACCCATCCTTTTGTGTTTACATAGCTATAGTATAATCGAATTTTGAGAATGAGGATATCAATTGGTTGGGATCATTAGCTGGTACAACTGGAAGAAAGAAAATGTTTTTTTATACCACTAAGGTGGCAAACAAGCATACGGCCCGCCTGATGGTAAGCGATTTCTGTAGCCTATATACGCTTGAAACACCAGGGGTTTCACTTGCGCGTTGCCGACCCTTAATAAATAGAAGAAATGTGGAAATAATCAAGAAAGGAAGTTCTTTGCGTTCTATTCAAAGCTAAGCAATTTCCATATTATACGTTCCGAACGCAAAAAGCTAATTGGTTGCCACATTATAAGGAATAATTCACTCACATCGGAATTACTTTCCTCGGGCAATTCGTATGTTTTTAGCAGGGCGAATGAGTCAATACAAAGCCATCACCCAGGATGCGGATTCACAAACACATACCGATATTTAAAAAAAAATGCAGACTTAACAATCTGTAGGCCATATTATTTAAACATACCTGTATTGTGTGGGAATAGAACTCGTGACTCTAAGAGCTCTTGGCTAATGTCTGGGTCACCAAACTAAATGTAATATTTTCCTACGTTACCACCGGCCGAAGGATTTTTTGGCAATACCAATATCAGTCGCGTTTAAATGCTACCTAGTACTTTCACTGTACTTATATAGTAAAGTTATTTGCTGACTTACATTCTTATAATTCAGGTTTATCTATTACATAGCTTAAGTAGATAAAATTAATGGGTAGGAAGGAGCTACCAGTTTGATTGTTGATGAATAATTTATGAACGCCAGCCGCCGTAACACGCTGACATACTGCATATAAAAGCATATACTTACCATGCAATCGTATACCCACAGTGTATTCGAACATTGCCTCTACTTCCAAAGAGTGCCTTCGTTATAATATTGTTTATTTATTTTTAGTTGGAAGACTTACAGACAAATATTACAAATCTTCACAATTGTATATCCTAGTATTGGTTATTTGGTTTGATAGCATGTCTAGTGAAATTTAGTATAAGCTTAATGGCCAGAATAAATAAATATATATTAGCAATTACTTTAAATCATACTCATTTACGCAAGCGCCCTAAAATTTTGTGAAACAAGCGTTATAAATGCGTCACAACTTCTCGAAAAGCGACATACAAGAGCGGCAATTCAATATAACGGATTGAGGGCAGCTAACCAAACCCCATTTTGCATTGTTTGTATCGTGCGAAACGTCACAGTAAGAAAAATGGGCCGAACATGTTCGCGCCCATAAATTCCGTGGAGCAAGTGATTGGCAGAGAGAAATGACCGCTCGCACTCTTTCATAGAATATGTTACACACACTACGGATTTTTTCAGCAACCTTTCCAATTGACGTGCAGATATACATTTGTGGAATTACTTCTGGGATGGAGAATTGTAAATTACTCAGCCCTATCGTTGATCGAATAACGCTGTTGGATGAGAGATAGTATCGCTTATTTATTGTTTTGAATTTGCCGTCCTGAAAGGAAT
Source organism: Falcaria lacertinaria (assembly GCA_951449985.1). NCBI lineage: Eukaryota > Metazoa > Arthropoda > Insecta > Lepidoptera > Drepanidae > Falcaria > Falcaria lacertinaria. The sequence goes on from OX602114.1 coordinate 3,093,013, forward strand.
CTTTGCACACTTATGTATTTACTTTGATTTTAATTTATCTTATTAGGGTTAAGCTTTGATTATATAATATAATCAGAGGCAATCAGTTATTTTAAAAATGCGAAAGTTATACAATTTCCAACCGAACTGGGAATCGAAGCCTACATCTGGAACAAAACTCAGCTGCAGCAATCGATTATTCCTTTCGGCAACGAAGTCTCCTCTCTCTTAGCAAAACGATTCTAACGATATGTTGTGAATTTATAACGGCAATCTATCATCTGATCAAAAACTAGGACTCTTAATTACTTGAAGCTGTTCATGATGTTCTTAAAAAACTTACACTGAAGACTGCACACATCTAAACTAATATAAAAATATGTAAAATATTTTCTTGTTTATATGTAATGGTTAATCTCTGCAACTATTCAACCTATCTTATATGTTATTTAGCTTAAAAAAAAACTACACTATCCTTGATTAACACAGGATATACTATTTTATCTTAAGACTAAATATAATCTTACTCCAAAGGACCCAGTCAGCAAATATTACTCATAAATATCGAAGAGGGCAACAATATATTCGCTATAAATAGATATTTAAGTGTAATACAGATACCCTAGAACCTCTCAAATAAATCACATGAAAGGCTATTTCAATTATGCCGATGTAATTGGTATTCGGCGTTATGAATGGTGTACGAGTGTGCAGGCCTGATAAAGGCAAAGGTCCAATTAACGCCCTCGACGGCGAACAAACATCAAACGCCCAGCCATTATTGTGCCTTTTTGGCAGTGTCTTAATAACTTGGCGTTATAATCCTACTAATATTATAAATGCGAAAGTTGGTGAGTATGGATGGATGGATGGATGGATGTTTGTTACTCTTTCACGCAAAAACTACTCAACGGATTTGGAACACAGATAATAATTTATAGCCTGGATTAACACATAGGAATCTTACAATCCCGGGAAAATGTTTTTATCCCGGGAAAGTTTTAGGTTCCTCTGAGATTCTAAGCTCAACGCAGACTTAGTCGTGGGCAGAAGCTAGTGTGATATAATACCACGATTGCTTAATAACCTTTAAAGTACCCGATCTACCTGAGACTCATATTAGTTTATGATATTAATATATATTTTAAAATAACTTTAAGTGAGGTCGTAATGGGACTTTCAGAGTCACTCGAGTTACATTGACTACAGTCGAATATCAGTAGATATTGTGTTAAGTAAGGTTACTTAAACTCATCGAGGATATTACAAGCTTTTATTACAATCTTTCATTTATTTTCACCTATCCGGTGAGTGAGTGTGTGTAATCAAACCATTTTTAATCCAATATGGCAGATGTCACAAAATTAAAATGATCATTTCCACAGTTAATCCTATGGTATGGGTATGATATGCAAGGCTTGTTAAGCGAAACACTGTAAGTAAAGCGACGTCAATTTAAATCTAATATGGCGGCCGCCGCAAGATGACGATTTATAAATTTCACATTAACAGTGAGTCCTCATCAACAATAGGGATGGTAACCCGTTAGTTATACCCCTGGTATTGTAGCGACTATAGCGGCTATAGGCTTCGGTGACTGCTTAGTGGTATAAAAAAAGTTCGAAGCTCCCTGATAACTTTGCTCTAAAACTCTTTGATAATGAGAAATAGCTAGTAAAAATATTCATGAAGGATGCAATATCTGTGATTAACATGCAAAGCCCGGTAGGTCACAAAGCTTGTTTGTAAGAGCTGCAGTTTCTAGACTGTGTCATTTACAATTCAGATTGCGCCTCTCAGTGGCTAAAGAACAAAACGAATAAAGTCCACCCCGGTCACAGCAGTGTCGTACGGGTAACTTTTAACTCTTTTTAAATAAGACTTACGGTTGGACTTTGCAAGTTGTATAAAACCTTCTGTTCTAGTTGGAGAACGCAATACATTTTGTTGGACAGTTGAACAGTAAATTTCTTGAATCAAAAAGTGATTCATATATTAGGTCCTTACATATGAAATTGGCGTTTTTCGTACTGGCCACTTTAATCACGAATTTCTCCTCTTTGGTAAGGAATTCCAAATTCAAATTTGTACAGCTATAGACTCATGTATTTGTGCTTCGATGATCGTCACTCATTTGTTTTTTTTCTTCTGTTTTTTTCTGTTTGCGTCACTCATTTTACAAAATGGAAAACCTTAAATATCGCATTATTTACGAGTACGAGTTCCGCCGTGGCACTAGTGCTGCGGAAACAACTCGAAGGGTGAATGATGTGTATGGCGGTCGTGTTGCAAAAGAAAACATTAATTCACTTGAAGCAAATTGGGAAGATTAAAAAGCTTGAAAGGTGGGTACCTCACGAATTGACTGAAACAAACCGGCAAACGCGCGTCGACTGCTGCGTTACATTACTAAACCGGCACAATAATGAAGGTATTTTAAACCGAATCATTACCTGTGATGAAAAATGGGTTCTTTACGATAATCGGAAGCGCTCAGCGCAATGGTTAGATCCTGGCCAGCCAGCCAAATCCTGCCCCAAGCGAAAATTAACCCCAAAAAAGTTACTTGTAAGCGTTTGGTGGACTAGTGCCGGTATTGTTCATTACAGTTTTTTCAAATCTGGCCAGACTATTACGGCTGATGTCTATTGTCAGGAATTGCAAACCATGATGGAAAAGCTAGCGGCTAAACAACCTAGGCTGGTCAATCGCTCCACGCCACTGCTGCTTCACGACAACGCTAGACCACACACTGCGCTACAGACGGCTACTAAATTAGAAGAGCTTCAATTGGAAAGTCTAAGACATCCTCCGTACTCCCCGGACCTTGCTCCAACAGATTACCATTTTTTTCGAAATTTGGATAACTTCTTGCAAGGGAAAAAATTCAACTCCGATGGGGCAGTCCAAATCGCCTTCAAAGATTTTATTGATTCCCGTCCGACTGGTTTTTTTAGTAAAGGGATCAATGAACTACCTATGAGATGGCAAAAGTGCATAGAAAATAATGGTTCATACTTTGATTAATTAAATATATTATATTAAAAAATATTCGACTTTTTGTTCCTCCCATACAAAACGCCAATTTCATAGGTAAGGACCTAATATATATATGTTGGTTCTTTGCGAAAAGTATGTGCCCTAGAGCATATTTAAGGTTTCGTACACAAATTATATATATAGTTAATTTTAGGTTTTTATTGAACACTATATTCCTAAAAAAATAAGCTTATTATATTTACTTTTAAATTTATTTATTTTTCTATATTATAGTACCTTTTGTCCATAGGTCAGCCCGTGTTAAAATAGGATATATAGTCTACTTTACTAGCTCTTTTTCCTATCTTCGCCCGCGTCCGGATTTGGATATCGATAAGAGCGCCGCTTATCGGGCCCAATTTGTGTATCTAAGCCATCATGGGTCTAATCCCTGTACTTAAGTTTTTAGAAATACTCATTGGTACAGACTGGTGGGATTCGAACTTGCGACAATACAATAGCAGGCCACGCTTCATACCACATGGGTTACACCCACCACATAGGTTAAACAGAGTCAGTAGTGGTAGTGATACTCTCAAAAGTATTATATTAGTATCATTTTTGATCGAAATCAAAAATGATAATACTGTTTTTTTTTGTAAATACATACTTATAATACATACCAAACACCCAGACGCAAGGGACACATATTTGTCATATAATAAATGTTTGCCCCGGCGGGAATCGAACCCGCGACCTTTAGCGTAATAATCACTAGACCAGCGGTCTCGTCTCGTCTCGTATTAAATAAATCAGGCTCACTATTTTACTAAGCTCACCCCTGACCTATAGATTCTTATACAAACTTCTGTATAGAATAATTTAGAGGCGATGTGTGAAGGATCCGATTGGCGGAGAGACTGCAGGTTGATAGAGGCTGTTTATATTCATACCGGGCTCAGCGCTATGAATACTGAGTGAAAAGTGATCACAGATTTATTCCACTGAAGGCCAACAACAAAAATATGTACTTTATTTCGGGGTCTTCTTCTTCTTCCTAACTATGGCAATCAATTCTCTTTAGGAACTACTTTTGCCAGTGTCGAGAATTTTCAAGGTACTAAATTTTTCGTGTTTGTTGCATTTAATTACCTAGTATCATGCATTTGAATGCTTATTGGGGTTTCTGGAGGCCTTCAAGTCAGAGGTAACCTATTGTATAAATCACTATCCAAAAGTAGCATTATTTCCAATTTTCTATAAATCAGTCACTAAATAACGAAATAAACCAGGTTTTGTTCCCGTTAACATTATTTTAGACAAAAACCTTTTCGGTACGATACATAAATCCCTTTTGGCATTGTTTTTATTCTATTTGCCCGGAGAGCTTTGTCGGCTTCTAAGAACTTATGAGATGCATATGAATTACCCTTTACGAAGGGTTCGTTACCTTTATTCGAGAATACATGCCTTCCATTATCCTCTAGGTTTCATGTAAAGTATCAGGTGACCAATTACTACAAAGTTTTAGTATTGCCATTGACGTTTATGTTAGATACATATTTAGTATGATGTATAAATTAATTTACAAATATATCGTCAAGGTATGACGACGAATATTAAGTATTATTAAGTTTAACTTCTTTTTGTCAGTTAAATAATATTATTTCCCCTTTTTTAATTAAAGCAGATATTTCGTTAGGTGATTACGTTATGCCGCTACCCTCTGGCAATGTATTGTTATTATTACCGTGGATCAGGTGTATAATGTTTTTTTTTAATCTAAATATTATGTAATATAAGTATATAAATTTTATTATTTATACTGAGTCAAGCTTAGCAACTTATTGGTGAATCCGTATGAAATATAACATAAGAAACTCGATCAATAATTTCCGACATGTATAAATTGTCCTTGTCCGTTATTGAGGGCGGTATGATATTGTAGGCGACATCAAAACCACTCGATACTGAAGGCACTCCACTCTGCCGATGAAAGTTTCCCATCTCGAGCTTCAACAACGTAGGCGGAATCTGAATTAAAATAATGAAACACCCGTCAAAGGCTCGCCTGTTTTAATTCTTAGTACCTACAACAGCTCTGGGTATTATCATAAGAATAAATAGTTATTTTTTATGCATATGGTAATATTTCTCTTTGGAATTTTCGTGTTTATTTTATAATACGTACTGGCGTGGCAATGCTGCCAGCATTCTTGGCACGCTACCGCATGATTCCGGTTTGGGTCAGATCTTTTATCTATAAGTAGGTAGGTTAAGATATGTTTTTGTAAATAGTTTAATCTGTTTTGTGTCAATAAAAATTAAATACGTACTAACAAATAAATTCAAGATTCGTTTTGTTTCTCATTCCATTTATTATTTTAACAATTAAGTTAATCATAATAATGGTTAAGGAATTATAATTTGGCAACTTGTGTAGGTGGCAATGTAGTATGCATTCATTGTAAGAACCCAAATGCTTGTCCTGAACCAAAAATTCAGTAGCGAATTAGACGTAGATTTATGTAGAAGCTTAGAGAAAAAGTGCGACAAGGATTCCATATTATTTTCGTTGTATTATTCCAGGCAATGAATGTATTAGCGTATGATTTATGGCTTGTTTTCCAGCTTGAGAATTGAGTTATAACTTAGTTAAACGAATGAATTTGGTGCCCTGGCCTACTTTGAGCCAAACACTCCGGTAACAAGAAAATTTGATTACAAGAATTGCCTCAATAAATTCATCGCTGCTATAATTTAGAAACTAGTGTTTCAGCTGTGACTTCGATCGCTTGGCATTCAGTTGATTGACCGTTTTGTTAATTGGTACAATTCGTGTAAGTTAAGTGGTGTCAATAGGTACAATATCGAAATTCGGATAAAATCATAGAAAAAATTTCATTATGTAGTCGAGGTCAAACAGACAACTTATTTAAATCCGGTAACTTCCCAAACTTCTCGTATAAGGTACTAATAATTTAATAGCTTTGAGTATTATGGTTCATTTATCTGAAGTCTCCTATTAGTATGGCTTTGATTTATATATTTATTTAGTAAATAATAAAGGTAGTATGGGATGTTTCAAAGAGTGTATGCTCGATGAGAAATTTATAGCGTCGATAATACTATCCTGTGATTATTTAAGTGATAGGCTACCACTTATAATCCAGATAAGACTTATGTTTGTTTGCTAGTGGTATATGTTATTCCTTATTTACATTCTCTCATATTTAATTACTTTCTTTACTATCACACGCCCTGGAAAGTTTGGTGGGTTTAAATTCTGGATTGGAATGGAAATGTTGTTTTGTTGCCCTAAAAATACAGTTTTTCTTATTCAGGTTCATTGTGACGATAAAACTTTATTTTATACTTCTCAAAGGAACTCCAGATGCTATATCTAAAGTACTTTGTGAACAAATTCCAACATTTTTTATATTCTCGCCAAGTTGCAGTTTCGTGTGAGATAACAATGAAAGCACAAGTAGCAGATACCTGCGGAGATGGAACTTTTAACGAGCTCAGGAGTGGTAGCAAATCCACGTACACAATATAACTGGTACAGGGGTAGGTACACGAATTGTTAGACAATTTCGGATAAGTTGCGAATAGAATGGACTGCTACATTTTCTGCGGTTTGCGAAACTTTCATGAGATAGGGAGTTAGTTAGGGTTTAGATATAACTTGTCGTGTGTGGCAATGAATAATAATAGGAATATAGGAATGGTGCTATCTATTTATTTATTTGTACTGCTTTCGTATTGTTTTTTGTATGTTAGATGCGATATAAAATCTAACATATTCCGTACCTCAAAAGGAAAACGGAGCCCTTATAGGATCACTTTGTTGTCCGTCTGTCTGTCTGTCCGTCTGTCCGTCTGTCTGTCAAGAATTGTGTCTGGTTGTGGAATGGTCTCTTTCAGCTGTAAGAATGTCAAACCTGTAAGTTCACGTGAAGAAGAGGTATGAAAGTTTATGTCGCAAATATTCGCATATTTTGTAATTTCACAAGGCAATCTAAACCTATAGGTTGTACGTAGTATATTATCTATGCTGAGCTATAGTGTACTTCCAGTTGACATATAATCATGAAATTTTGCAAGAACCGGTGTCTTGCAGCACATGTTAAGGGAAAAATCTGAAAACCATAAATATGTAGTTTAATAAAATTCGTAGGGCGAAAGTATATATGAAGAACGTATATTATATATACTTTGATGCCATATACCTACAAGTTTGTACGGAACCCTCGGTGCGCGAGAGCGACTCGCATTTGGCCAGTTTGTTCTACGTGACACGAGTTTTCTATTGTACGATACGGTAGTTATCGAACTATAATTCTAGTATTTTTTGGTTGGTATTTGAATACTTATTGGTCGCTGCCAATTGCAACTTGCAGGCCGATGCGATACCGAAAATGAAATTTTGACAGCTTGCCGTTTCTGTTTTTTTCATGGGTACCAACAGATTTCCCATCTAATTGTACATGAACGATTAGTCAAAATATTTTTGCTGAGCAGCCATAACAACTTTAATTATGTGATTAAACAACGACCGTTAAAACGGCTGAAGCAATTCGCTAGCCTTCTGGATGCACATTGCATACTATTTACGTATCACCCTGGGTCCCTGGGGCAAGCTTAGTATATACTTTGCCGTGCAGAGCTTAGAGCGTATTTCCTCGTAATTGTGGAAAATGTTTGCGGAAATTGGAATGCCTTTTTCTCTCTATCTATTATAATGTAACCATTGCGAGGATACGAGGAGGCTAGCATAATATATGTATCTACAAGGTATAATTTAAGATTTTTATTTTGTGACACAATGAGATATGAAACTTTTTCCACATTTGACATTTTCTGGCTATAAACCATAAAAATGGTATGTTTATAGCCAGAAAATGTCTTAACCTTCGACCTACATGGCGATTATATTGTTACTGCGAATTATTGTTTTCAGAAATTCAAGAATAATTGAAAAGTACGTCGCTACTTGGTTTGGCACCTTAGTGGTATAAAAAATATTGTTCACTTGGCACAGAACAGGAAAACACTTGGGCGCATTTCGTCAATCAGTTACATTCAATAAATAATTTAACAACCAATATGCTATATAATAATCTAAAAAGTATAATTAGATTAAATGAGGTAAAGATAAATTGAAAACATTTATCTGGGTGCTTTCATATATACGTTGTAATTCAATGCTTCAAGAATACCGTTTACACACCCATTAGATCTAGAAACTTCAGCTTGATACATCCGCAGACATTGTATGGCGTCCCCGTTAAAACCTTTAAACGACTACGCCTGAGGCCTTGAAAGAAAAGAGCTTTTAGTCTGTAATGGACAGGCCTTACTAGGCCATTAGTACTTGTTCTAGACGAGTACTCAAGTGGACTCATATTTCGAACGGCAAGGATGAAGACTGGAAGGACTGCACTTAAATAGATGTGCTTGGTATATAATAAAATTAGTAATAAGTACCCAATTCCTTTTTTTAAAGGAAAACATAATGTGTGATAAATATGTGGATGGATATGCGGTAATGCAGAGAGATGAGCACTCAACTCACAATCCTATACACACCCGTAGAAAAAACTTCGCGTATCTATGGAGATTGCAGACATATTGGCAAGAAACATTGTCAGTAAGTAAAGTTTTTATAGATATTCACAATACACTTGAAAGCATCCGTTGTTCTCAAAAGAATTATCCATGTCAGTTATATTTGTACGTAGTACATTATCTACTCCGAGGTTATATTAATGGCTTTCAGACGTGTTTTGTTTTATTAGATGTGGTTATACAGCAAAATAATTTCCATTACATTTATGAAAAAATATGAGCATCTCAAAGAGGGCAACTTATCCTTGTGGTTGTCTACAAAGTAAAGCGTTATAAAAGTCTAACACACTGGTGTATGGTAAAACTTAATGAGTTTATGTTACACCTTGACCATACCTATACAAAAAACTTGAGAAATAAATAGTCAATTCTTATACAAGGGGCTAAAATGACTCAGTATACGAGATAGTTTTACTCCCGAACTGAAGCTCAAAGCTACCAAAGCTAAATAGAAACCGATTTACAATGGGTTTTAGCGCCGTTTGTAACACTGCTTTTCACTACAAGTGCAAAAAAATAAAATAATCCACTACAATATAAAATGTATTTTTGAATAAAAATGTTGTATACAATTGGTACCTACTATTCTGGAAATATACAGAATAGAAGTTACCAATTACAAGAGACACCACGTCTCTAATTTGAGTAAGAGTTATTTATACGTCCTCGAATGTGAAACGAAAGGGTCCTTTGATACAGTTTATGTGGGAATAGTTCACGGCTGGCGGGGGTCCGGTCCAGTCCACATAGAAGTTTCGAATTAGTCTTGCTAAGAAGGTTTCTACTTCCAATTCAGCTATTCGACGCCCTGAAAAATACAAACAAGAAAATTTTGCAATCGTTACCGTACTCAATGACTTTATTTGACATTTAGATTGAAATGTTTTTTCCGGATACAAAAGTGACGCGTACTCGTATTTGGAAGGAGGAAATAAATTGAGATAAATTACCTCTAACACTGACGCTTCTAAAATAAGTTCAAAGTGCGGTAGGTACTTGATAGATTTGTAGTTTTAAATAGTACTAAAATGATGACAGTGACAATTATTTATTTATTTTAAATATAAATTAATATTTTTATATTTAAAAATTCCTTCGCCTTCGCCATCCTGAACCGTCGAGTGTAGTGCTTCGGCAACCGCATTTGCGAGTTGCGTTGATCCAACAAATTAAACTTGTCTCAGAGACCAGCTGACGCTGAGTCGATAATATATCTATTGCTATCCATTTCTGATTGTTACTGTGTGGGACAATAATATTTTGAAATCAAAAGCTGCAATGCGAACATTTTCTCAACATTATGCATTCCGTTTTGGTTGCGGAAACTTTGTGACACTCTGCTAAGACTAAATTCTGGGATGCCATTTGGCTTAACAAAAGTCCATCATTTTGGATATAAGCAGGTAGAACTCACCTGCACAGCTTCGTACCCCAAACCCGAATGGCGCAAAAGTGAATGGATGAGCGTTCCCATAGTACAGAGGGTCAGAAGCATCCACCGTCCACCTCTCCGGAATAAACTCGTTAGGTCTTCTGTAATTCTTTTCCATCAAGGTCATGTGCTGGTGGCAGAATAATACGGTCTTCTGCGGGGATAAGAGAACAGTCCTTGCCTAGTTAAAACTTTTTTAATTGTTTTTTTTGTGAAGCAATTTTAAGAGTCAGTTTGAAAATGGAAATTGTCAGTTCAATTTAGGCCCTAAAAGGCACTTATGAAGAAATATTTTTGTAAATAAACGACAAGTTTGCTGGATAATTGAAAATTTTGAGCCCAGACTATGAATTTGACTAGGTTGAAAGTTCGTCAAAGAACTTTTATTGATAACAAGTAATTATTAACTATTGATCAGATTGTTTCTAATGTTTAGCCTAGCATCAATGTGATAAAGCTCTATTTACCCCTTTAGGTACGTGGTAGCCGAGAATATTGTATTCCTTGGTAGTCTCCCTATTGTTAACTCCTATGGGAGGCATCATTCTCATCGACTCCTTTATACACGCTTTGAGGTACATACTAGTGTCATGATTCGAAAATAATCTCTCTCGAAGTTTGATTTGTTTCTCGGAGTTCGTTGCAAGTAGATATAGGGCTGCGACTAATACGTTTGCAGTCTAAAAAGGTAAAATGATTTAAAGAATGCTGTTAGAAACAAGGAAATAATTGGTAAAACTTACGTGCATTCGTTAAAGAACGTGGTGTTTTTAAAGTGAAATCTATGTATAATGTATTTGTACTTACCGTTGCAATACCAGCTACTAACATATCACATACCATATTGTGCGCAATATCTGCGTCTATTTCCATTAATCTTTCAAGGATACCTTTATGTTCCTCATTAGTGTTTCTTCGGCTTTTGTAGTTTTCTGTTCCAATATCTACGTAGTATTTTGTTACACTGTGAAGAAATTCAGAACTTATGTCAGAATTATTGTTTCAGTTCCCTCAAGTGACAGTTAGCTAATGCAACTAGACTGTTGTTATGATGATAAATGCTTTCTGGCGTAAACTATATCTACTAATACATTCTCATCCAAATAATCTAGATGATGGTTAATGTGAATCAGAATGCAGATTGGGTTTGTTGTATGTTATTTTGAAATCTATATAAACTGCATGTAATTTTGATATCGTCTTAAGATCGGTAGTCTATCTTTGAATGATTTTGTTTCATACTCATCCATATCTTCATAGACTTTCATGGCCTCCTTGAATCCTCTTGTTGGGTAATATTTCCAAAGGTTTACTCTGCGGTCCTGTTCATTGGCGATAGCAAATACGTCGTGAGCACATTTGATGAGCTTCTTAGCAGGAGAATCATCTCGTAGAGCTGGATCTAGACAGTTGATGCGAACTCCTAAAGCCACCGCAGCGACAGATTCAAGCGACCACAAGCCCATTAGTTCTTCGAAGTTTCCACGTATCGTGTTGTTTTCATCGCGGAGTAATTTTAACCTAGAAATAATAATAAATATATTTATGGTTACACGTATGCGTATAAAATTACCCAAGAATAATTCTTTCTAATTTTCATAGTTAATATTTTAACTATATATGCAGACCGTGTAATTGTATCTTCAGCTACTTCTTCCAGTGCATTTTTATAAAGTTTAATAGCTTTTGGTTGCATCAAAACTGGATTTATTGTTGAGCGAAATTGTCGCCAATTTTCCCCTTGGCTGAAAATAGCAAAATATATTTACTTTATAACATTTAAAGATAGGTGTGATAATAGGTTTGGCAATAGTTATCGATAAATATTTGATTTTAGTTTAATAAAATTAAAATAAATATGGTCTTATGCTTACCCCTAGCTTCATACATTCGATATTTGGTCTTACCCATTTAATGTACGAATTATATTTTATTTGATTTGTGCTTTTAAGTTATTCATTTTATTCTGTCATGGACTGTTATTCAAGTTATGTACCATATTTGAAGTTCAACACATCATACTTTTTGAAACAATAATGAATTTTATTATTTTGTACGAATATCCTTACTCACCCTAGCAGTCCTAAGGAAAATGGGGACTTATTTTTCTTATAGTATTTCCTGTAATAAACGAGCGTAAACATTCCATGGCGGCTTGGGATTCGGTTTTCGGAATGCAATATCTGAAAAAGAAATTGGTTTCAGATTCCCAAAAAGAAGTATTATCACTTACATGCTTTTATTTCTGTATATAGAAAATAATGCTTGTATCTTACTTGAGATGTACTCTCGGGGTCAAAAATTATCAAAAATGTTGGTTGAAATATTATATTGAGTTTCACTATTGGCCCATAGTTTTGGTACAGGCGATCAAAGAAGTCAAATCCCGCAAGATTATGTAACGACCCTGAAATTAAATTAATAATATAGTGTGTATTCAGGGAAAATACAGCCATAATAAGTGTATAATTAAATTAATGAAGGTGATAATTATCCCGTTTACAGCCTACATTGGGCTGGGCAATATTTTCTTTAAATTAAATTTTACTTCCACATTAGTGTAATACTTTATTGACACAAAACAGATTAAAATATTTACAAAAACAGGAATGTACATTTAATTTTACTGATATTATTTATTGTCATAATATATTATGTTCATTCACTTATGTCAGCTTAGCTACAAACATATTTGTGTTAGGTACCTCCGCGTAGAAAATGATGTAATTGTCCTATGATCGGTAAAGATTTTGGTCCGGGAATGTCCTCAAATTTTTTGGGGTCAACTTGCTTGTGTTCAACAACTTTCAATGGTGAGACATTCACTGAAGCTAGTCTGAAATTAATATTATATTAGTAAAATTATGTTATGAAGAACCGTAAAAAGCGAGTTGAAATTAAAATCTTGACAGAGTGCCGGAGACTTATTAACTCGCCTGTTAAAAGTTGTCTTTTCCAATCCTTTTAATGTTTGCAAAACCTTTAGGCTTGTCAAGTTCTGCATTATCTTATTGTAGCTTAGGTACCTGGATTACTAATCCTTATCTAGAACAACAAAATATAGCGTACATAAGTATTATTTTGAATCTTTTGTTAAGTAATATTTTTAAAAGATTTAAACGGTTTTACCACTTGAAGTTAATGATCAATGTACATATTAAATATTAAAACAGGGATGGGCCGAAAAGGAGGACACAGTTATATTTAGGTGGTGTAAACAGTGCGGTAGGCTGTGGGCAACTAGCAAACAATTAGGTCCCTTGGCGAAAAACAAGGGTGTGCAAGGAAAGGTGGGTCTTATTATTGTTAGCATAAACTAACAGACTATCGACCTAAAAGATTTTATAGTTAGCTGTGTATCATTTGTTTACGACATTGCCGCGCAAGAGAGATGAATAAAATGTTGAGCATTTTAATTATTATTATATCATGATTTTTACACGAAAAAAGTCAGAACAGTGAGGGTTTTGCCGGTTCTTCTCAGGTGGCCTTTTTTCCGAACCGGTGGTAATTTAGACCTTCATAAGTGTCTTATTCGAGCCTAAAATGTTTGTTTTTTCATTTTGATTGTCATAACAGTGTATAATAGGGTTTCATTTACGATTTGTCTAAACCCCTTGGTGATGGGCTCACCATCTGTCACGATCGAACCGAAACATCTTCGATGAGAAGTTGTTGTTGAGATAAATGATCTCGCACATCCATCTATCTACTCCTTCGGAGAAAGACATTACGGTATAATTCATGACAAAAAAAACGCTTCTCGCTAGAAATATATAATTTCTTAAGACAGACTAACCATTCACTCCATTAAAAATAAGATTTTCATGTCTTGAATTTTTTTCCAATAAAAGTAGGTAGTTGGTGATGTGATCGGTGCCTGTAGCAGGAATATTGTCGACAACGTATTCGTAAACATAACTCGCGAAATGTCAAAATTGTCATACTAATTTTTAGTTCCACTTTTCACCGCCGCAGCGCTGTTCATTTTTCAATACAAACATATTCGAAGGCGATACGAAAACGCTGTCGACAATATTCCTGCTACCCGCACAATACAGTCTCCAATAAAATACTGATCCAAATATAATGCTTTGGAATAACGAAAGAAAATTTAACTTAGCGAATTATAAGGAAGCTTCAAGTTAACCTAGTTCAAAGTAACCTATTTCAGTTACTGATACCTACGAAATTAAACCAGAACCAGTTAATTTAGCACATTCAGCTTAGCTAGCTTGCGTGTGTATTTAGGTGATGATGAATTATTAATACGCTCAAACACGAGGCCGGTATTTGATCTGTTCACACGAATGGTTTGAGGGTGACTCTGATCCGTATTCGCTCCATACAATATAAGTCAAACTTAAATCTATGAACCATGTAAAAAATACCATTACATTGTTCCGTTTCCGTGATGTCCTCTCAAAGTTATAAATTTAACAGAATTTTTAAACATTTCAGCTGTTCGGGATTCATAATAAAAAGAAGGATTTACATTGACACATAAATGTAAACACTATTTTGAACTTACAGGTGACAGTTAGGTAAATTAAATAATAACGTTTTAATAATGCATAATTATTGAAACGAAATTATTTGGAATAATTAATTTTAAAAGTTAGAATTTTCGCATAATAAAAATAAATAAATTATAACTTACATTACGTCTTCACACGTGACACAACACAGATAATATTGAATGTATAGGTAATATTATATTAAATAGGTAGGTATGCACGACCAATGACCATGTCTATATATGTCGGATTTCCCACATATTGTTACGTTGTTCTTCAAGATAAACAATATGTTTTCCTGGTGTCGTAATTTATAGTTTTAAGATTTGTCATTGAGTAAGCAGGAAGCTCCGGAATTCTAGGTAGCACATCTATTTAATTAATTTATTTACTTCAGCCACGCCGACGAAGTTGAGACATTTCTTTTCAATGTCTTGAAAATGAAAAATGCCTTGCAATTTTTAATATCTATTCACCCTTACCCAGAAAAGGAGGGATATAGGCCTCATTACGAAATATTTGCAAGTATTAATCCTGAAAACTTAAAGACAGGTTACTCCTTACACCATATAGGCATCCGGTTATAAAAGTTTTGAAATTAAAACCATAAGGGTTAGAAAAACCGTCTAAATACAGAGAAAAGCCGCCTGCAACCGCAATGAGAGCAACGTTAACTTCACTTAAGTAACGACACCCAGGTATAAGAACTTTTGTGACCAATGTCGTGATAGACACGGTTCCAAAAAACATCTCAAGAACCCTTTGACCGCTGCTAATGGGTTAGCAAGTTCATATTGCCAATCGCAATATAGATTGAACAGACTAGAATAATCATTCTAGCGCTGTCAAGTTCCCCTTCTCTGCATGTCATTCATTATTGCGCTGTGGCATTACGCTAGTACTATAGAGAATGACCATGTCTCTAGTTTAAGAGACATGTCTTCAAGATATAGTAGGTTGTACTTCGATATCCAGTGATTAACAAATGACAAATAGCTGTACATAGATGTATAATTGCTAACCTAATACTAGTTTATGATATCACAAGGTTGGCCAGTGACAATTTAAGCTATGATTAACTACACTGAAGCTTCTAGCAATGTTACTTACATTTACTAAGACAAATAACAGGCTGTATCTACGTAACTTGAATTAGTTCACTTAAGTAAGTATCTATCTCATCAAGTTTGAGTTATATAAAATGTGTATGTATGTTTCCAAAAACTTTTCAAATTAATATTAACATCTAGATGACGACCGAAAGAGACTTGGTATACTTTTTAACACGTTAGCAGATTATATTAAAAGAGATTCTGACGTTGAGAATTTTCAATCGTGTAGTAGTAGAATTAAAGCTACTAAATTCTAACGCGTCTTCCGTGAGGTGCATTAAACAAATCAAGGTCGAGAAGTATTTCAATAAATAGTTAGACGTGATGATTAACTTCGATAGGTTAGTGTTTATAAAAATAAAGGTAGTTGTAGTGTCACCGGCTTGACATACGTTATGTTGTGTTTTGAATACTCCCATTCAATATAGACTACCTGAGAAAGTAACCTACAAAACGTAATCTATGAAAACAAAGGATATTTTTCTTCTACATAACATATAACGTGCTAGAATTCACCAAATACTAACAAAGTCACGGCGGCAAATATATTTCGTACCACTATCTCCCGATACGCGAGTGAAATCACCAATGGGGTGTATTATGCCTCGAATGATGTATAACCCGCTGTTATTTGGGAACCCTCAATAAATCACTAAAGATATGACGGCTCCGTTTTATTATCGTAATTACTGCGACAAGGTACGATGTAGCTGGCTTTATTAACACTTGCATGTATACGTTAGTCGGATATTAGTCCGAGTAATGACTTTTCCGAGAAATATATTGTATATACACAATATCTTTCGTCTCTTGGTAATCAATATTGATTACCACGGCTATAATTTAGTGTATGGTTTTCCGCTAGAATTATTTCAGGTACCTACGTGGTATATTGAACTAGGTTTTGCCTGCATCTGCGCCCGCATAGCCTAAGTATAATATATCACTTATGTTATTCGAGCAAAGACTAGCTTTTCTTTCGAGAAGTTGTGAAAAAATCGGTTACGTCCTTCCAGAGCTTACGCCAAATAAAAAAAAAATCAGGGGCAATTGAGAAAATACATAGCAGTTGCCATCTACGTAACAGCTTAATCGTTTCATAATTTGTGATGATTATATATATTTTCAAATCCGGTAGAAAACAATAATAATTCAACTGATTTTGATTGTAAACGTCAGTTTATATCAACTTATGCAAAACAAACAGAGTAGGCCAACTAATAAACTCCCACGTCATCTAGACAGCTTTTCCAAGTTTAATATTCTCCGTCACCTCTCGGCCGAAGGTTTGAAGTATTCTCAATATTGTCATGGCCGTGCGTGTCGTCGCATTCAGAGCGGGAATAAGTGTCTCCACTTATGTACATTGATTCATTGCTCGAAACTGAAAATAAGTAATTCACCCTAAATATTAACTTTTTTCATATAAGTACATGTTAGTATAATAGGCTTTTTCGAACACTCAACAATACAAAAATGATTTTAAAAGTTCATGGAACGGCTATTACAGGATGTTCGAAGTTTAAAGATTGTCAAAGTAGTTTTGATGTCAAATCTCTTGTCAGCTGAGCAGCAGAGTCCTATTGCTATGGTCTAGCGCTTCGAATAAGGACTAGCGTAAGTCGTTATTCTAAGGTCTAGAGTCACCGTGCCGCAAGCTGCATTTTTGAAATCCACTCAAAGAGTTCAAACCGTGACTTTTATCAATTTCATAAGCTATCAAATAGCACATACATACATATAAACACGCCAAGTCTTTCACAGAGTAGGCTGAGTGTGTAGAGCGCCATTTCACTCTTGACTTGCACCTATTTTGCTTCTTTTTTAGTCATCAAACATCTTATTAAACTAGTTGGTGCCTTATGTGAAAACAAAGTGTGGAAGCACGCTGTCATAGACACGGTAGGCTAATTCAAATTAAGTTTTATGTGAAGTAAATATCTACTTAATTTATTTCACTATAAAGGAACGGCAAAACAAAAGGTTTTTTTGTATTTAAATCAAAATATCATGGTCGTGACTATAATATATAACTAGCAATAAAACCCGGCGTTGCCCGGGTAGCAACAGGCTTTTTGAAGTTTTTGACCATACACACACCTATTACCACTCATCAACACCAAACTCCGTTACTCGCGAATGCAGCTATCTACCACAAGCATAAGTGGATGGCATTAGGTGGTTATAGAGAAAAGGCTAGATAAACCCACAAACACTTTCTTATATATTATTTGAATTCAGTCTAGCGCTATTTGCTGCGCGACTGGCAATTATGCACGTGCAAACTATTAGCAGTGCTCGCAGGGTATTAAACGTGCAAACATGCGTCAACTATTCACGAAGGCTTCAACATCTTGAAGGACTGATGGCCTCACTCATGTCTGTCACTATTTATATTCAATATCGATAGTGCTGACATTAATGTGAGGGATCAAGTGCGTTCTAAATTGAATATTTAATACAATATCTTAACATACTGGATGTGATCCCTGTCATCCCAAGCCTCCTTGGGATAAAATATCTGCCCGTTATCCATGATTGGATTTCGTCTAGATAAAATCTGAATCTTACTCGAAAAGTGATTTATTTTTATTAGTATAGCTTAGGAGCGACTTACCGTCATATAATTTTACATGAAATTAATGCGATTACTTTGGAGCTCATCATGGAAAAGATTTTTTTTGATCTCAGACAGAGGTCTGTCTTAGTAGGTACTAAGATGATTAAAATCTGGACTACTATCCTCAGTAAGGTAGGTGCTCAAATGAGAGCTGTCATCCAATGGTGCCACGAGAGGTTCTTTGCCTTTATTATGCATGCTGTGAGTGACCCAGGTACAGCAATCTATGGTAATAATTTGTTTCTTCCTTTTTATATCTGTAAGGGCATACAGCCCTTGGAGATATATAAGTTTATCCATGGTAGTTACTCGTGGAGAAGTAACATGATGAGCAAATGTGGTTGCGATATTAATGAAGATTTGAGTGAATGTAAACAGAATTAATTACCCGGCTGGTCCCGTAATTTATTGCGTGTTACGTTGTGTGAATGTGAAATTGCACTGCGTCTAATAATGTTATTTTATTGAACCTTGGAATACAACAAGTAATTAAAACATGGGCTCTCTTTATTTATTTGTCGTAATTATTTAATAAGTAGGAGCTGTGATAGTGACTACACCTTACAGAAGATCGTAGTACCCCTTAATATCGTGTTTCAGCGAGGAGTAAGATTTCGAGAGCTTCTCAAGGATGCGCTGTGAAGGCAGTGGGTAACCTGTACATCCCTTATGTTGCTAGTACATTGAGACCACGATGAGTTCTCTCAATAGCCGTGCGCTAGTTTGCTGTCTTTGTAGGTACTGTAAGGCTTGAACCTCCTTCCATACAGTAAATATGTTTTATAAAAAGAAGGTAATTCAAATCAGTAGAATCTTTTGTTTTAAAATTGAATTATTGTATTCTGTGACAGGCAATGGCCTAATAAACACTGAAATTAATTTAAATAAAAGCTTTATTGAGAAATAGAACCCGGCGCTCACGCGCTACGCCCGTCAGTACTATGTATTATTTGCTATTAATAAAGTTTATATAAATGTGACTTGTAAATCTAGATTAAAACGCCGCTTGACACTATGATCTAAAAATTTACTGTTAACCTTGGTTTGTTTACTCCGAACAAAATACTAAATGAATATAAACAGTCACAGTAGACTGTCTACGTGTCAAAATGAAATCAGTACGTTTTGTACTATGAATATCAAGTAGTTTGAGACGTGATTGATTGTACCGGGCCAAATTTCTATATGTATTTGTCTGTATAGTATACACCAGCTATAGCTCTAATAGTTGAATGTTTTATATACATTTCAAAATATAGGCTTACAAACATGTACTTCTCTTCTAAATTTCTTTATACCACTAAGTTAAGAGTACAAAATGGGGTTCTTCAAGGAGGGTGTGAAGAGATTTCTGAAGTGTCGGCAACGCGCGAGTGATACCCCAGGTGTTGCAAGCGTCCATAGGCTGCGATAACCGCTTACCATGAGGCGGGCCGTATGCTTGTTTGCCGCCTTAGCGGTAAAAAATAAAGTTACAATAATACGGGCCTGGCTGATTAAGCGGTTAAAGTAGCCTAAAGATCCTTATAATACCAAGAATATGAAAACGCGTTGTCGGCCCTCCAACATTTTCTTCACATCCTTCTTGTCTTGACGACCACGTCTAGGAGCTCATTCCGCATAGATTACAACTGGTTAACAAAGCTGCTAGTTCAACTTATGATTATTTTAAGTATGGGGGTATTTAAGTTAGATACTACCATTACGTATGATTACAGTAAACTTTATTACGTGCTCGTGTAATTGTAACAGATATTTAATTAAATTCACAAACTTTAGAACTTTTCTCATCAAAATTAATCGAATGATGGTTGCCATTCAAAATAACTGTTTATTTCATCAATTTATATTTGCTTAGACTTTTAACGAGTTAGAAGCTTTCGAGCTCTTTGCTTAACAATTGAATTATTTGGTATACTATAAAAAGTAAATTCTTGACAACAATGTAGTTTAGGAGATGGCTTTATCAAAACCTGTTCGGTCTCGGCTCACTTACATCAATGCAGGATACAATTTTATTATCGTTTGCCACCCTAAAAACGTTCCTGGACGATGGTAATGTGTACCAAGGTCAAGGAACCTTTGTGATTAAAATAATTATTGTACCTATATGTTGCAGTCAAATCTCATATCCAGAAAAAAACTACTTTTGACTAACGAAAACAGCTGAAATTACCTCAGAGTACAAAAAGTACCATTGGTCGTAAACAATTTAGAATTACTCTGTTTGTATTTTAATATTCCGGTAATAGGTTAGAGGGCTAAGGCTGGCGAAGCGGAGCATGCGACTTAGCCGCGGTTTATTTGGCCTCAGAAGAAATCGTTAGATCGATAGGTATAAATGCTTTGATAAGGTCAAAAGTACTTTTGACAGATTTCGCTCGTCAAAAGTATTTTTCACACAGCATTTACTCGCTCACAGCAGCTCCGTTTTTTTATTTAATTTAATTTATTCCACGTTCACTGCTATCTTGTCTACACAGCACTGGTGGGAAGGCTTTACACTTTTATATAGATCCCTGTCGCGGTATGAAAAAACTTTAAATATGAAAAGCGTACCGGAAACTCTATGAAATACGCCGCAAAATTTGTAAATGAGTTACGGGTACTACCTTTTCGGCTCACACAATAGGCGGTTATTTCGTGGTTAAGCGAAAATAAGAATAAAGCATTTTTCACAATGTCGTTCGCTTTGACTTTTAGATTTACCCCTTTTTCTTATGTTTATGTACGGAATAAATTAAACGAGGCATTTACAAAAAAATAATGAAGGAAAATAGCCCTCTTCTTATAAACGTTATGGCATAATGTTATAAATAAGTTGCACCTACATGCTGAACTACCTAATTTTCAATTGTTGGAAATCCCCACTCCTAAAATGGACTTAAGCCTAGTGTGGAGATAATGGCTATTAAAAGTAAGTCAAATTATTAATCTTGCTGTTGAGCATAATGCTATTATTATTTAACTGATATTGTATTGAATAACTGACCATCATCATCAGCTTACTATTACTTACAAACATTGTGAATATCAGCATAATTTTCACATAAAACAACTGTCATCTGAATCTCAGGTTATACTCAGAAGAAAATGATAGAAAACATAGCGAATTTCTGACACTTATTTGTGCACTCATTAACTTTATAGTTCGATAGTGTTTCGCAAAATGGATGGAATATATAAATAACTTAAAAGAGAGAATTTTAGGTTGTAAGCATATTTTACTTTACTTCCTTTTTTTTATATTAATTTCTCAAATTATTATATAAAATTTACTTACAAATTTCTCTGTTATAACAAGAAAACAATATCATTTTGGGGTATGTTTGATTATTTCTCGGAAAAGATTATTTGTTTGAAAAAAAACAATTACACTAATTTATTTCTATGCAATACATTTTTTGTTTCATAGCTTCAGTCCCGTGGAATATCTTGTGATAAATCAGCTAAGACATAAGCAAACGCAGTATAAAATGCAGCACAGTTAATTACATCTCCCATATTTTGAACATTCATTGTATCGGCCTCACTGTGATGGAACCAAAAATATTGGGAATTATTGTTCAATAGGGACGCTCCAGGCACACCTTCTTTTATGAATAAAGTTATATCTGAACCAGGCCCGTCACTTTCTGTAACTAAACTTATTGGAGCAAATTGTTTCATTACTTCCCTTACAATGCATTTCGCTTTCTTGGACCCAGCTATGTCTAATCCTAGTGGCTTAAACGTTCCTTCATCAGATTCCATAATAAAATTAATGTTTGGGAGTTCTCTTATATGTCGCTTTAGGTACGCCTGTGCACCAACTAATCCTGGTTCCTCAGCTGTCCACAATATGGCTCGCAAGGTTCTTTTCGGTGTTAAGTTTAAATATTTCAGTGCTATAGGTGCAAACCAACTTATAAACATACCACCGCCATCATCCATGGCCCCTTGGCCTACGTCCCAACTATCAATATGACCAGAGACGATCACTGTTTTCTCTGGATATGTTTTACCTTTAATATCAATTATGGTATTACGAGACGTCTTAATATCAAAAGTGCTGGACATCCTAATGTGTAATACTATCTTCTGTTTCTTATCTTGTAACCTTTTCAAAAAATCTGCATCTTCGTGCGTGATGGCTGCTGTTGGAATTTTCGTTACATTAGGTCCATAGAACTGAGCACCCGTGTGAAGACTGTACATTGAAAATGGCGTAATACTTCTCACGAGGGAGGCAACAGCGCCTTTCATTGCGGCTTTCGTAGCACCCTGTGATCTATACACAACTGTATCTCCGTAACTAACAAATGGAACATCGTAAACTACAATTTTACCCTTGACTTTGGCTGCATCTATTTTAGCAAGTTCATCAAAGCTTTGAACGACAATGGCTTCAGCAATAATGCCTTCTGGCGGCGTACTGACACTAGAGCCTAGTCCCAATATATCAATATTCTTTATACGTGGTTTAATCATTATTGCTGACTCATGACCTCGAACCCAGTGAGGTGCCTGAAAACCAACATAAGATACATCAGTACTTGAGAGCGCAATCCCGACTTGGGTTAAGCTCTCATCGATACAAGGGAATCGTTTAAAATACAACTTATTAAAACAAATATTATACAATTAGAGTCGTCGATTCAATTACAAAGCTTAATATCAACTTCAATAAGTTTATTTAAAAAATTGAATCGTTCTAGATTTAACAGCATGTACATTTGTACACTGTACAGGCCTACCCTTTTTAAAACCAACTAGGTCATACACTTCTATCTAGCATATATTGGCAAAAATAAGCGAATACAAGTCATAGAGATAGGTAAATAAAGCTAAATATGTGGTACCTGCACTTCTTCAGTCGTAACGTCAGTGACTCCATGATCTTTTGTAAGTTGGATCATGTGGTCTATTGATTTTTCTAACACGTCACTTCCTGAGGGTCGAGCCCCAAAGGTATCAATAAAGTCAGTATACCTGAAATGGTCAATGTACAATACATTTATCATAGCTATGAAATTTTGAATAATTACTGCTTCTGATTAAATTAGGTAGGTATGTAAATGAACGGAACTTTGTCGATAAGCTGTGTTCATATTCAACAACATATATATGTTATAACAAATAGTGTCCTTATCTCTAAATGATATCGTTTCATGGGATATTAATAATAACATTGTAATTTACCGGTTTAACATTGCATTTTTTTACCTACTGAATAAATTAATATCTCCTACGTATTTATGTTTTACTAGCGGCCCGCCCCGGCTTCGCACGGGTAGACATTTATCAAATATATTTTGTCTACCCGTGCAAAGCCGGGGCGGGAAGCTAGTATAATATATAGCCTATGTTAGTCAGTGATAATGTAGCTTTCTAACGGTGAAAGAATTTTTGAAATCGGTCCAGTAGTTTCGGAGCCTATTCAATACAAGCCCACAAAAATACAAATCTTTCCTCTTTATAATATTAGTGTAGAAGTGTAGATTAGCTTTTACCTACGACTTCGCCCGTATCATCATCATCACAGACCTCTCGCATCATATACATCTTACAAATATGATATAAGAATTTATAAATCGGGATAACAACTATCTTTATGATCAAATAAGCTGAGGAATGATGACCAGTGATAACATTTTTATGTATGGGACACAAAGAAACAAACAAATTGTATCTCTTTAAATTAGTACCTGCAAGGCAATGCAATGGTCAGATTTCAAGACGAAACATACAGTAGATAAATTGATTACTTACGCTGTATACATCTGCTTTCCCAAAACATTTCTGATTTCTTCAGTTATTCTTGTTGTAAGATTTCTATATGATTCTATTTCTTCAA
Organism: Falcaria lacertinaria; assembly: GCA_951449985.1. Classification (NCBI taxonomy): domain Eukaryota; kingdom Metazoa; phylum Arthropoda; class Insecta; order Lepidoptera; family Drepanidae; genus Falcaria; species Falcaria lacertinaria. The sequence continues at coordinate 3,117,119 of OX602114.1, forward strand.
CCGACGCTGCACCTAACATGCAGCCGTCATCATCATATCGGTTGATTATTACATTTGTATTAACAAAACCAAAGCTGAATAATATTAACACGACATGAAACATTGTCGACATGAAGTTTTGTCGAGGCATGACACAGAACTGACTGTGTGTTTATCGATTTCAAGTAGTGTACCTATACATTTTTATGACAAATTCTATACGAATACGAATAATTTATTTGCGACTTCTACAATATTAGTTATATATAGCAAACATTCCATGAGTGGATATTTAAAAAAAAATACTGTTGCTTTACTATCATTGTATTACATTTACTATAATAAAATATACATAAAAACATGACTTTGATGTAGTGTTGTGTTTTTGCGGTAAGTAAGGTTGCCAGTGCTCCACAAGAATACGCTACGCTAGTAGTACCTACTAATGCCGCTAGCACAGTGAGTGCTCATCAACAACAGAGTTGGCAACGCGTTAGTGATATCCTTGGTATCGGCTATAAGCTATGGTAACTGCTTACCATCATGTGGGCCGTATGCTTGTGTGCTACCTAAGTGGTAAAAAAAAAAAACTTCAAATCTAATACAGGTAAAATGTTATTGTCTGCTGTAAGTGAAACTGCAGGATCGTTTTAAATCAATCTATTACAAATTAAACGCTGCACTATGCCTGAGTAACATAGGCTTTCGTTATCTTAGTTTTAGTACGTAGTATAATATCTACTCTTAGGTTTTACACAGTCAATTATCCAGTGCTTTGTAATAATCCGTGGATTATCTCAAAGATTCGATTTATCCGACGACAATCCGTTTAACAAGTGTACCTGTTAAATATATCAAATAAAGTATTCTTCTTTCTGATTTCATTGTTGGTTCATGTAAACATCAACTTATGTAAACAAAGCCTTTATAAAAATGGAATGGCAAAGGTGACCAAACATAACATTTTGGTTTCAATAAAAGCTGTCGATAGAGTTTCATGTCACGTAGTGTGAAATTTTCGTCGCACTTTTCATGACGCACGTGACACGGTTACAAATTAGAGATGAAAGTATTTTATGATTATCTTTTAATTTGTATCAGGTTCCAAAGTAATAATGTTTTTAGTGCGTCAGTTCCTTACAAATAAGTTTCGTTGAAAATGATTATTTTTATTAATTTATTTTTCCGCCGTCGATTTTAAAGCTCCTTACAAATAAGTTTCGTTAAAAATGATTATTTTTATTTATTTATTTTTCCGCCGTCGATATTAAAGCTCTACAACCGGACACTTTTTCGTAACATTACTTTTTCTACTAGTCAAGTCATACAGGAACTCCGTTCCAAAACGAATACTAAAAATATTTTTAAAAAGTACCTCAGAGTAGTAAAAATATATGAAAGTACTAAATGGCCGAACACTGTAACGACATTCAGAGTCTGATGGCCCACGTTTGAAGCGTCGTCAAAGTACAATATCGCATGTAGAATCGGAGGCCACTCAAAATTAATGCTTAATCAAACGTCATGGTGTTTCCATATTCAAGAGTCTGCATAGCGGTAATTGTACTTATATATATTTGAAGGCCTAAATAGCTTTTGGTGCCGGCTTACTATCCCTCTTTTACAACTCATTTGTCATCACGTGATGAGTGGTTTTGAATTTAACAAGGAATAAGTAATGATTCGCTCGCTACGTTATGTAGAATGCAAAAATAATAATATTTTGTATAACGTAGTCGGGTAAAAAAGTCGGTTAGGTTAATTTATAACTAATTTTTACATAAAAATCTGAGGTGAAGCAATTAATTTCAAGTTGTTTTAATTAATTTACGTGCTCATGTATATTAAAATTAACTGAAGTCGGCACTTTTCTCTCAGTTCGTTGAGTTTTTGTAATAATAGGTAACTTCCTTAATTTACCGAACGTGAAGCTTCTGTGTTGGTGTTTAATCCAATTCCAAAAAGTAAAATCATGTTATCTTTCAACTTAGAAGCCTGTAGGAAATTCAAAATTAAGTTCAGACATTTATTCGACATATTTTATCTAGCGCGACATGCAAAGTATATAACTTAACGCGAGTTTTTGTGCAAATAAATGTCTAAGGTAGAGTCTTCACAAGTAATAAATATCAATAATGTTGAAGAAACCTTATCGTGCAAAAACCTATTTACTCTTCGTTACATTCTTCGTATCGTGGTAAATGAATTTGTAGTAGGTACCTGTCAAATTAGCGCGACATTTTTTTGTTACATTGTGTTGTGCCCGCTGATAGGGTTTGGGTTAATTGTATAATTAATGTTTTAGGAGGAAAGGGGAGACCTTTTATTATTTGCGAGATGACATTGATTAATCAAAAAATGGACAGTTTCGATTCTGACCGTAAAATCGATTCTCAATTTTTTTTATGTTGCTCTGCACACAAGCAAATGACCCACCTGATGGTAAGCAGCATTAATTCCTATTAGAATAATTTAGGGATGAGTATTTACTTCGCAGTGCTAGATTGTATTGTTTACTATTTAACTCTGAATAGTAGATTCTATATAAAAATATGCTAACGAGGGCAGTACAGGGCTTTTGATTTCTTAAGCTATTTACTTATCACATGATGCTCCTCCTACGACTAGGTAAAAAAAAACTCTCGTTAATTGAGTAGACAATAAACAGAACGCTCTTAACTATTCATTAGAAAACGAATTAACCTTTTATATAATATATATTTATTTGGACAGCATAGTCACTATCACATAATATCAGAAATAGGTAAACGAAGTTATACCTTACACCTAAGTGCTTTAAGTTAAGTTTATTATTTAGTGCTAAGAAAATGATAAGTTCGTTAGCGATGACGCCGGCTACGATATTTTAGTGTCATTTGATACTCCCAAATATCAACCTTGAGTCGTTTGTGTAGGGTTTAATATTGCTGAACTGACTCGTGTAATGACTACTGTAACGATATGGCTGCCAGCCGATCCATATACCTAATTCCACCTTAAGTATGCTATTACTTTGCTATAAAGCTTCCACGGTGTATTGGATGTGCCTAATAGATTGCTAATTAAATTTCGATGTTGTTATGTACATACTTAATTATATTTAAACAAATTTAATCTAAAATGACTATTACAATGATGGAAAGGTACAGAGTACCTGGGATCGGCGTGAGTGTATGAAGAGATCGATGAATGTAAAAGAAGTAAAAGAGGTGTGCAAGCCAAGAAAAAGAGGTGTGGCGCTTTTTACTCTCTGCCTACTGGTTGCAATTCTAGTTTAGGTAGTAAATTTATGTATATATCATTGTTACAAACTGTAAAAAGGTTTGAATATATTTCAGGCCTTATTTGTGTTTATGTTTTATGTCTGTCTATGGACCTTATTTGAATATTTTTTCTGGCCATTGACACTTTTTCGGAACGGTCCCAGTCCCAGTTCACTAATCCATTTATTTCATTATTTTCTTACAGGCGATCGGGACGTGTCGACGTTAACACGTTAACAATCACCGAGCTACAGTTGCATTGTTAAAATGATATTGAAGTATTTGTATAATTTAATAAAGTAATATTACCCACAATACGAACGGCAACTATGTAGTAACTGCAAAATAAATACATATACACATCACCAACTTTCGGCACGGTCGCAAACGACGTAACATAAAAATTTATTGTTTCCCTACTTCATACTTCATAAGAAGTGGCTGCGAATATACAGTGTAATAAAGTGATATATTTTCTAAAGGCATGTAAAGAAGACGTAAAAAGTAACCGACGGCCAACGTGCCTGTTGTAAATCATCTTAATAAATTCTGTAAAATGCCACGAAGTATACTGCGATACAAAAAGGCAACCGCAATGGCATTTTTTTGTCAGAATGGAATGGAAATAGATTTTTTCAGTGTAGTTTTTATTTTATGAGTTTATCATACCTTTGCATAGTAAAGACTGTCATTAAACGTATAAACGTTTTAAATAAATATTTTATATATTACTAGCGGCCAACCCCCGCTTCGCACGGGTAGACAACATATTTGATAAATGTCTACCCATGCGAAGCTGGGGCGGGCAGCTAGTATAATATGTTTCTATGTTTCTCAGTGATAATGTAGCTTTCTAACGGTGAAAAAATTTTTGAAATCGGTCCAGTAGTTTCGGAGCCTATTCAATACAAACCCACAAAAATTAAATAATCAAAATTACAAAAATACAAATCTTTTCTCTTTATAATATTAGTGTAGATGTAGATGTAGATATATGATTTAAACTAAATAAAAAATCAATAGTAATATTAACAATTCAATAATTATTACCAATAATCGTAGTAATAGTACACATATAAATGTAGCCATGGAAACTATTAATTAATTTATTTATTCGGAAGAAAATGTCATTTTCTTCATACAAAACCATATTCAGGCCTTATATTTAATTGTTCTTAGAAATTGGTTGCCCAGAGATCGATACCACAACGACATATTTTGCAGAACAAAACCATCACAAAAAGGCATAGAATTCGTTTGGAAGCACGTACACGTGCACATCAATTCAATGAACTTTATAAAGAAGCGGAAGCAAATATGATTGAGAAAATTACCTTACTCAAACGCCCCGAAGTTTGCTGGAACCTGTGCGTAAACTCGTTTTAAGCTAACACATCAATCGACTGCGGATTCTCTAAAAGTTATACAAAAAGATCAAATCGAAAAAAAATCGGTTTGAAGACATTACACACGGATTTATTTTCGTAAATACAAGATAAAATACTTACATATGTAGTTAGTTTTTAAAGATGTATGACGCATTATCATTTTGCGTATATATATGCATTCTAAATTTCTAAATAGAATGTCGGATTTTTTATACCCGTATGGTGGCAAACAAGTACACAGCCCGCCTGATCGTAAGTGTAACCGTAGCCTTTGGACGCTTGCAACACCAGGGTATCTGTACTCAAAAGTACTCGCGCGTTGCTTAGTGCCGACCCTATGAAATTTGTGTCTCAAGAAACTCCGATTGGGATGGCGCAGCTGGCAGTATAACAGTTGGTCCATAAGGAACATGTGAATAATGAATTCTTGATTTTAGATTTAAATTCTTTATCCTTTCAGTATGTCCGTAATAAATCACAGAATGAACTAACTCCTGTTTATTTTCATTTTATTCAGTCTATTGGACTACATAGTACAAATAAATCTTTTATTTTATTAAAAAAAGTAAATCAAGGGAATCGCTTCGAACCAACTTTGCAAATTCAATTGTCAGCAACAAATCGGTTTAAGTCGTTGCTGCTTTACGTTTTCAGACATAGAATTTGAAACTACACGAGGGCGACGCACGCAAAGCCTTTAAGAACACAAACCTGCCCCACACAAGCTTTGTTCTTGAACGAAATAACAACTTTTTGATCCAATTTGCCTCTTTCTTACGTAGATATTTAAGAACGGTGATCAATCTTTGTTCAAGTTTCTTTCGAACTACGCCGATTCGATTCCAACTTTGTTTGATTGAGTATATTTTATTGATGGCCTCGATCGTGTCAATTATAAAGAACTCGGAAATAAAAGCTGACGAAATACTGAGCACCGATCATTTTTATTCTGGAACCTTTTTATTTTTGTTTGACGACGAAAGAAAAACACGATCCTAATAATTTAATAACAACTTTAATGAAAGCAAATTCAATCAAAAGAAAGATTAATTGCGTTGGAGCTTTATCCGTAATGGGAAAAAATATGAAAGGATTTATTTTGTTTTGGATAAACTTTTTTCTATATACATGTATAGAAACAAAATTGTCTTGTTTGTCTGGTACTCGGAAATAAATGACTTTTACTTAGATAATATTCTTATCGTAAATTTATAACTCAAAATTCAACCCTTGGAGAGTTAATGTGATTAAGGACACTTTTTATGGACATACTATAAGGGATATTGATATGATTTAAAATCTATGTTATTATTTCGTCAATTTAACTTTTTTACGAATTCAAGCGTGGATATTTCAAAATAGCACCGGAAATTATAAATAGGACCAAAAGCTACTTTTGCAATCAATGCTTTCACGTGGTCTAGCACTTTAGTGCATCGTAGAAGTGCTCCATGGGCAAATACACAGGTGGGTAAGCGGGTGGGCCGTATGCTTGTGTGCCACATTAGTGGTAAAAAAAAACGTTCCCGTAGTCCAGCTGTTACGCTGATATGAAATATACTAAAATAGCCAGGGTCAACTTTTTTTATTGGACGATATATTTATTTGTACATTGAATAAAAAAAAACTATCACAAGAAACGAAATATGTACATCCATACTGAATTCAATTCAGTCAAAAGCGTTACAAATCTACAATGTTTACAACCAAATGTAAATGAATGTGGGAAGTAATGGCGACTACGCCTCTCACTTTACAAAAAACGAGGTTGAAAATGGCTCCTGTCGTTGTTCGTTGTTCCATGGAACATTTACTTAATGAATACTTATGGTTATGGGACACCATAATTTTGTTCCGTTGAGGTCACGGGGGAGTGAAGAATTACCCAAAAATACCAAGCTTCTGTAACGGATGATGTCTTGCTTGCTGATGGTTGATTAAATACATTTTCACTGCTTTGTCTGCTTCAAAAATGGCAAAAATACCTATTATATTAGGGCATCATTCATAGCCCACTGAATTCTGTGAAGAACCGATGTACTAGCAAATAAATTTCCACCCTACTAGAAGAGCTATGGTATCTTTATTTGCCATAGCAACGCAACATTAGTGAGTGACTTCTCATTATTTGGCTGTGATCTTCTGTTAAGTGAAGAAAGTAGCTGCCGTCGCTGTATTCTTCCTGTCTTAATAAAATGAATATGGAAATTTATGAATTGACGTCAAAAAAAAGCTTAACCCTCGAACATGGAGAATAAATCCGAGCAAATCCGTAAAATCCATTATTCTATCGAACAATAAATATAATTTTGTCGCAGCGACCCTTCGACCCTTCAATATTGAATCTGGGCGCGGCATTTTAGGAATTTCCCTAACATTTGGGGTTACTTTCAGCAAAAGACACGAGGCAGACTCCGTTTCTGTGTCAATATGTTACAATTTACGAGAACGTGTATTACGAGCTATAGGCATCTTGGCCTTCCTAGCGTTGTCGATAGACCACGATTAAATTAATCTTTTTATGGTCTCCCTTTGGCCGCCTACGTAAACCGTGCTACGTAGCCAGTACCATACAAATAACTTTCTAACTAAACAGATAGAATACGTGCCTTTACTTAGTTGTTCTTAGCTTAGAGTATTCAAAGTGGGACAAATATTCAATTCTGATTTTATTTTATACTCCGTCGATTCATGGCTTCATGATTGTTCGTTTGGTAGGAGGAGCGCTCAAGGTACTACTATGTAATTTTGTGATAATTCGAGACAAAATTATCTATGGGTTGTAAAAATTAATTAATTTTATGCTTATGTAATGCTACGTTTCTGCGATTCTAAACGAATATGGGTGATAATATAATCGGAAACAAACGAAAACGTTGATATTACAAAAAATAGATTAAAAAGTGCAACTATGAGAAGAATGAATTCTTTAATTAAAAGGTTAACAACTTTCACGGTCTTATTAAAAAAGTTTTAATTCCTAATTCAAAATGTTTTTTGGCAGCGCTTTAAATAGATACACGTGTTTTTATTACGGCACAAAATATTATTGCTTTTCATGAGTATGTTTTAAAAAAGTGTATTTATAACCATCCATCAAAATCCGAGCCACGAGTCTTCACGTCGGAAAAGTTAACAGTCGATAACATAAGCCGATTGTAAAACCAAACACATGCCCACGTTATTTCAAAAGCTGAGAGTCGGCTAATGAAGCCGAGAATGTCGGATTTAAAACTTTGTTACATCGACTTAAAGTTGAATGTTCAGAAAGCTAATATTATTTGGGATAGATATTTTATTTACTGGAAACCATCGATTCGAATTTATTGACGCCATTTGAGAAATTAGTACTACAGTTGTTATACACGACTCTACGTGGATTACCTATGAAATATGTAGTGTGTATTGTATGAACTAGGATTAGTTGTTACGTAAGCTTAGTGATTTAAAAAAAACTATCAACGACCCACCTGATGCTAAGTAGTCACCGAAGTCTATAGCCGCTAGCAATACCAGGGATATCACTTAACGAGTTGCCAACCCTGTTGTTGATGAGGACTCACAGTGCCGACAGCATTACTACTAGCTCACAGTATCCTCGTGGAGCACTGGCAACCTTACTCACCGCAGAAACACAACACTACATCAAAGTTGTGTTATTTGACTGCGGTCTTCTCTAAGGCGGAGGTACAGTCCCCAGTTGGGCGGCTCCAATTTGAATGAGAAACAAAATGGATGCGAAAAAAGATCCCAATTCGCCCTACTTCTCTTTTTAATCTCATGGTGTGATAAATCACTGTACTCACTAACTCATTGGTACAGGCCGGGGCCTAAAAGATGACAGGCCGCTGCGTGGCCACCACGGATTATAAATATATATACAGGTGAAGGTAATAAAAGTTAGTTAAAAGTGTTAGACGTGACTTTTAAGATAAAATTAGCGCTTATTAGGCGAAAAAGTACTCGTCAAATTTTATACGTGACTACCAACTTGATACGTAAATTGATTTCGAGGCATGTGCGACAATGCCCCCTCATAAAATTGTCGGCGGCCATCGGCACGATCTCGATCAAACAGCCCATTAACGGATATTATGTTTTACAGCTTTTATAAATCACCACTCAAGTCTTTCCTCACATAATGGATACTTACTAGACACTCTAAAAATGTCTGATGATACTTAGTATCATTAATAAACAAAAAGTGGTATTTTTGCGAAACTAATAAAATGCGATATTTTGACCTCATATCTATATTAAGTCTTCAATTATACATATCTGTTGCAGAGAAATGTGTTGTTTATTTTGGTACCTATCGTATAAATTACCAGAAACCCTATTTTATTTCTTGTAAAATGAATTGCTGTAGATATCATGAGAGAGGTATGTCCTTGTATATTACCTTCTTGTATCTTAAGGTTTTGTGTTAATATTAGTCTAAATATTCTTAATTATGCAATACTTATTATATATTACTATAGTCAATGGTGTTTACGTATTAATTTTAGTTTCGTTTTAGATTTTATTATTATTACCTTTTTAAATATAATATTTTGTATGATATTCATATTTAGGACTGGAAAAAAATATACAGCATGTTATTTATTTCTTATTACAAATTTTAATTACAAAGAATGATTATTTCTTACCGAAGGGTACATTTCCGTCTAAGAAGATAAAAGTAAAACAGTTTCATCAGACTTACTGTTCCTACAGAAAACAAAATCTCTTTGAAAGTCCCGTTGAAATGTTAAAACTCGAAAAACATTCGTAAAGGAAAGATACAAATTTCCTTTTATCTCAGAAATAAAAAGGGAAAACATAATATTATACATTAAAACAAACCTCTTTTCTTTTGAAAAGTTTTAATTGACTATTAACGTTCCTTGCTTATGAGAAAGACGACATCAATTGATACCTTTCTTATTTTATTTTATCTTATCATTAGTCTTTAACGGGTCCAGGCTACCCCAGAGGCCCGCCGACCCTTGGGATCTTTTGTGCTGCCCCTTGCCCTAAGCGCTCAACTTACCTGATGTGTTAAATACTCCCTGAACGAGTCTGCAGAACTTGCCAGCAGGGAAGATGATGTAATCCTCTGGTTCCGGATATGCCGCCCCCAGATGTCATAGTGGCCTGTACTGAGAATAAGGATATCGCTTCTCTTAGCGCCAGCTGATGTCCTAATTCTAAGGGCCTTTAAAAGCTCCTGTCAGTAGTCTTAGCTGATATCTGGTCAGGTTCATTAGTTTTCGGCTATTGCCCTCTTTCCGTTTGCTTATAAACTCCTTGGAATGTGTCAGCCCTGTAGTTCATTTCCATTCCTTTTTATGTCGTTCATTAGCATACTGGTGCAGTGCATTTTTGTAGGCCAGTTGGTATGCCGATAAAGGGTTCTGGGCCTATACATTTATACTTACTGCAACTTAACATGTAATGTGTTTTTACTTTTAACACGTCGATTACTTTTAACACTTATTTTTTGGCTGTTAAGAAAAAGTTTTTCTAATGAGAAAAGTTTGCTCCATTTAGTTAGACTTTAATAAATGTGCTAAATAAAAGATTGTAGTCTTTTTTCACGGTGGCGATATTAAAGTTTTAATTTTTGAAAGTTTGTATTAATTTTGTAGAAGTTGAATTAATGAGCACGTTTTATATTTGCATACTTACTTCAATACTTTTGGGCTTACAATTTGCTTCAAAGTAGATGAGATTAATTAAAGAGTTTAAATGATATAGTCATTTAGCTTTGATACAGTCATATTGTAGCAGCTACAATTGGAGATATTTGGTTATAATAAATTATTAACTACTTGCAGCCTACGTCTTTACCCATATTTTCGCGTAGGTTTTAAATAAACACCCGAACAGTTTATTTGTTTAAATTTCATGATCATGTAATACAGATCCAGCGCATTTATTATATTTAAAAAAATATTTCCGACTGGACTTGAAGGTTTAAATGTAGTCATATCAATATGATTTTGATGTTTATTTGGACTTTCTACTATTTGATTATGAATTTAATTATGTAATGATTTATATAACTTACAAAAGAGTAGCATGTCAGAACAGTGAAACTAGCATTCATGTGACATGACTATATAATCAAAGGCATTCATCTACTAATTGGTGGTTAATAATGCTTTCATAGGGACATACTGTTATCCTTTTGGGAACATAAATTAAAAAATACTTTTTTTTTGGAGGAAAATACCTGAAGATTCCTATTTTCCTATTCCTACAGAAATGCAAAGTATGTTTTTATAAACACTACATTTCTTTCAAATGGTCAGAATATACCATTGGATTTGGAATGCTGTGAAAGAAATACATTTCAATTCAAAGACTACAATACGACTTTTTTCAATTACTCCAAGCGACGGAAAGTATCAGCCACAGACAACGAAAACAATATTTATAGACGTGCTCCTTAACACAAGTTTATATTTTTTTTTATTATGAATATTCGACTCCATATTACACGTTCCGTGACTTTAGTACCTATTCGAGCAAAGATGAATAAAATGTAGCTTCATTTATTTTTCAGTTTAATGGATGGATTACAACAAATTATGTGTCTCTTTATCTTACCGTCTTAAATTTATTGAGCTCTAAGACTGATGAGATAAGTTTGAGAGTTGCGAGGCACATAAAAGCCTGAAATTCTTCATACGGGACCATAAAAATTGTAATGGTTGTAACGAAGGTGGATTGTGTTTTATTACCAACCACTAAACCAAGATTTACTTCAAGACTAGAAGATTTGCGAGATTTTGTTCCCAACACGACTGCATTTTATTTCCATATTTTTCAATGTGTTTTGAAGAAACGGATAGCTCTAAGCTTTGTCTGTACGTGATTTGTATTCCAACATTTGTGAAGAGAATATTTTTATTCTATTTTCAAATAAGAGAGAGTTAAGCTCGGTACCGTACTGAGTTCGTCACTTCAAGACATTCGTTTTACTACGTCAGACAGTTTATGTACAAAAATGTGTTTCAAAATATTATTATTAAACAATGTTGTATTTCTACTGCGGCCAGTAATGACACAGACATTTTATGTATAGAATGAAGTTCATCACAACTTATATGACGAACATAAACTATTTACAGCATACCTTGTAATAAATTACACAGATGTTACTGTAGACTACATATTTTTAAAGAAATTTCTGAGCTCTGAAAATAACTATGCAACAGCTTAATGCAACATTTTTTTTTAATATTACCTTTTTTCACATATCAAGAATTCTTCAATCTACATATTTCTACGGCTATTTGCAACGGGTATTATGTTATCAAGAGCTCACGTTATTTTAGTATCCACACAATCAATACGTTTCAGCTATAGAAGCGATACGATGCAACTATTTTTAATTAATGGAAATAGCAAAGGCGAGTATTGGTCTCGTGGGAGGGGATTTAAAATCGAAACGAGCTGACACGTCGCCGTCGTCCCAGCGCGGGTGGCCCCATACTTATTGGAAAACATTTAGCACTTCCACACGCCTCTCACGTCTCGCCTGGGCTTAATATGCTTGACAACAGTCACACTAGCACGTAATCATGAAAAAACGGACACAACTCGGCTTCCGTCGGAAAACGAGCCGTGGTGGCCGTGTGGTATGAAGCGTTACCTGCTATTCTAGCCACGAAACTACCAGTCTGTACCAATAACTTTTTTCTAAAAACCTAAGTGCAAAGATTTGTCACACCATGAGCTTTACGGTGAAGGAAAACAGCGTGAGGAAACCTGCATACCTCTGAGAAGAAATTCAAGGACGTGTGTAGGTGGTATGTAGTGCCTAAGAGACGGCGACCAAAATATCTTAGGTAAAAAGTTGGTATTGCAACCCCTCTGCGTACCTGTTCGGGGACCCTTGCAGGAAGGCGTGAAGATATATAATGATTATAATTTAACTTGGGTCAGACTTCTAGCAATACAAATTTCCTCCTAAATATTTCGGGTCGGCAACGTGCGAGTGATACCCCTGGTTTCGCAAGCGTTAATGGGCTGCGATAACCGCTCACCCTCAGGCGGGCCGCTGCCGCTGCTTGTTTGCCACCTTAGTGGTATTTAAAAAAAATGAATATGCACTAGCAAAACATGCCAGGCCAGAACTTGAACAAAAATGAAAATTTAATCCTCCAAAATGCCCCTTTTGGAGGATTAAATTAAATTGGGAAGAAAATTAAAAAATCTTAGCGTATTGTTTCTCCCTGTAAAAAACCTACCTGCATTTATTTGAGTGCGATTACCGAACACAACGATTATTCTCTTGGTCTCACTCATTGGTCCTTGTGGATATCGTAGATAACACAGTATAATAATAAGTGCACAAATGTTCTCAAACTACTTCGGTGTAATAGCAGTCCACATAAGCCATATGGAAGTCCTGGCGGCTAATGGTAACGGCTTAGTTTATTATTTGATGACATTTCTGGATGAGACGATGGTTTTATGGCAAGGCTTTGCATTTTAATTCGATTTTATGTCTGTACTTTAGCATATCTGCACCCGAGTTTTAAAGATATTCCGAATATAAAAAAAAATATATAAATAATATTTTTAATTGGAGGAATAACTCTAAATAAGTAGAGTTTAGTTTATGCTATTTATTTTAAGAGAATTAAAGTGTTTTTTTGTACCGAGCACACCACCTTAAGAGAGGACGCATTTCTCATTCCATTATTGTCATGATTTGGCGGGTATGAATATTCCAATTAAGTAATAAAGGATTTTTTTCAGCTAAAAATATTATTTAAATACACGTATAGCTGAGTTCTTTTGTGGCTACGTAAATTGCGCAAATGTAGGTTAGTAATTCACTGTTTCCGATGAAGATTAGAAGTCTCTCAGGACGTTTATTTTATATCTTTCGATAAGTCCCTTTCAATCGCAGTGCTCTAGAACAGACAAATCTCGCTAAATAAAGAACAATACAGATAAACAAAAAGTTTCCCGATCTGTCCCGAGGCAATTACAGGGCATGATAGGCTGTGTTTGACTGGCAGACAAAATGTCTGTTCCAGCTTACTTATGTTCTTGAAAATACTTATCCGATAAGCCCCTGCTTATATTTCAAGTGGAAATGGTGTTGGAAATGAAATGGTTACATGATATAGAAATAAAGTGCGGACTTTTATTAATGCCAAAAAAGCATGAGCTAAAAAGAGGCACGTGACTATCGCATATAATTTATCCTCTTTCTATGCTACTATCATACTAATCCTTCTATCGTACTAAATTGAATATTTTAAATGTTTGTTTTTGTACGTACGTACGTACAACGAATAAACCGATTGTAATAAAAATGGGCACACAAATAGACTGTATCCTGGTGCCAAACATAGGAAAATTTAATCATGGATAAGGGGTTTCCTACGGGTTTCTTGTCCAAAATCTAAGCTGAAAGTCGAAAGCAAAAGTACGTGTAGAATATGTTGCTACAACCCTATTACCCTATAACCCTTGATGCGTGACGGCAATAGAGTAGACAGTCCCGGACCAGTCCCATTTGTCTTGCTCTACTCTGTCTTCATTTAAAGGATAACAAGCTGGCCACACTGTAACTCACGCGTAATACTGATTAATTTCAATTTGGACTACTGTCTTTTTTCGCATTCTAGTCGGAGGAAAAGCCTGGTTTTGCTGTCGGAATTTTTTTCAACAAAGTTATATAAAGTTTATACGTCCTATAGTTTCATAATATAGATTTTAGCGAGCATACCGTTATGAGCCAGAAAATAAGATAAAATTAATGTCCAGAAGTGTACAAAATATTGCTTAACGTACTGTAACTGTACTATATTTAGGATGGGTTCCCTAAAGTATTGTATAATAATTGAATTGATTCAGGTTTTACTTTGCGGAAATTCATATTTATAGAATACAAAACAAAGCAAATTATAAGATATTTTGTATTCTATTGTATAATAATGTCGATTCTGTTGTAAAAAACATTAAAATAAACTAATTTGACAGGACTTAAAGTATTGCTATCCTTATTTAAGCCTGCACATGAGAAAGGGATAGCAAGACATGTAGCCCTGTCAAATTAGTTTAGTTCAGAGAATTTGTACAACAGAATCGCTACCATTATATTACTTTCCTCAAGGGTAACCTTCCTACGTCGATTTATTTTTCCAACACACAACTCAAATTTAGAATATATTTTGGTAAAACAGGCATGAGGTTAGTTCCACTTCTATACCGTTCAAAAGCATATGCTTTTGAACGGTATATATATAATTTACTGAAAGCATATTTACCTGGATATCCAGGTAAATATGCTTTCAGTAAATTATAGAATTGTAACAAGAATCAATAGAAGAATTGTGTATTCTTCTATTAAATGACTATTATGGAGCAAAAATACATTTAGTTAAGCTTAAAAATAAAACGGAGCAAGTCAACTACATTTTTAATGGATGTCTATTATCCATATTCAACAGCGCCTTCGATAAGTTCACGAATGTGGGTCAAGCTTCATTGCATTGGACTGCACTAAAGAGTTTGCATTGAAACATTTTATTGAGATTCGTAATGTCCAGTGCAGAAGTAGATTTAAATTTAAATCGAAGTACCATTTAGTGTGACATTTTCAACGCAGGTACCTATCTAAATAAATCCAGACTTCGAATAGTTATATTATTTATTTTAACATTATTTATTAACTCTTACTTTATTTAAAACTTTATAAAATTACCTTTCTTTGTTATACTCGTTGTTTAACATTAAAAAAGCTTTTAATGAATTATAAGAAAAGAGAATTTTTAATTTTAAAAACTGAGGTTGAAGTTGGTGAGCTTTCATTAAAATATTGAGTATAAAATATACTTTGAATGGACTCATGGATAATGTGCCTCTCACTTCGTGGATTTAGGGTGAAGAAAGATTTATTGAACAAAACCTGTTCATCATTGTTTAATCATACTAATTTTATGCAGTGTTGTGTTTCTGCGGTAAGTAAGATTGCCAGTGCTCCAAGAGAATACGCTACGCTAGGAGTAAGATAAAATATGCTGCTGGTACACTGAGTCTTTACAGTGTTGGCAACGCTTTATTAATACACTTCGTATCACTAGCGGTTATAGGTTACGGTGAATGCTTACCATCAGGTGTCGCACGTATAAAAAAATGATCTGGAAATTTGGCAATAGAAATAAATATATGTATATCACCACGGCTAGTCCCTTTCAGGGAATGCAGAGTATCAATCGCCAACCATTTAATTGTACATCTCATCTTCTACGGAGTGTAATAATTAAGTATAAGTAATTTATTGTTCCGTTTTCTAGTATAATGAGCTAGACTTCTACAAACGTAAATCTATAGCAGACTTAAGTGGGTGTTATTTAAGCCTCTCGGATGAACCACTAAAGCTGAGAATTTTTCATTTAACTAAAAGGTAAAGTTACGCCTTTATAAGACGTCCACTCAAACGCTTCTTTCGGCTGAATACAAAACACTAGCCCTGAGTATTTTTATGTAATCCTAAAGAGTGTTTTTATTACACAAGACACGCCTAAAGTGCCACTTTACTTTATGTGAATTTAAAGACCCGATAACTTATTTAATACTGGAACAAAGTTGGTACATATATTATATTTTGGTGCTAAGTTCGAGTTTGCTAGTGTCCTTTACTTTGGTTAGAGGGCGAAAATGATATTGTTTGGTGCTAAGGTCAACAAAGCTGTTAGTCCTAAACATATAACTTTTCGTTGCTCCAAAGGTTCTTGCTAACTCAGACTAAGGATATCAGAAAGTTCTTAATGGAAAAATAAAACACTCAGTATGGGGTTCAATGTGTAGGTGCTTAGTTAGGTACGTTACCTTCACACAAAACATCTTTTCACTTCATAAATAAATAAATCAGACGTAGAAATAACTAATAATGTTACTAATAAACTGGGTTTTACATTCAATTAATTGTTGAGATTAGCTACAAAATGACTTTTTTCTTGTACATTAAAATCGTGTTTAATCGCCCAGTAATTTTATCAAAACATTGTTAGTTCGGAAAGCACTTTAATCAAAAAAATATCACGTAGGTACTCTTTACGCTAAATTGCATTATAGAGTTTAAGACAAAAATAATTGAAAATTCCATAAGCGTATCATATTAACAAACATACTTACATTCGAAATTATAATATAAGTTTAAGCGCTAATACTATACTATTATATGTGTATTTTTAAATACATATACGCGTTTCCTTTTTCGCCACTGCCATAGTAATAATACCACAGCATAGCCCCGAACCATACGTTCGTATGTGAAGTATGTTCGAAATTGATCGCGGGTTTTATTCTCTCGATAGCTCAATACTACCCCCGATATTGGTTTTCAGCTTCATATTGTGCTTCAACTTAGACGACAATATTGCGGGGGTAAATGAGAGACGATATTGTGAGAGAAAGCATTTCACACTTTACACGGCATTTGTACATTGTAATTTTTCATCATTGCTTGCTAATAAATATTTATTATTTTAAAAGCCGTGGTAGCCTTGTGGTTGAAGCAACAGGCCTGTCATCTGATGGGCCCAGGTTCGAGTCCCGGCCTGTACCAATGAGTTTTTCTAAGCTTAAGTACAGTGATTAATCACACCATGAGCTTTTAAAAAGAGAGGTAGGGTGATTTGGGATTTCCCGTGGGTTATCCCATTTAAATTGGAGCCGCCCGACTGGGGACTGTACCTCCGCCTTACAGAAGACCGCAGTGAAATAACACTCCTTGATTTAGTGTTGTGTTTCTGCGGTAAGTAAGGGTGCCAGTGATCCACGAGGATACGCTGGGCTAGTAGTATTGCTGCTAGCACAGTGAGTCCTCATCAGCAACATGGTTGGCACCCCGTAGAGATACCCCTGGTATTGCTAGCGGCTATAGGCTACGGTGACTGCTTACCATCAGGTGGGCCGTATGCTTGTGTGCCACCTTAGTGGTTTAAAAAAAAAACACGAATGGAAATAAGGCACACACAATAGCAACATAAATATTTGGTTTCAACATTTCAAGGGTGGCATCAATTTATTCTGTCGTAGAATATGATCAGCACTAGTATATCAGATCGCAGTTAATTATTCACAGCCCGCCGCTGGGTTATCCTGATATACGTATATCGTAGGCTTTTAGCACAAAATATATTTTTATAAACAATACATGCCGATCAGAACAAATCGAATCGAGAAAAAGCATTTTATGATATGGACAAAGACTGCCTATTCGACCTACTTTTACCTATATACCTAATCTTATACAGAGGTTTTTTTTAAAATTTAATCTTTAGTGTAATGTCTGGACCTACTTTGTAAAGATTAAAACGGATAACGCAAGTTTAACTGTAAAGATAATAACTTTTGTTGCTCTCTACGGTAAATAAGGTTCGCCTATAAACACACCGAAGTAACAACAAAGTGCTAAATGATGCACTAAATGCCACTCGTCATAGCTATTGATATTCACGCTGCTACATAAATGCATGCAAACGAGCTTTAATTATCAATAAGTTTGTTCGATCCGTAACTTATTGTCAGCACACTTGATAATATACTACTTACAACGTGATCAGGCTATGTATTGAAATACGGATTTTGTTAACATACCAAAAATGTGTCAGATAACTCTGGATCTATCGAAGGAGACATAAGTGTTGGGTAAACAGTTGACTAAACACTGCCTACTAATTAAAATGGTATAATTTAGTGACATACAATTTCGGACCAAATGTATTAAGACATTTGCAAAAAAAAAACGATTTTTTAAATATCGTTTAGCTTAGCGAAATAATGATCTGTTGACTGTAAGACAAATTTAGGATTCTGCTTAATCCATTATTAACTTGCATAGATACGTTCTACAATGAGGATATAATGATCCGGGCACTTCACCGACTGATGAATCACCCGAATGCCGGCATTAAGCGCCGAGAGGCTAAAATTCCTGAAATGGGCAAGTCTATTAACGGTATTTGCGCCATTTGACTGCGTTTTAATTAGTCTGACTGGCTTCTGCACATGCATAATTTTTATTAACCTTTGTCTTCGCCCCGGGTTGGAACTGGAATACTTCACAGAAGTGGCTTAGAACATAAGTGCCGCATAATAAATATCAATTTTTTATATTATCATAGCATGGAATGATTAATATCACAATACTGGCATATGTGTAAAGTAACTCTACATATATTTTGGTACTGTTTCAATTTACAAGTTTTCCTCCAGTAATTATTTTCCTGTGTTACCTTCTGTGATCTTGTTCGAAAAGTAGGTATGTATAATTGTATATGTGCTAATTTCATAACATCAAAAAAAACCTTGTTTCTTTCACCCCTACATTACAATACGTCGGGTTCTATTCACTCTAAATCTATCGGACATATAATTCAAAATAGCAGAAAGATTAGCGAGTTTGTGGCCTTAATCGATGGCACGTGTAGACGCGACGTCATGTGATCGAACATGCGAATAATTATATGTATTGATATTTCCCTGTTAATATACAGATATTATTAAATATAATTAAGATATAATTCATCATCATAAGATAAAATATTCATCATCAACCACAGGTTTGATGATGAATATTTTTTTAATTAATACGATGGGTTCGTTAGTCGATTGCCAAGTCTCAGGGACAGTGGTCCCCTAATTATAACCAATAGCATCATAATATTAGAAAAGAAGGATTCAGAAAAGAAGGACGTTCTTACTGAAAATAATTCACCAAAAAATGCAGCAAATTTAATTTTTTTTGAATTTGTTGAACTATTTTTGTAATAAGCACAAATAAAGTCTTTTTACATTCTGTCGAGGTTAGGTTTATCACTGGCAATGGTAAGGTAATTTAATTCTAGTGGTAACATATTATATGCTCCTGTGCTCCTTACATATACAATCTAAGTGTATGTGTTTAATTAAGTTGAAAATCTTGTGATGACAATGTTACACTGTAGCAGTTAAAACACTAATATCCCTGACGTAGGTATCTATATACATAGTACTTAGACTCAGCCGTGAAGATCTTTTCTAATCCTGGTGTTTTAAATATTCCAGTCTTATCAAGTAGGTATATAACTAGAAACCCACCCGTAGGCTCTCCCAGTGTCACTAAATGAATTAACACCGCTAAGCGAGCGAGCCAGCTGTCATGAATAATTTATTATATTCTGCCTTCCTCTCTACCTTCTAAAAGGTAATTTTATATTTACACAAATGTTTTTTGCTTTACCACTAGGATGGTTATCTGACTTACGGCCTCTGATGCTAAGCGGTTGTCCTAGCCTATAGATAATGGCAACAGTAGGGGTATCACTCGTATGCCTGACCTTGCAAAGCCTCATCATACCTATCAACTTTACTCCTGCGATCTCTTCGGAAAGTCCTGACGGCAGCTAATTCCATATTCTAAGCGAATAGAACAATGTAAAGCAAATATATAGAAGACAAATTAACCCAAAAACTTTCCTAAAAAGTTAACAAGCAATTAGAGCAACGTTGTGACATTAATTGCTAGAGCGATGTTTTGCTAGAGAACTACTTTATCTAAGTGATTTGAACGCTCCAACTTGTCTGATTTGGCACTAAGGAGCCCTTAGGGAACTATACTGTGCTCTATCATACTTTTAATGAGCACGTTCTTGTGCTTAAATTTTTTATTCATTCTACCCACTCGACTGCTCAGAGATGACCTTTATGCCTTTCATCAATTTTACAATTCACAACGTTATGTAAACAGTGTCTGAAAGCCTTTTTACACTTTATTATCTGAAATGACTTTTGACAATTACATTTGTCAGTGCGTATGTGTTTGTCTAGCTAGTAAATGTGCGCTTAAGTACTAGGTAATGTGTTTATTTAGCCTGGAGTTGAGTTTAGTATATAAAGGCTTTCAGACAAAATAATAAAAAGTCGATAATTCCCACCCCTTTGTTTTGACTGTAGCAATGAGCTGGAGTGTAAATGGAAACAAGTTCCTCGTGGTTCACCCAGAGAACACTTCTATAGGGACCGAGATGTTGATCGGTAGAGGTACTATCAAATCTACCCGATAGCACATCCACCTTACCGAAGACCGTAGATAAATAATGCTACTTTTATCTGTTTCAGCGGCAAGTAAGGTTTTCAGAGCTTCTAAAGGATACACTGTGCTACTAGCATATCCATACTCCTCGAGAAGATTTGGAAACGCTATCGCAGAAACAACACGACATAAAAGATTAGAAAAAACTACAGCTAAAAAAACAACAGTGTAAAAATTACATATTAGCATATTAGGATAATGTGTTTCTATTTTAGTGGTTGTTGACTCGTTAGGAGTGGATTAGGTGAGATTAGTCGATGGTGGTGCGATAGCGATGTGGGCCCATGACCTTGGGTACCGCACGCGATGTTAGGCTTAACCCGTACTCTTGGAACTTTTTTAAAGGGTTAACCCGGAAACCAGGATTTGATTTAACCAATTACTATTGATGTAAAGTATTCTGAGGAACACTATAACTCTGAATATAAATGGACATAAAAAATACTTAGAAGGTCTCTCAAATTCACGGGAAAAGTAGAAATACTGCAGAAAGTTCTGAAAACAAAAAACAACAATTTAACTCTTGACTGATTGAGTGATGATGAGCGAAGTCATAGTTACTACATGTAGCTGTTCTAGCATGAGTGGATACATTGCAAATATTTAAATGTTCAATTTCTGTGAGTCTAAATTTACAATTTTACAGTTTATGTCCTAGAGAGCAGGATGGGGATTCCATCGCGGTTTCTTTTGAGAATCATATAGCCGGACCGATTTGAATAAATCTTTGGAATACTCGTACTCTACAATTAAAAATACCGTAGTGTTGCTCGAAGGGGTATATACTAACCAAAGATAGCTCCATCTCCTAAGGTGTACAACAATAGGCCACCTCGTTGATCATATTTACCAGCCTATGGATTAATACTCCTATTTATTATTACATATTGAAGCTATATATTTTGAAACGAAAATATCAAGCTTATAGGCCTATAAATAACAAAACGGAAGCCCTACTGTTTAAATTACCGGTTAGTTGAATTTAATTATTAATTCACGGAGCGAGTTTGTAATCAAAGCTGTAACAGTAGTAGGGGCGGTCCATTAGAAGAATTAAAAAGTTAACCTTGCCCTATGCTGGCCGTCACAACGGGAAGCAGGGAGCTCTGATGACATACTCAAGATAACACGGCCACAATGCTTGTGACGTCATCGATGTGACCATCACGGTATGATAGGGTTGATTGCTACGTCATAGATGTTGAACAGGGCTAAAGTTAATGTCCACGATATGTGCACAGAGTAGAAAAGTTAATAAAAGCTCTTAGTTTTCCCATGGACAATAGAACTGAGATTTGAGATAACAGTATTATTATTTTTATGAATCAAATAAAATACTGAAGTATTATTTACTTTACCAATGAACAAGGATTTATATAAGGTAGATTTGGTAAAATTTCATATGATTTAGGAACTGATATTTCCTAGGCTTTGGATGAATAATATATTTTCAATAATAAAATTGTGTAATGTATATGAATATCCAATGTTTTAGAATCACACGACTATTCACATCAGTAATAAAATATAAACCCAAAAATACCTTAAACCCGAACGTGGCTTTCCCACAAGTTATTCAGTAACCAATGAATTTTTATCAAGGTTATGATAACGTATATAATGTTTCAGGAAATTGGCATCGTATTTTATTTTTATGTTGGAATATTTTTGTTAAAAAAATTGGTTAGATTGGACTTCTCGCATGGTTTTGTTGCTTAAAATATTATCCATATATTCTGTACTCATTAGTTACTTGGTTCAGTGCAACTTTGTGCCTGGTATTTTTTTTGTTATTTGTCACTTTTCAAGCATTTTTTAAGAGCCTATAACAAAAGCCAGGCCCCGCTTATTTCCATATCGTAGTGTTTCCTATACGAGTTCCCTCTTATGTGCTAATTAATCGGACATATCTATATCGAATGACATAAACTACATGACATGACATGTACTAAAAGAGACAAAAAATCTTTGTCGCATGATTACAATATTTAACAATTACTCTAGTAAGCATAAAAAAATAAGCCTAAAATTGCTGAAGAAGGAGCATGGAGTTCTTCAAGAAGGGTATCAAGAGAATTTGAACATCGGCAATGCACGTTATACACTTATCTTTGTATCCGCCTATTTCTGGAACCGCTTTCCATCAAGAGCGTCACTTGTCATCTAAATAAGTTGCATAAAGAAATGGACTGAGTGAGTGATAGAGACCAGTAGTGTAAACAGAGCAGGGTTTATTGAAACCAACCGCTCACATAACACAGGGGACGAATGAAATGAACCGGCATTTTTACGTGTACCCTCTCTCTGCATATTTTACGACGGGTCGAGCGCTTTAAGCACTTTTACGCTACATAAAAAATCGAATGGCCATTGTAAAAACTATCAGACTTGAGGTAATGGAATGAAATAATACACTAAATCGAGGATTTAAAAATAAAAAGCCTTTTGTGTAACAATCCTGAGTGTGTTCTCTGGATTAAAGGGTGAATGTTAGTTATTCAATACTTACTTAGTCATTTATTTATAATTACTGTGGTCCAGTAAAGCCTGAAAAAGTTACAAAGCGCTCGCCGTAGGCCCGACAGTTATTTACTACAAACACCGAAAGTTTTTGCGTTGCTGATTAGCAAGTACGCTAATGAGACGACAAATTTTCTACCAGCACAAATGATTACAAATAACTTTCGCAAATAAAGCAATATTTAACTGGAGCTCAAAGCTCTGTCTATCGCGAGGATCGCGAGCTAATTTTTCAAGTAAAGCTAGCTCGATGCTCAACGAAGTGAGAGGCGACGTCTAACAAAACGAAGCTATTCTCAAAACAAGTTCCTGGCGTCACAGTAATCCCGTTCTGTGATAAAGCTGCCAAGGATCGAGATTTTATTGAACTGGTGTCAATACAATGCGAGTTCGATTTGAAACCAAACGAAACGGTTTGATTGCATTCAAGTCACGGATCGGAAAACGTACAATTGGGTTGTAGTTTTAAAATTGGATTGACAAACGTTTATTTCATCGAGTATTTCTATATAAAAAAATATTTGTATGAATACATTTACATAACTATACATTTAAACTTTGTGACGAAAGCTTTTAATGCTCGAAAAACACGTAAAATGTGCATATGTTCTTTTTTTTCGTTAATGCACAAAGTAATACGTACTATTTATTAACAAAGGAGATTGTTTATCCGAAACATTATACGTAAAGTTAGGTATTCCTGTTTTAATTTGAGTACTTAATAGCGAGCTTTACTTATTATTCTGAGACTTCTTACATTTATTATCTGAAATACTTTGTACTATGACATTGCAACAGCTGTATAAAAAGCATAGAGATAAAAAACCTTTTTCAATAATTAGAGAAGTTATCAAAGCTCGATAGCTGCGGGATTATTTCGCGAATCCATTACAAAGTTTAATTTGTAGTTTGTTACAAAATAACAGTGGAAGTGATAAATGGATTGCGCCGAAGGGATGACAGGGAAAACAGATAAAATATTAAAAACTTTAATCGTTTACTTCGTGAGCAAAACATTTCGCTTATGATGGGTTTATTTGCACCGAATAATAACGGATTTCTTATTTTAAGTTCAATATTCGCTAATGTTTTATTATTAAACTAGCTTTTGCTCGCAGCTTCGCACCCGTGGTAAAGTGAATAAGTCAACATGTACCTATAAATAAAATTATTTTCTTTTGCCCACTGCTACCTATTTTAATGGATTTAACTTAAAAAAATACGGATTTTCATACAAACTTTCATCCCCTATTTTACCCCTTCAGGGGCGGAATTTCCAAAAATCCTGAAATACGTACTTATTTACTTTTAACTGAAAGGTCAAATACCAATTTTCATGCTTTATCTTCAAAAATTACGGATTTTCATACAAAACTTTCATCACCTATTTTACCCCTTAGGGGTGGTTTTCCAAAAATCCTGAAACACGTATTTGTCTATTTTTAACTGAAAGGCCAAATACCAATTTCATGCGTTTAACTTCAAAAACGACGGATTTTCATACAAAATTTCAACCCATATTTTACCCTCTTGGGGGTAGAATTAATCAAAATCCTTTCTTAGCGGATGCCTACGTCATAACATCTACCTGCATGCCAAAGTTCAGCCCGATCCGTCCAGTGGTTTGGGCTGTGCGTTGATAGATCACTATGTCAGTCAGTCAACTTTGAATTATATATATTTAGATTGCAATTTAGATTAACATATAAGGTTGATTTTTTTTTAATAAGCTATCAGTTTTTAGTTAAAACGAAAAACCCTTGGGTCCTAATTCCGTAATTCAATTTAGTACCCCAACATTTCATAGGAACAGCATTTGTTGACGGCTTTCGTGTAAGGTGGTAATCGGGCTAGAATTAAGCACTACTACGGGGTAATATGTCTAAGGCATAAAAAACGCATGCATGGCTTATATGTAAATATGATGTATGTATAATTATATACAATCAAAGATTTATTTCATTGGTTCTTTATTAGTGTAGCTATGGCCGTAAAAAGCCCAGATGAATTAGATTGTATTGAAAAATATTCAATATTTGTCCGGTGTGATTTTTATGACTCATTATTTCACGCTGCTTTTATTCAATCATTCGAATCGAAAAAATCTAATTATAAATTATTGACAAGGAAAATTCACCGTATTCCGTGGAGGCTAGACGCAATCTTCTTCAAGTATCTCAAGTGTGCCAAGAACGTTATTATGATTTCATAAAATAAATTTTGATCTTACAAAAATAAAGTAAAATATAGTAAATTAGCTATATTTTTTTTATTGCGTAGTTTCGTAATTATTATTATTATTATACTAATATATTTTTTTTTATTTTTTTTTTATTTTGTATCTATGATAAGGAGGTTCGAGTTAAGTAGAGTCGAAGATTAATCCTTTTAGCGAGCTTTAGTTATTCTGAAGATTAATCAATGAAATGTCGTGGTTCTTCTACAAAAAGGCAACCACAAAGCGCAAATCATACGAATGAATTATTGCTGTTCATACATATTTAGTAGTAGTAGATTATTGCCTTGGAAATGTAATGAGCCGGCAGAATACTAATAGATCCTAAGAAAAAACCGTGTAATCATTGATTTATCAATATATCTGCTACTTGGGTATGCTATTCTGGCTATGTAATTATCTATACAGGCTTGTACAATCGTTCTGTACAAGTGTGCAGTCATTTTACTTTCCGCCTACTACATTCACAATTTTACTATAATGGTAAAATTGCAAACGTTTAGGTGTTTGTTACTGACTAAACGGAACGGCAGCGCGTGATCCCTTAAAGAAGAAAAGAAGGCTAGAATTTTTTAAGCGTTCTAATCGTGTCGTAGATTCTTAGTTTTATTATGAAAGCCTAGAAGTATAAGACTTGACCGCCGGAATATCAGAATGGATTTGGGACAAGAAAGGAATATATTTGGATGAAAATATGAAGAGGATTAAAACATTAAACATAATTATTATTATGCGTAAGTACCGTAATATACAAAACAAACATTTTAGATTTTATGATCGCTAACAAACACGGACGCTCGTATAAAATGGATAATGGCGTCAATTTAAACCTGAAACGAACCTCAGCAATGACAAAATATAAATTATTCACATTTGCGTGATGTTTGCCTTGGAAAATATACGCGTATTCAGACGGACATCATCCATGTTTCATAGAGATTTGGTCCAAATCTGATAGGGTCGGCCAACACATTTTTTTTGTATATTCTGTTAGAGCTTTCCGTCTGAGCAACTATTACTATGGCACCAAATTTGGACTGGGTCTGGTCTGACGGAGCGGAGAGGCTCACGTTAATACTAATTTTATCACTAATTAACTCATTGATCACCTGGTATTCAATATTGAGGTAGCTTGACGTAGGTAGGTACATTAACCTTAGCTGTACCTACGGCTTAAATATGAATGTAATATTATTCTACAGAAATTAAAATCAACGCGTCCCAGATCCTGATTTTAATTAAAATAGTAACTGAGAGGACAGTCTCCAATTAACAAGTTTTGATAGGAAAGACACTCGTAATATTTTATTGTAACAAGTTCATTTAATTTAAAATAGATATCATGTTTTTTGTGAATTCATCGAACAGAAGTCAGTTTACGAGCTAAATGTAATATACTCGTATAAAAAAGGGGTAAATACGAAGCGAGCTGTTTCTTATATATGAGGGTTACATTGATTTGTATTGTTTTCATTAGACAGGTTTCAAACACCACATGTCACTTTAATTTGACATTTTGTCAGACAAAATGTCATTGAATCCGTAGAGATAATTTATCGTGTGTGGGTTTTTTTTCTCATATACAGTATTTATTTACACTTTATATGAAGACTAGCTGCCCGCCCCGGCTTCGCTCGTGTGGACAATTTTTTTTGCATTTATGGGGATGAAAAATAGATGTTGGCCGATTCTCATAGATACCGAATAAGCACAAAAAATTTCATCAAAATCGGTCAAGCCGTTTCGGAGGAGTATGGAGTTCGGAGGAGGAGCAACGAAAACTGTGACACGACAATTTTATATATTAGATATGACGATTCTATCTTTCTAGATAGAATCGTCATATCTAATATATAAAAAAATCTGATTTAATTATTTACAAAAAAACAGAACATAAACTACCTACCCTAAACATAAAAGATTTAACCGAAAACAGAATCACGCAGGAGCGTACCAAGAATGATTGCAGCTGCTGATTCTCTTAGCGAGATATGTTAAGTATTAGGCCTCAACGAGACTACGACCTCCTTAAAAAGCTGATAAGTATCTGAGGCTCAAAGACCCAGAGGTTCAACCGCATATAATATTCGCATCACATCAAATCACAAATAACACGCGTTAGGACGCACTTTCAACACAAATGAACTTCTCCTAAAACGAAATTAATCCTTATTTAATGGTCCTCTTTCAATAAAGAAAAGTATTCCGAAGGTTACTATATTAGTCCCAGAAGAGACAGAACAATAAGTGGGAATGGTGCATTGTGAGAAAACCCATTTTAACATAAGACAAATAGCCTACGTCTTACGGTAAAGCGAATTTCGACAAAAGAATAAAAAGTAATCTTAAAACGGGAGGATTTATCAAGGGTTATGGTATACAATTCTTGGCGGTAATCATGAATGTCAGTCGCAAGTTATCCAAGCAGAATGTTATTGGCCCAACAGACCGCGAGACACCTATTGTAGGGTTTGCAATATTGGAAAGTTGCCTCCACGAAATATAAGGGCGCAAATTGAGTTGTAGGTAAGACATTATAACATTTTCACCAAATTTGTTACATATAAACTTTGATTAAGATTACATGTCTCTGCATGTAAAGTTTCCGTTCCATCTAGTTCACTTGTTTCACTTGGAAAATAAATTCTTACGTTGTTTGTGGGTTGATTTGTGCTTCATTTTCCTGAGGCTAATAATGTACAATCTTCTTGTACGCTTCAGTATTCTTGGAGATATGTTTTGGTGTCCTTATAAATAGCAATAAACTATACATTTTAAAAAACAAATATATGTACTCTCCAGGTATTAAATATGATTCTTACGAAATGCGCGTGGCATTTAAAAGGGAGACTTATTTATTTATGTACACATAAGTATTCCTCAAAGCAAAATATTCCGGTCCCAGCTGTCAATAGAACGCCTTTGGCAATCATAACAGGCCTGTCACAAACAACAAAATTTAATAAATTCTGGTAAACGGCCGTATCGAGTAATTATTGGTGCTGATGTCTACTATGTATTGTTGTTTTTTTTTTAAGTAATATCATTGACACAAGTGATACAGCTCTTTTTCGTTCAAGACGCGTAGTAAATAATGTATTTTATAAAATGGATATTTAAATGAAACTATTATTATTATACTAATAAGTTGTTTATACGGATACAACGCTCGATGAGATTAGACCGGGGCTGAGTCTAGGCTAAAATAATTACGCTGGCAGTAGGTGGGACGATTAGATTAATTATAAAGGTGGCGGTAAGGTGAGTAGCTCCGAGCAACGCTCTGGGAATCAACTACAAAATGTACGTGAAATTTGTTGTTAAATCTTTTAAACCATAGTTTCCTCACGCTGCTGAAATGTTTGAAGAACGAGGAAATTTACCACACAGGAATTTTAATTAAATCATAATTACACTTTTTTTTTTTTTTTTTTGGACATTATTACACAACGCCATCTGGCCCCAAACTAAGCAAAGCTTGTACTATGGGAACCAGTAGCTGATATAATACTTATATACTTTTTTTTTTGTAAATACATACTTATAATACATACCAAACACCCAAACACAAGGCAAACATATTTGTCACATAAATGTTTGCCCTGGCGGGAATCGAACCCGCGACCTCTAGCGTAGCAGTCAGGTATACTAACCACTAGACCAGCGGTCTCGTCGAACTTGGGATATTATAGTCCTCAATCAATAAATTTATATTACTTTACTTGTCATAAAATGTTTAAAGCAAAATAAATATTGTTGTATGAAGGATTAGAAAAGAATAAGCCTGTTTATGAATAAAAAGGTGTCGCATTTTATTTAACTTTATGTGACTCCCAAAGTGAAGCCACCTCATATGACAAGAAGTTGTTAAATTCGTCTAGTTGTTAAAATTTTGTCTGTATGTCTGCCTGTATCTTGGCCACGCATAACGCCGAACTACTGAATAGATTAAATGAAACTTGGCACTCCCATTGGTAGATGACAATTATACAATGCAAATCATCGTAGCACTGCTCTTATCTCAAATAAATGAATGTAGTTTAATTTATTCGACCCAAACTCAGAATTATCGCTACAATAACCATAGTTGCTATTGGTACAATAAACCGTCTAGCCACTCTAATGTCCCAAACAGATGGGACAGATGATTATATTTATGTTTATAATAATGTTGGCAGCTCTATATCTGTTATTATGTGTACGTGACAATGGCTCTTTTGAGGTTCTGTGTGAACAGTCTGGACTTAAGTGGACCTACTGGGTATAACAATACAAATTGGATTTCAGTTCTTGGGAATAACCACTATCTATCTATCTTCTATACATATGACGGATCAACGCACAGCCTAAATCGCAAAAAACAGACCCTACAAGTTTGTAGGGTCTGTTTTTTGTATGACGTAGGCATCCGATTAGAAGGGATTTTCCGAAATTCTACCCCCAAGGGGGTGAAAAAGGGGGGCAAAGTTTGTATGCGACGGCGTGATTCCCTGGGCCCATCTACTTTAAATTTAACGTAAACCTTTTTTAACAGAATTGATGAAAGACTTGATTCGTATTTTATTGAAATTCATCTCCTAACGAGGTTAAAAAGGGGTAGAAATCTAATTTGGCGGTGATTTGCTTCGAAGTTAATATCTATACTCCTTAGTGCTTTTGATGTAAATTAAATTTTATATTGATACATGTTCGTAAACTCAATCCAAAGCAATTTAAAATTGGACTGTATTTATATTTTTATATATATTAACTAGCGGCCCGTCCCGGCTTCGCACGGGTAGACTTTTATATCAAATATTTTGTCTACCCGTGCAAAGCCGGGGCGGGAAGCTAGTATAATATATAGCCTATGTTACTCAGTGATGATGTAGCTTTCTAACGGTGAAAGAATTTTTGAAATCGGTCTAAAAAATAAAAAATAAAATTTAGGGGTGGACTACCCCTAACATTTAGGGGGATGAAAAATAGATGTTGGCCGATTCTCATAGATACCGGATAAGCACAAAAAATTTCATCAAAATCGGTCAAGCCGTTTCGGAGGAGTATGGCAACGAAAACTGTGACACGAGAATTTTATATATTAGATAGAAGATATAAAAGAATAAACTGACTGACTGACATATCAACGCACAGCCTAAACAAGTCTCTAACCCCAGTTGGGTAAGAGACTTGAAATTTTGACAATAGGTACTTTTTATGACGTAGATATCCACTAAGGAAAGGTTTTTGGAAATACCAGTCATAAGGGGATATAATGGGGTATGAAAATTTGTATAAAAATCATTTTTTTTAAGATATTTTCGTGAAAATGGTATTTGACCTTTCAGTTAAAAATAAAATAGACATATGTCAGGATGTTAGGAAATTCCACCCCTAAGGGCGGTGTTAATACGGGATGAACGTTTGTATGAAAATCCGTGATTTTTAAAGTGCGTTGAATTTTTTATCTGCGGGCATTTGCTATAATTTATATATGTATAGGTACATGTTGACTTGAGAGTAATACAATAATAGACTTTTCTTTTGCTTATTCTAATTGAGTCATACGAGTGTCGTTAATTTATTTCTTTTTCTTTGAAAAAATAACTGTTAATTAGTTTGCGAGTATAGTATGGTTTTTCGCAGACTTACGGCTTAAATTAATGCTTTATTGGAGCCTTAATTGCATACATTATTTTCATTTTCCTTTTTTATTCTGTTATTTCATCCCATAATGAACTAGATGTATGTAAGTGAACTACAATAACACAGTTTGCCTGTATTCATTCCCGAACGAAGCCGCTGAGTGACACGGGGTAGAGAAGAGGCCCACATAATAAGGTCTTATTGAATACAGGTAGCGAATACCGATGTCAGTCGTTTGTAAATTCTAAGAAAGACTTATAAGAGGGGTAGCGTACAGTGGGATATTCCGTTCAGAATCAAAGCTGACTTGAAAAGCAAGTACCTGCAAATAACGCTACCAAATTGTAGTGTTATGCTGCCAGGATTCCCTTTGCTGTCTGCAAACCTTACGGTTGCGGCTTCTGTGGCGTGCGACGTGAGAGACGCTGCCGGACTCGGAGTTAGGCGCAGTGACCCAAGCGTGGATTCACCCAAGTCCACGATGTTGGGCCAAAGGCCGGCCTTCCCTTGTTGATGACGACGAGGCGTCAATCGAGGTATATCCACCATAGCTCCCGGACTCAAGTGCGTATTGCTTCAATAGAATAGGGGCGGATAGAATTTGAGTAGCTCTAACCCCTCGGTCACTACTTGACTGCTTAGAAACGGACTCCCCAGGATGGGTAAGGTTTCCCAAGCTACTCCAAGATGAAGAAATAATGTGACCAATTCGTCTCTCATGGCACAGCGATTCCTCTGATCATATGGTTGAGAAAGCGCCATGGATGCATACAGTATTGTAGGCCACTGTGACCGCTTACCATAAATATATGTAAGTACGCTTGTTCGCCACCTCTGTAGAGTAAACAAAACCAACCCCTGCTACTAGCGTCTTCTATAAATTTAACAAATCGATGGAGATATTTTTACTGCTCCAGTTTTAAATAAATCTACTAAAATCTGAATTGTTCGTACCAGTTAGATCAAACATAAATATACTGTCAGTTGTAATTATATCTTATGGTCGGACAAAAACAAACGTCCGAATTTTTACTTTATGGAAAAAAATATTATAAATGGGTTGGGTAAGACCGCAGAAAAGGTGAAAGAACTCAATATGGTAGAAAAATTGATGGGATTGTTTGAAAAATTCCATATTTATAGTAAAAATTAACCGCTGATAGAAATGTTTTTTATTTGTGATCATCGACACTTAGAAAAAAGTATTAGAACACGAAACATTAAGCACACATTACCATATTAGTGCCTTCAGTTCCCATTTCCCGTGAAATCCATTACGTAACGAGCGCAGGCTCTAGAAGGGAACATTTGCGCTACGCCAGGGTAAATCGCTTTTCATCAGTATTCGTGATTGCTAGCATTTGTATGCTCGCTGGAGTCATATTAAAACATAGTGCTGGGCTACTAGAACAAAAAAAGTATGATCTATGTATTGGTCTTTGTAACGCCTTTTTACAAGCATTTAATTAACGTGTAATATTTTAGGTCCAATTATTGCAAGCTAAATTAAAATCACTTCTCTTATCCTACGGATTTGAATTCTTACATGTTCGTTCAGTTTCGATGACTATGCATTTTAAGGTAAGCACGACCTGAATCGACATCCATGATTAGCTTCAGATAAAGGAACTCTTCAACGGTCAATCAATAAATAATTTGTAAGCCGCCAGCCTTCTTGGCACACTTCTCCGTGACAGTGGTTCGGGACATTTATTTTACGTGTAGGTCAGTTTTGTACTTCTTAGTTTAGATTATTTTAAGTTTTTAATTCCTGTCAAATTTGTTAAACCACCATATAAAGTCAGATTTGTAAGTATTTTATAACGATAGCCGGTTTTATGTTTGACCATGACATGGTTGCTGCACTCAGGGCTGGGTTCTGACTAGGGAACTCCTCAATGGTTAGCAGTATCGACATGAAATACTGCAAAAGATTGCAATTTATAATGTTTAATTTACTAAAAACTTATTTATTTTTATTTTTGATAGTATGATGTACCATAAGGTAAAATACAAGCAAAAATATCTTTTAATATAATTTTATTTAAGGGCAAGTGGCCACTCCTATGTCTTTTACACTATCCAGTTAGATTTATTTATTTATTACCTAAACAGTTTATGGACACTCTGTCTCCAAAAAAAAAATCATCAGACCTTTTCAGCGTATGAGTACTTTTCTATATGACGTACAATTTGTATATGACAAACATTTCTTTGCAATTATTCGAAATAGGAGGTAACTTACATTAAAAAAATCACCTTTTGTTATTTGATCTGGAAGCTTTGCCGTTTTTAAATTATCTGCATTAAAATAAGTATATTACATATGTTAAAGTTCTTATGCAGTGAGCCTGTGTGTATGAACCCTCTAAAGCCAAGCTGAATCAAATCAAAATGTTTGAGGAAATCACGGTTTTTGCTACAAAATTTGGTTATGAATAGGCCCTCTACTAAGTTCCTACGGATCTAATCAGCAAACTTTAGGTAATAAAGTTCTATCAAGAGAATTGCTGAACATCGCAAAGCTTCGGACCCAATAAAAATATTTTATGAGACTTTTTCTTTGAATTTATTATCTTAACAACTTATGAAATCTCATTTATGTTATGTGTTTCATAATAAATTCACTTTTTATTTTTACTTTCTCAAAACGTAGTCTTGCCTTAAGAAAGGACGAGTCAAACTATTATAGATTTGTTTTATGAAAACAAAAGGGGATAGATGTAAAATTTATTAGATCTTTTCTTTTCTTACTGGCAATTTACGGATAGTACCCTTTCCTGAACAACGTCCGCGAAAACCTTCACTGAAATGCATAATACTGCTTTAATATTTCCATATATTTTGTCTGAACACAATACGTTTATCGAACCTTAAAACGCTTGCGAAGCCCTCAAGGTATTAGGTGTACATTCCTACCTTCAAATATAGACTAACAACGGACGACAAAATCGCAAAATCCCTCAGGGTTGGTATTAAAGGACACGTACCTCCTTATGTACTGACGAAAGGTTATGTCCCTCTCACGTGTCTTGATTCTCACAAGAAACACATAAAGATTTTGTCACTTTTATTTGTTTAAAGCGTTTTTTGAATCATGAATTTTATAAGAAATCATTTCAGATATCTATAGATAGGCTACCTTTTCATTACGTATTTGCTGGCGTTCAAAAACAAATTGTTCTTTTTTCAATTATTCTATGCATTTATACATTTATTTGTTGAAGAATCTTATTCACCCATTGTCCAGAAATTCAATCAAACATTCCGTACATTTTATCTTGTGTTTTTCACACGAAGAGGTACGAAACCTGATTCCATCTAAGAGCAAGTGGAAATTCCGCCGGCTTAACATCTTGGGCTTGAGCCGTCGTTATCAATTTGACCGTACAAATCCGTTTGTCTTGTATCGGCTTACGCAGATCCAGACCGATAGCCGAAGCCGGGTTGTAAATTGCATTGTTCGAGACACTGAAGAATCTTTATTGCCACTTTAATTTCTTCTTCTAAAGTGTCCAAGGTGTAAAATAAATAGCTAAGAATTTTACGCGAAATACCCCACTTGAGATTTTTATTAAGATAAGAATCCTTTTTTCAGGCTGAATAAACAAGATTTAAAGGAAAGAATTGTTAACGTTTTTTTACCAAGACTGTTGGAATAAGTACCTATCTAAAAGTACCTATCTAACGCTTTCTTTCTATTTCGAGATGTAACGAAGTGATAAGTAAAAGTACCCTGTGTTATTTTTTTATTTATATTACTGGATATTATGTAAAATAGACAAATAATTTTCTTCAAAACTGATTTCTTACTGAATAAAAATCTTTATTAAAACATAAATATTATATCTAGTCTCGAATCATAATATAATGTATTTGAGATAAATTACCTTAGTTACTGTGTGCACTACAGACAAATTTCCACGATAACACTGTAATGTTGTTAGGTACGACGTTCGTATATAATATAATCTAATTTAAGATAGGACCATAACAAGGTTATGTAAATTGTATCGAGTTCTATATTTTATTATTTAATATCTTTCAGACCTTATATATTAGATGTCACAAAGTCCGGGAAATGTAGGTTTTATCATTTTACGTGTGGCATTTTTTTTTACTTTTGACAAAAGCATTAATATTATTATGGTAGTTATTCAAAGTGTGTAATAAATGCGTTCGTGTTTCCTTGGCTATCAAAATATCCCGAAGCTAGATATAATCTGTCCTAAAGATCGTTTATAGTACTGGGTCATCATTAATGTAGAACTAGGCCAGAAGGCCAGTCGTGTTAATCGCCGATAGCCGTTTTATGCAGAAACTTAGTACTATAAATCATAAAGTTGTTCAAACCGATACTCGCACTGAGATAGGCACTTAAAGTTGCTTTAATGTACCACTCTGTGATGCAACTTGTGCTAAGTTCCTTGCAGCTTGGTCTAAGATAAGGGGGATGCATACCCGACCGCCAGTGACGTCATTTAACTTGTTTAATGCTACTTTGGGAAGTTTGTTGCAACCGTTAGTGCTTAGTTCCCGACTAGGTAATAATAATTATATTACTTAGTGCCAAATATTTATGTATTATTAGTTGTGCCCACGAATCCATGCGCGAGGAATTATTTTTGTGTTTTGTTGTTAAACACAATGTCATGGGTTTTATTTTTTTGTGCGGAAACCTGATTATTTATCTAAAATAAAAATAGCCTCAGTTATGCCTTATACCAGCAGTAATCCGCAATTGAAAGGCCTGTTGAAATCGGCCCAGCCGTTTCGTAGAAACGAACTGATAGAGGTGAAACCAAATTTTTATCAATTTATGTTTTTATATGTACCGTGTAAACTTTCATAATTATAAATTGAATAAAAAGTTTTTATTGTGTTTACCATTTAAAATATACACTTCAATTATTTCTATAGATATTCAAACTATTTAGTATCACATCATTACCACACTATCAAATTTATGTACGAGTACAAGTGTAAAGTGAACCTTTAAATTTTATATTTTTGCTACATAGCAAAAAACCGAAATACAGCTAAGACTTTTTGTTCATTTAAAATATTGTTTCGATTCTGTTTTTATTGCTAAACCCAAAGTCGGCGGACCAAGAACATTTCAAAAGGAATATCAATCGAATGGAAATGGCGTTCGTAAAAATATTGCAGTATTATGAAATAACGGGCGATGGAGTACGGTTGTGTAAACCAACTTTTGGTAACATGGCCAAAGGTCTCAAGCTGAATTTAATCAAGCACGTGAACATTTCCCTTTCGGCCGTCATTTAACCCACGTCCGTCATAACCATCAAAACAATAAATACTTCGAACGATACCAGTAAAGAAAGATCTCTCTGGTCTACTGTTTAGTGGACTTAACTTGGATGGAAATTATGACTGTCTCTCGACTCGTAATAATATGATTTTCGTACACTTATAAATTTAATTGTCACGTCATTTTTAAATTTTGATATACTGTAAATTTATGTCTATAATATCTTCTGTGATCAGTATGTCATAGCGTGGTAATACCGAGTGTATGAGTCACAGCTCTGTCTAAGCTTTAGTCCACTTGTAAAACCTAGGATTTTATGATATAGTAGCGGTATTTTTCATTTTTCGTACTCTGCAAGTGCACACACCTCTTTATCCCTGAATTTATCCCTCATTTTAACAGTGCACTCGGGATTACCTATTTTTACATGGACACATCCCTAGTAGAGATGTGTTTATGGAAATGCGGCGCAGTTGGCATTGCACTTGTAACTAGAGCACCCGAGATAGTTGACATAAATTTGCATTACAAATTGCTTTGTCGTGTAAGTGCACCTCCTAATGGGTGCCTCCACCTAATGGGCAGTGTGTCACCAGAGTATATGTAGATATAGTGTTTAACCCCTTCCACAGTTTATTAGTTAATGTTAAATTGTTCGCCATTTAATAAATAGGGATTAAGTTTAGTCCACTTATTTTTTTTACCTCTAAATGTTTTTTTAAATTAACTGTCAGAAGGTTCTCGTTTTATGCTTATCCATTGGTAGAGATGTATTTAAGGCTTCAAAAATATTACCTAGAGGTCATTCTGAATATGTGTAAATATTCACCGTATCTTGGACTCATTTAATTTTAATTTTATAAAGCTAACTCCTAGCATTAAAATAAGTTTATTTCCCGTGAGCAAATTTTGTTGAAAGCCTCTCCTGAAAATAATATGTAGCCACTATTTACGCTCCACTTACCTGTTAAACACAGACGAAAGTTTTAAAACTTCACACGCAATCAGTTTTTGGGAAATATTTTTGATGTACACGCTTTATCAAGACACCACAGTTAACTTTAATATAAACGTGAACGTTACCGTGGCATCATGTTAACATTGTGTTATTACACCGAACCCAGGGTGTGTTAATGTTTTGAATTCATTACCGAGTACCGAGTACCGAGCTCGCGTGTAACGTGTCATACTCAACAGCCAAGATTATGACAGTAGAATATTATAAAAAGAAAACGAAAAATCCGCAAATCATTTAAAAACATTAACTGTGTATAATTCAACTCGCATTCATATAAACTTAAAACTCATCTAGTTAAAGTTTAAAGTTTCAAATAACACAGTCATTGGCGTGTAGCACTAGTTGTATGTAGATGTGTACCTATATGAAAATTTAAAAGTTGTTATTTTAGGTTTTTGAAGAATTGCACGTACCTATAATCTTTTAAGAAAAAAATCTATTTTAACTTATTCTAAGTAATATTGCAAAATCAATTCATTCACCATAAATTGCTTCCGGAAACATATCAGAACATTTGATACCAAATCCGCTCAAGGATCAAACAGAGCTAACAATATACAGACGCAATAACCGTTCTAGTCGAGTGCCCTTAATGTGACACCCCATACCCTCGCACCATTAGTCACGGCGTTTCCTTTTGACGCTCCAGTAAATATTTGCTAAGATATCCCCCGCGCCGGCCATTCACACTAGAGTCCGCCCAAATGTAACTAAAGGAATGAATTCCCTCGTCTTTCGTCATTTGTAGATATGGATATGAAAAGAAATATAGCGGGAAGCCAATACAATTTTGGTCTCTCGATGTTATAAGTCTTTGAGATAAGATACGAAATGTAAAATACCTATTTTTATCGAAAATTATATTCAATTAAATATATACCAGACTGTGGGTTTTGCACGAAAGATGAAAGACTGTGGACGAAGCGAAGAAGTATATATAGATTCAGAGCATGAGGTAAACGGTGGCACCTATTGACTTCCATATAATGCAGCTGAGAACATATGCGTATAATACTAGAAAAATAGAGATTATTTATGTAAATATAGGTTCACCATATTCCAAAACTACTTTAAATATAACCTGACTCAAATGAAACAGTTCGGCTTTGATATAATATAAGTAACATTATAAAACTAGAGACAATAATACGGCAGAGTAAAATTTTATATTTTAAAAGGACATGTGATGATGTTTAAATTTTTTAACAGTGGATGGAAATTGAAAATTAAATAAATAGATGTCTTAACAGCTAAATTTAACATCGCGGAGTATCTCGTTATCTCGTCAGTCAGTTAAATTAATGTGAAATTGCATTAGCTCGGCGACTTGCATTAGATCTTAACTGTAACATCTCACTAATCATGTGCACACACGGCTTTCAGAATTAAAGCTGTCACTTATACTACGATGAAGTTTGAAATTTTTATATATTAATTTATTTTATAATAAATAGATAGGCTTTCTGTTCACGACTTGGACTGTGTGGAGCGAATTAACGAAACTTAATATTTCAAAGCAATATAAAGCTTTTTAATTAGGTAAATAATGATTATACTCCTTTCAGTAAACCTAAAGATGCAATATCTTGTGTAACTCCGAAGCACGGCTGTACTTTACTGCTTTCCCGGCGTCCTCTACCGTAACGCTCTTGAGTTAACGATTGTATAAATTTCACTCCTCATACAAGTTCCATACCAGAGGCCTACATTTGAAAATTAATACAATAAATTTCAAAATGAGAGAAAATGAGTATTCACCTTTTTTACTAGAATCCATACACCATGCATAACAGTTGTTCTGTTAATTTGTCATAACTGTTGTCATAACAGTCATTAAAAGAAAAAAGCTTGAACTTTCTGCGTAAAAGTGTAACACTGACATACATTTTGTTTCGGAAAATAAAAACAAGGAAAATGTTGGCTTTTTGAGAATAATAAGATTTACCTATTAGTTAATGAACATCTAATTGTATACCTGTCTAGGGTTTACAATTAGATGTTTTTGTAGATGTTCGTAACCTGTTTTTTGCTGAATCCCGAGAAAACAAAACAAAAACTGTGGTTTATAGTACTTTAATGAACGCTGTGTGATAACCCTTGAATAATTACCTATATTAGTACACAAAATCAGACCATTTACGTAATAGTTAGGTCATTTTGTCAGTCTCCAATTTAATATAACGCTAGCTGGGTATATGAGAGGCGCTTAGCTCGTTTTGTTACAAAATTGATTTTTATTCAGTCTA
This sequence comes from Falcaria lacertinaria, assembly GCA_951449985.1. Taxonomy (NCBI): domain Eukaryota; kingdom Metazoa; phylum Arthropoda; class Insecta; order Lepidoptera; family Drepanidae; genus Falcaria; species Falcaria lacertinaria. Next base: position 3,156,759 of record OX602114.1, read on the forward strand.
TTTAATATCGTAAATGGCGGTCTATACTCTCTGCCAACCCGGAAACTGAGTTGGTGCGGTGATATGTATGGTATGCACTGATTGTATGTATATAATATTGCGGGAGAATTAAAGACATAATTCATTTCAACATTTAATTTATTTGATGTTTATACAATATTTGATTTCTTCGTAACTGCTTCTATTAAAAGCGTTTATTTACACAAATATTTTTCGGGTTTCAATAAGTTATGGTGTACGTACAATATAATACAACACATTATATAAACTCCTCTATAATTATTTACAAGCGATAAAACAGCTTATTTAGCATCGATAAATATACATTTATTAACTATCTTTATACACATTTTATCGTCTAAGGAGTATATATTTACAAGTAAGCTTACTACTCAAAGTGAAGCTATATTTATTAATTTGCGAAACATCTGGGAAAATGTCAATTATTTATTTGAAAGCCACATACGTTCTAGCTGTTTGGCGTTCGATTTATAAATGTACTAAACTAAACAATGAAAACTATTTTGAGGTTGTATTGTGAATACAGATACGTAATACCAAAATAAAAAGAACTTATAAAGTTTGTCTATGTCGTCCACTCCGGGCCTACTTCACTGTAATGGATTACGAAAGTTCGATGACAGTCGTTTCAAGTAAACTAACGAATGATGGTTGTAAGAGGTTTATTTCAAGTTTTCAAGCAAGAATATAGATAGTGAACTGGGATGTCCATTGTCCACATTGAGTTTAACCACAGATATAATGTCCCACCGTATACCTAATACACACTAACAGATTATTTATAATAGCATTTTACAAAACTATTTACTCTATATAAGCGATAATGTTTATTATTGTACTCGTTATAAGATGGAAGATTGCGCGTTCTGCTAAACAATATCGGAAACTTTTCAACAGGGCATTTATACGACGACGTTAAAGCTACTGTGTCCTTGCCTATCCGAGTTATGGCAGCATAATCCCGTTAATGTGCCTGTAAACGGGTATAAGCAGTTGTTATCACACATTATCACATTAAATCCCACTTAATACCGGGGTTATGAGAGTTTTATGGAATATATTATACGTTAATGTCGGCTGAAATCGATATATTATTATCGTGCCTATTTATTGGTGTGCATTCCAATCGCGTATTATCTAGTTACACACTCAAAGGTTCATGAATTATTTGCGGGATACCATAATTGCTGGGATTATAATTGGGTTGGGTATGATGCATCGAACTCCATCTACTGCGTGTAAGATCAAATATCATCCATACACATGCCATAATGCACTGTCTCGCCTGAAGTGTACCGGTGACCGGTGACCCAAGAAAATGACAAAATAGTGACTATTAATACACCGCCACGCGGAATGGACAAGTTTTCAAGCACCTTAAAAGTTTGAAAACTGTGAAGATTGTGTAATTACAATACCCAGCAGGAAGAACAGTACCGGCGATATCAAGTAACTGGAGTGTATCTGTGCGCATACGCAATACCAAACTGGGCGCATACGCAATACCAAAAAATAATTATATGAAGACATTGTTAGCAGGCGCCTTTTTTCCGTAACCATCGTAAGTCACCACGGTACCGAACGTAGGGTCAAAGTTCATGTAGACTAGCGTCGGTGTCGCTTTCTGCTCCGCCGAGCAGTAAGGTAGACTCGCAGGGCTGACGCGGCTCCGTTGGCTCCTGGGGCAGTAGTCACAGCTCAATGGGCGCGGCGCCCTTCCACGTCACTCCTGCGCGCAGCAGGTGGTACAGCCGAAGGATGCACCATATGCACAGGCACTGCGGGAAATATTAGGACCTATCACGCACAATACGATCGCTCTATGATTCTCACAATCATTTCACAAAAAAAATGTCATTCTCTAATTTATCAGCGTCCGAATTGGATACTGAATATATTATATGAGATGTCAGCAACAAGATCATTATGGCAAAGAAGGCTCGTCATTTCAGTTTGATAACTCACATCCAGTATTCAGTATCCCACTGTTGTGAAAGAGCTAGTAAAGTTGAGATACCTATTTATTTACGTACTCAGAATTTATATAGTTGGTTACGAATTCGAGTGATCTTTCGTAGACATATTAAAACAAATTGTATACGTCTGATAATAAATTTAAGGGATCCAAGAATTTAACAGGTTCTAGTGCTCATACATACAAAATCTCACACTAATGAGGGATCGGAGCTATAACTTCTTGTTGACTTCACACAAAAAGTAATAGCTCCAATAAAACGCTGTATCAAACAATGTTAGCAAATTCCATTCAAAACAAACGGCCATGTACAGTCAGCTAGAAAACTGAGATAAGAAAACATCATAGTGTACATGTCGAGTGTTGAAATAAAAGTTTCCACTCACACGAATGTTCGTATTTTTCCAGTAGGTACTGTAAATGTTCCGAGCGCTAGTTTAGTTCAAACAATCTAACGGTTGACACGATGCTATTGTACACGTTGATTGTCGTGGCATTAAATGTGAACGCTAATACATAAGTGGCTTCCAGGACTAGGTTTTTCGAGCTATGTACGTCAATTGTAATACGTACAGAATGGAATATTTTCGTTTTCAACTCATTCATAGCAACGTTAAAAGTACTGTGATACCAAATTAATTTATTATTGCACTATTGAATACGAATCTTCGTTAGACTTTTTTCACGTATATTTGTTGAAATAGTAACTCTATTAAAATGTAGACTTGAAATCACTATATAATGATATGCCACAATAACTTACTAGCATTTTTTTTATAAAATATACATACAGTGTTGGGACCTAAAGATATTATGAATAAAAAATAGCCACTTACATTTAAAAGTATTCTTGGTATTAGGAAGGATATTTCAGCTTTGCATATGGAGTCGAATTGCTGAAACAAGACGTATAAAAAGTAAATTTAGTACCAATTGGTTGGGACGTATTTTGTGGATCAATATTACCATTTACTGATGACATAGGATGAAACTAAGTATATTTTTTTATTAACTTCAATTCATGCATCTAGAGGTTGTTGTAGTTAACAAAAGAAATATAAATTTATTTACGAAGCTGTTACTATAGAATCGCTCCTGCAACGCAATAGTTACTCGTTTGCTGTACATATGAAATATAGTTCATAAGTATGTGCTTGAATTAAAAAAAAAAGATCCTTATATCCGGTTATTGTGTTGTAAATAATGTTGTGTGCGGGTACCACTATTGATTACCAAATGACATTGACCGCTACGTCACGAGCTTACAAGGTTGTTACTACCTATGCTATTGAAATAATTACTGCATAATGACAGGGCCGACAATACGACGCGAAGTCTTTACGATAAATGATTCGAAAATTACTGTATTTATATGTGTTACGACTAATTGCCTAAATGTGTTGTGACAAGACGAGCTAGCTAGCACGATCGTTTGGTGTCAAGCTACCCATGGAATTAGGAGTAGATGTCCCTTTTTCTAAGTACCATTTAGTATTATGTCACAAGACGCATACAACCTGTGTCCCCTAACTTCATCCGCATGTAATTCGTTTTTTGGGTAAAAGATTGGTAGTTGCTATCTGCCTTCCAAGCTTCATCATAAGTTGACGCCCAATTAACTTTTTAATAACATATTATGTTTCTTGGGTGAATTTTAATATTTCTTAAGTATTTTGTTTTTTATTTTATGAGGATTAAATAATAAGGCGCTGAGTATGAAGATTGACCACACAATTGTTTTGTCAAGCAGAGAGAGTAATTTTTGTTACATCACAACAAATGTAGTCAATAATACAAACTTATGATGATCTGATTATTCCTTTTTATTTAATTATAACTTGAACGACAGTTACAACATTCGGTCTTAACCTCACGGCTATCAAACTCCAACTAACTCAACCCTGACAATACCGCCATATTTATACTGTTTCATTACAGACTTAATATTAATTTCTATATGATCTTCCGGCAAGAGATCTGACATCCGGTTTATTTAAATATAATTAACTAAAATAATATCCAAGACCTGGTGCCTCAAATGACTGTTTTAAGTCATTTGAGACACCATTTCAGACGCAGAACGGAAGTATTATCAATTAATTACACAAATACAACAATAATACTATTTAAGATTAAAAACAATGCTAACAGTCGGCCATTCCTGACACTTTCACGTCCCGTGAAATATTGTATTATTATTATATTTTACTATTACATAAGAAGCATTGCTGTGGCCTCCTTCATATCCACAACAACAAATCAGTTTTGTTACTGTAACCTCCTTCATATCTACAGTAACAATGTAACATGTGATTTATTCAAAGTTATTGCTGTAGCCTCATTCATATCTACAGCACCACATTAATTCAACAAATCTGAAAAAAGAACACTGAATCCCCTCCATGTCTTCAGTATTCACCTGTATGAGACCCCTTTCATGTTCTCATCAGGTATCAGATATACATACTATTTACAACATCCAAATTATAATCAATAAACCATTACAAAATGTAAATTATTATTTTTTTAACAAATTGAACAACAACATGTTTAATTAACAAATTTTAAACAATGCATATGTAAATATTTACGAACTTAGTCATTATCTTTATCAGAAGAATCACTACTTGATTCACAACCTCTACGATAAACCAGCCAGGGATGAATTTTGTCAACTGAAAATATATTACTGAAAGGTCTCCCTTTGCGAGACAATGGAGTGTCTTCAATTACGTATCGGTCATTATCAAGAACTTTGGTTATTCGATATGGACCACGAATTTTAGAGATTAATTTTCTACTGCTACCTGTTGAAGGAATATCTCTCTCTATTCTAACCAGGTCACCTACGTTAAATTTAAGTGTCTTTCTACTTTTATCATAACGCTTTTTTTGATTAGCTTGATTAATTTGAATTCGTTGTGAAATATCATCCCGCATAATATCAATATCAGCTTTTTCTGAATCATTAGTAACATTAATTTGAATTAAAGAGTCATTAACTCCTATCATTCTCAATCCGAATAAAGCCTCCGCGGGTGTTGTACCTGTAGCTTTGTTAATTGTGTTATTTAGTCCCCATTGAATGGAGTCAATATAATTGTCCCATAAATTTTCTGGTTTGTCATGATTAGATGTCGTAAGTGCGGCTAAAACTGTTCGATTATACCGCTCAATTTGGCCATTGGCACGAGGTGTAGCGACGGCATTTAAAATGTGATTAACTCCAAGAGACTGTAAATACTCTTTAAAACGTTTGGACGTAAAGGAAGTTCCTCTATCTGAGACAAGTCTCCGAGGAACACTAAACGTGCAAAAATAGTGTTTTAATGCCCGAATAGAATGAACTGTTTTAGTACTCTTAACTGGTACTAGAATAATATATTTTGTAAACGCATCAATTATTAATAACAAGTATGAATTTTTCTTTTTGCTGCGCACAAATGGGCCTAAATGGTCAATGTGAATTGTATCAAATGGACTAATGCTTTTCGGTATAGGATGCAACTCACCAGCTCTTTTACCAGCCGGTATTTTACAGTGAGCACACTCTAAACATGACTACATATTTCTTTACAAACTTACGCATTTTTGAAAACCAGTATTGGCTTTTAATTTTGTCATAAGTCTTATCAACACTAAAATGGCCGATATCATCGTGATTGGCTTTTAATATTTGCCATCGGACTCCTTTTGGTACAACCCAACGATCGCCATCTACAGTTTTTCTATACAATAATCCCCTCTTTACTACAAAATTTTGTTTAATCTCAAGCAATCTGCTTGTATCTGAATCTTGTAAAATTTCAATGAGACGTTGTAGTTCTAAATCGCTGTGTTGTACCGTGGAAATCCAACTACAATCAATAGCGCGAACATCCGCGAATTTTTGACTCTGATTTACAGGGTTGCGACTTAAGGCGTCTACGTGCGACATGGAAAAGCCTGGTCTGTAAACTATATTAAAATCATACTCTTGCATCATATTCCACCAACGCGCAACTCTAGGTAAAATGTCACGTTTTTCAAAAGTTGCTCTTAATGAATTACAGTCTGTAACTACGGCAAACGAAATTCCTAACAGGTATACTCGAAAGCGCTGTAATGATGTAACAACTGCTAACGTCTCTAAATCATATGACGTAAAACGACTTTCTTCGGGAGTGGTTTGTCTACTAAAATAAGCAACTGCATTAAAAGGAGAATCTTTGTTTGGTCTTTGCAACAAAATTCCAGCTATGCCAACTTTTGAAGCATCAGTATGTAATTGTGTTTCATATAATTGATTATAGAACGCTAGAGTTGGACGCTTAATTAACTCATTTTTTAAAGTTATGAAAGCCGTACGCTCTTCTGTACCCCATCTCCATTTTGAGTCTTTTTTCAAAAGTTGCGTTAGAGGTTTCGCGATGGTAGAAAATCCTTTAACAAATTTACGAAAAAAACTGGCCAACCCAAGAAATTGTCTAACCCTATGTTGGTCGGTTGGTTCAGGAAAGTTTTCAACGGCCTCAATTTTTTTCTTTCCAGGTCGCACACCACCTTCACCTATTTCAAACCCCAAATAATCCACGTTTTGCATAAGAAAATTACATTTGGCTAGTTTTAATGTTAAGCCTGCCTGCCTGAATAACAACAAAGTGTCGCGAAGTTTCTGAAGTCCTTCTCCAACGGTTTTAGATGGAATAATTACATCATCCATATACGCAAAAGCTTCCTTGAACCTTGCATTACCTAAAATATTGTTAATGGTCCTTTGAAAGGCAGCAGGAGCATTTGCTAGCCCAAACGGCATCCTATTAAATTCATAATGGCCATCTGGCGTTATAAACGCTGTTAAATGTTTAGAAGCTTCGGACATAGGTAACTGATAATAGCCAGATGCGAGATCTAAAGAAGTAAAGTACTTAAACCCTGACAGATTGTCTAACTGGTCTTCTATTCTCGGTAATGGATAGTGTTCTTTAATAGTCTTTTTATTTAAAGCCCTAAAATCTACACATAAACGATAATCACCGGTCTTCTTTTTGACTAGTAAAATAGGTGACGCATACTCTGATGTTGACTGTCTAATTATACCGGAATCTTCTAATTCTTTTACCATAGTTCTAACTTGATGTCGTTCTGGTTGAGACAAGCGATATGGTCTATAAACCACTGGTGTGTTATCATTTAATTTAATATGAATTTCAGAACTCTGTACACAACCAATTTCTTTAGTTGATAAAGCGAAGCAATCTCTGAATTCATTTAAAAGAACTAATAGTTTTGTTATATTATGTTGATCAATATTTAAATTTATATTTAACATCGAGCTGTCAATTGAAGTTATATACGAGTCGCCGTTTTCAACACGATTAACGTACAGAGTTTGTAACTCATGCAAAGGTATAGCGCGAACTAATAAAGTATCGTTATTTAAATTGAATTCATTACGAGATGAACATTTAATAATAATTTTGCCATGTCCATCAATCATTTTTATTACACTCTGTATTACTTCATACTCCCTCTTGGGATGTGAACATACACTAGACTCGATAAATAATTCTCCACTAAAATTTATAGTAGAATAAACATCAATTTCGTTATAACCGAAAGAAATACACACAGCTTTGGAAATATATAGAAGTATTTTTTGATTATTAGAATTTTCATTAGACGCTATTTGCAAACTATCTTTATTTTTGTAAACAACTATATGATCTTGTTCAGTAAAAGTTTGCCCCACTAATAATGGCACTTGTAATAATTTATCGGGCACAATGAGTGCTTGTACCTTGGCTTTGACAAAATCAAGTTCTATATCTACATCACATTTACCTAGACAGTTCACCATAGAATCCCCAAAACCCCTCAAAACTGGTAAATCTATAGTTGACCAAGAACCAACTAAGTTTTTAGCTATAGATTCCTTCAACATGGTACACTGACTACCAAAATCTATAAAACAGTCTACTAAATGATCATTTACTTTGGCTGATTTAAAGTATTTTACATCATTGTCTATGTTTTTGGATATACGTAAAACAGTTTTATCATTGGTTAATTCTCGTTTAGGGCAATCACTAATTAAATGACCTACCCTGTGACATGCGTCACATTTCTTTATCGTTTGCCTACATTTAAAATATGGATGCCCTTCTTCTCCACAGTTATAACATTTTGTGGTAGTTTTTATATCCGAATTATTTTTCCCTTGCTTATGCATTTTAAATCGATTGTTTTCAGAGGTACCTGCTTGCAAAGGTGCTATGAGTCTATCAGGTCTTTTCATAGTTTTAACATTTTTTAAGAAAATTAGTAACTTATCGGGTTCGGTAAACTGAGCTGCCTCTGCACTCATTCTGACGGACCGATCTTCAATGCCATACAATATACAATCAGTGGCATTTTTACCGGAAATGAGGCATCTATTTAACAATACCATTTTTTCATAAAAATATTCTTCCAAAGAATCAGCGAATCGAGCCCTACAAGCAAGCATCTCTGACAACAGCTGGCCGTAATTTTGACTACTTGGAAATGCTAGCCTTAACTTATCCTGCCATTCATTCCAGGAAAACATTAAACTTGGTAAACCTTGATACCATTTTTGCGCTAGGCCTATTAGTTTGGGAAGAGCATAATGAATTATTTGTCGCTCCGACCAACCATAAATAGTGGCACACTCGTTTACTTTGTTAATCCAGGCGTCCACAGTTTGGTAACGTTTAGATGGATCGAACTCTGGAATAACATTCATGACAGGATAGCGATCATTACCGTCAGGTTTAATACAATCTATTAATGCTTTAAAAGTATCCAAAAAATTATTTTGCGCTGAAGAAGATGGAACATTCTCACCAGGAGACAAAGGCGGCGCATGCTGCTCTGGTTCCGCTGTCCTCAGATGCTCGTCGTCTCCATGGCTCTGGTGTGCGTTTTTAGAGCTGTGGTTGCGGCCGCGATTGTGACCGTGGCTAGAGTGTCTGGAGAGGCTGTGGTCACGCGCACGCCGCTTGTGCTTGCGTCGGGAGGTGCGAGCATGACGTGATCGTGACCGAGATGGTCGGTTGACGTTGGCTTCTGATGATGAAGTCAAAGACTCTGCAGAGCTTGATCGACACCTTACTCTCGCTCGCTTACGTGAGCGTCGATCACGACCATTATTGTTACTGAAATGTACAAACAGACCAAAAAGTAAAATGCCAATAACAATATTTACACAATAATGATATAAATTTAAAATGAAGAAAAGAACTACTATTTTACTTTGATCATACACATTACATTATTTTTTTATTAGCATTTGGCATAAAAATGTTCAGTTACTTACACGTTTATTAAAAAAAAAATAAACAAAAAATTAAAGAAAGAATTTAAAACATACCTTGAAATGAGGCGCATAGTCCTTTATCGAAGTTTTGATCCCGATATTATCCCGCTTTCTGAATTGTAGTCAATAATACAAACTTATGATGATCTGATTATTCCTTTTTATTTAATTATAACTTGAACGACAGTTACAACATTCGGTCTTAACCTCACGGCTATCAAACTCCAACTAACTCAACCCTGACAATACCGCCATATTTATACTGTTTCATTACAGACTTAATATTAATTTCTATATGATCTTCCGGCAAGAGATCTGACATCCGGTTTATTTAAATATAATTAACTAAAATAATATCCAAGACCTGGTGCCTCAAATGACTGTTTTAAGTCATTTGAGACACCATTTCAGACGCAGAACGGAAGTATTATCAATTAATTACACAAATACAACAATAATACTATTTAAGATTAAAAACAATGCTAACACAAATAAAAACAAATGATGACTAAACAATCCAGAACCATCAAAAATCATTTAGATTGTAGCCTACTCGCAGATTATTTTGTTAACCTCAGTAAGGTTGATTATAGACCCTATAAAGATATAAAGGGCTTTCATTTAATATCGTTCATTGAATTATGTTGCTATCGTTGTTAGGCAGTTAATTGGCATTTGACTACCTTATTTTAAAGAGTATTTTTACTAAGAAATTATTGTAATTGCCAATTAGTAGAGAGCTCTCTCTCGCCTTTATTTCGTGTTTTTTACGCCTAATCATATTCCGCTAAGCTTATTACATTAGCTTCAGCTCGACTAAGGTGAATTTATTTTAATTATTAATGTAGGCGTTCGCAATGCCTTTTATAATTTAATCTTTTGACTTTATCTGAATATATTTAAAAGACTTTTATTTCTTGGAGAGCTTATGTCCTAATTTATTTAAAGGCCGGGTGTGTCATCTTATCATATCTGCACGATTCAAGGGCACACTCAACCAATCTGAGTACTGCTGGAAATCCCTTCATTTTACAATTGAAATGATTATTTTATGCTAAAAAATTCTAGACTTGAAGCTATGCGCTGCCACAATCAAATTAATAATTAACTAATGAAATCCTACGTCTGTAGGTGCGTACACAATCCATGAAAAATATATACTATTGCAATTGTCTGAAGTTTCATCAATATAGCCCAACTAAGGAATGTCAGGCTTAATTATGATGTAGTATAGAATAGGTAAGCCTTTAGCTAAAAGCTTGCTCTCGGGCGTGTATGTGTTCAGTGTTATTTAGTGTGTGTTTAGCGTTATTAAGTGTTTGTTTAGTGTAGCGTTAGCGTGCACGCCCCTAATTTTAGTGAAACACTTAAAATTAGTTACACAGCAAAAACAAAGCATGTTGTAGAATTTGATTTGTCATGCGATTTGATGAATGTACACGACGTAATTATGTTAATTAGAACATTAATTAATATGAAAGGAGAAACGAAAAAAAATACTGTAATCTTCTATTTTCAAGTATTTTATAGCTTAACTTATTATCTGTATTAACAATACTAGGTTTTGGATGGGAAACCGTCCAAACTATACGGAGTTTCCTCCGAGCCTCAAATATTACCTTCCCACGTTAACCCGTCGCTCCGGCAAGTAAATTAATATCTTTGGCAATCGTTAGAAGACTGTCATAACCCCAAAGTCGGACGACTGCTTTAACCTAGGTTAGTTTAACCTTGTTTAAACTGATTTTCTCTGTTAAATAGGTAGCGATAGGCAGACGACAGACGCTTATAATAAGGACAACCAGCACATATGCTTAGATCGAGTGCCGATTCCGATGATGAGATGTATAATTTAATCTTTTTTCTTCATCGGTATATGATTCACAGGTTGCAAACCTTAGCATCACTCTAATTATTATATTGCCATATAACAAAAAAATGTTCACGATATCGATTGAGTGTACAAAGGAGTTTTTGGCGGGAATCAGGCGGAGCGGTTGAGATTTTTTCCAGTGTGTCGTAAATTGTGTTATAGTGATCTTTAATGTGTATTTTCGGTGTCGATATGTGCAGTAAAGTTTCATTTAGTGACTGATTTATAGGAGCATTGGAAATAATGCCATAATGCGACTTTTGGGTTAAGTGATTTATCATTTTGGTCAATAGGTTACCTCTAATCCAAAGGCGTGTTATGATCTGCTACTGCCGTGGGTTGTCTCCAGAAACTCCTTTGGGCGTTGGAATGCACGACACTAGGCATTTTAATGCGGCAAACACGAGAACTTTTGCAACATGAAAATTCTCTAACACTCGACACTGGCAAAAATGGTCCCTGAAGGGATTGATTGCCATACTTAGGAAGAAGAAGAAGAAGAAGAAGAAGAGTGTACAAAAGTCTTCAGCTATTAATAAAGTACACATGATTTGCATGACTGCTTTATTGATTAATATCGATTACCCTGGAACTACAGGCAATCGAGCTATGATGAGCCTTCTGTGTAAGTCACCGGTGGATAAGCTAAGTTGTGCATCGAACGGTAAAATTGGCTTAAAAGGGCATTCAAGCATACTATACTATGACTTAGAACATTAATCCTTACTATTATACTTGCAATTTATTATTATACGCTCTTACTTGTATATATTACTAGATTTTGCCTGCGGCTTCGCAAGCGTGATAAAATGAATAAGTCAACTGTGGCTATATATGAATGATAGCTTTTGCCCGAGGCTTATATTATAAGTACCCAGACGCAAGGCAAACATGTTTGTCACATAAATATTTGCCCCGGCGGGAATCCAACCCGCGACCCCTAGCGTAGCAGTATATAGCGTAGCAATATAGCGTAGCACTGATTAGTGTACCTTACTGTTACGCTTCTTCAAACTTTAAAATATACTGAGTGCTCCATAACAAAATAAACACTGACCGTAAACTTCGTTAAACGTAGCCTGTAATTATAACAACTGCGAGATTACTAAGTCAGTGCCGGTAGCAGGAACATTGTCGACAACGTATTCGAAAACGTAACTCGCGAAATGTCAAAATTGTCATACAAATTTTTAGTTCCGCTTTTCACCGCCGAGGCGCTGTTCATTTTTCAATTCAAGGCGATACGAAAACGTTGTCGAGAATGTTCCTGCTACCGGCACAGGACTACCATCCTTCACTTAATTTTCTACATTAAGTTTTTCATCACCCATTTTATCTTCAGAGGTGATTTTGCTTAACTTATTAATTTCATTGAATTTATTAAGTCTTTATTAACCTGAAAAATTGTGTAAGTAAGCTTTTTCACCGTCGTTTCATTATAAACGCTCTTGGTAAGAATTTCCATTATGAAAATGTACAGGTTGCCTAACAAACCTAATTAGGGTCTTTAGGCACGCCTGTTGCTAACACTTAGCACTAAAGAAAGCATTTTTACTCCTTCAAGATGTTATGTATATCTAAATATATATAACTCAAAGGTGACTGACTGACATAATAGTGATCTATCAACGCACAGCCCAAACCACTAGACGGATTGGGCTGAAATTTGGCATGCCGGTAGATATTAGATTAATTAAAATAATTTTGATTAATTCTACCCAGGGTGTAAAATAGGGGTTGAAAGTTTGTATGAAAATCCGTCGTTTTTGAAGTTAAACGCATGCAATTGGTATTTGACCTTTCAGTTAAAAAAAATAAGTACGTATTTCAGGATTTTTGGAAATTTCGCCCCTAAAAGGGGTAAAATAGGGGATGAATATTTTTTTAAGATAAATCCATTAAAATAGGTAGCAGTGGGCAAAAGAAAAAAAAAAAATTTTTGATATAGGTACATGTTGACTTATTCAACGCGTGCGAAGCCGCGAGCAAAAGCTAGTTTGATATAAATGTGCTATACGAACGAGAATATATGATACATATAACCACAACATTTATAAATATGCTATATAGAGAAAAATGTTGTGGTTTTCGCAAGCTTTTCAGGCGCAAGTATGCGTGATACTGAATACCAAAGTATATAGGTAATAACAGTGTCTACGAAAGAGCAAAAACTAAAAAGTAATATGGTTACACAAAAAATCCTTTACTTAATTAATTTAATTGGTTTATAGCCATTCACAAACAGATGATTAATGTAAAAGAATTGATGAATGTGATCTAATTTATAAACCAAATGTACAAATAAAAGAAATGGACAAAACTACAATACAAACCAGAATAATATTACATTTCCCTGTGCCTGACAAAAGAAACCATCTACATGACAATTTATTGAATTTACCTTTTGTTTGAAAGGGACTAAAAGTACTGATTTACAAGATAATAAACTTTAGCGAGGAACACAGGCGAGGAATAACATTCTTTTGTCCTTAAAATTTTATTTAAGAAAGTTACCTATTGTGTGTCTTAAGATATCATTCGCGCATTATGGCAATCTTATCTTTCATTATTGTAATTGGATCGTGCAACACATCCTAAATATTTTTTAGAACTTTTTTACTTTAATGTTTTTTTTACTACCACTTAGGTGGCAAAGAAGCATACGGCCCGCCTATGGACGCTTGCAACACCGGGGGCATTCTTGTTGCCTCCTTACATGGTGTGCAATAAAGATTATTAGATATCTCACTTACATGCAATACCTAATATAGATGCATGCTAGTTCGTATATCCAAGGTTGTTGCAACAAACAATACGAGGATTGTAATCGGCAAATTAGTGCACCCGCAGCCCCCTTTGTTCGCTCGTTTGCAGTTCGCTCGACGTGTTGTGTTCATGATGGTCACCTTTAACAACCTAGTTAGTGTAGCTGGGGTTAGTTAGTTCGTTTATTGAAGAAATTTCGGGTACTCCTTTCCATTGTAGCAATATTCTCAGATACTAATTAACATTACAATTTCATACAAGGTGTTGTATCTACAGTCATTCGTGCGTCATCAAATCAAGATGATAAAAACCAAGTAGGTAAAAAAAACCTTTGTGAATAAAGGTTCTTTTCGTTTACCATTCGAGTGAAGATGAATTGAAGCGCGCAACAAATGTGTGTTCAATATACCGAAATAAAAATAAAACATGATACAGAGGTTGCCAAGATTAATAAACGAATGTAAGAACTAGATGCGAATCTACATATTTAAATTACTACATAAAAAAATAAAAAGTTAATTTGAATAAGGCTGTAGTTACCTTGTTGACATGATCTCTAAGTATATTGGAGTAGACAATGGCCATCGCTTCGAGCGCCATGAAGGTCATACACCCCACCACCCACGGCACTAGGAAGGCGATGTTTTCCTGAAATTAACACACTGTTAATAGTTTAAGGAACCTCGCTGGTAAAGAGCAAAAAATCTTACTGATATTTGCATAGCAATCAGATAATACGCTTGTGTACATTTATAAGCTTGTAAGCGACATCAAATGATTTTAAGAATTCTTTGGTTTTTATATTAACTTGAAATAATCAGTGACACATTTTTAGTATAAATATAGTTTTAGTTTGTAATTTATTTAATCACTTCTTCTTAGAGCAAGATAAACATTTTACTTTCAAGATGCTATATTGTCTTTATATCTTTTTATTATTTGAATCCTGACTCGAAGAAGGCACCAATAGATAGGGTATTTTTATACTTAGACAAAATCCTCAATAGGCACTTTAATCTATGTATTAGTTTTCTATTTGAACCCTACTATAATTTATTTAATATAACAAACCACGATGGATATAGAGACGTTTCCTTGTAGATATTTCCTTTATCAATGCTCACATAAACCGAGTATAAAGCCACTTGGGCATGTTCCGGTACCAAACTAAGTTAGGCCTCTAGGTCAGCTTGTTATTTCACCACCGGACCGAATTTCCTTACGGAATAGCTGAGACAAGACTGTGAATGAGATTGGGATGCTATTTGTAGGAATAAAAGTTTTAACCTTCACACGTTTAAAAACTAACGGTGAGCAAATAGTTGCTTATTTCAAAATAAAATTGAATGAAAAAATACAGGTTAAATTATTAAGTATTTTTATCGATAAACCAATGAAAAATGGATTTGCCGTAAATCGAAAACTAAATATGCCTTTAAGTGAAGACGAAAAAATCTTCTAGACTGAGCAGAATTATATATATATTTTACTCAGATCGTTTCTTTGAATTTAAGTATTTAACGATTATAAATTACCGAGTAGGCGTCGTTTCACGCACACCAAACTATTATTCTTCAAACTCCAAATTAAGTAGCCTGTCGTGCCTAAGTGAAGTTCAGAACAAAGATCGCTTACGATCTTAACGAGATAAAGGTATATTTTTATCTCCTTTATAAGTCCCTTATATACCTTGAAATGAATTGTAAGTACGCATGAAATAATCTGACATAGATTTGAGGTCTTTCTTTTAGTTACAGGTTTTTTTTTATACCACTGAGGTGGCAAACAAGCGTACATACAAATCTAACATTATTATGACAGTAGTGTTTTGCAATGGTATATTATATGACAGCACCGTTGGTCTTGTGGTTAATAAACCTGACTGGTACACTAAATGTCGCCGGCTCAATTCCCGCTGAGGATAAACATTAATGCAATAAATAATAATTATAGTAAAAGCTTGGGGGTATAGCGTTGTGATCCCCATTACCATCGTTATTCGAAATAATGGGGATAATAACCCGTGTGACATTATCCTAACATTATTGAATAAATGCAAAAGCGACTACTGAATTAATAAAGAACTAGACACTTACTTTATAAATCCCATAAAACAGGAATATGCTTAGTAAAATCATGAACATCTGTGTTCCTATTATGGCGAAGTATGCTATCTGCACACCTGAAACAATCAGACATGGTTTATCAACATAATATATACATACGAGTATGTACATAACTTTGACATACGCATCCTTAGATACCAGATGTTCGGTTCATTCTTGTTGAATGAAAATATATTGGGACTTTCTTAAACAACAACTCTACTTATATAAATATATTTTTTAATTACTGCTACTTTAAAAAAAAAATTGTTAATGTACTTAAAAGGAAAGTGATAGTTCAGAAGGTTCGCCTGTCGCGAATATAACAAAAAAAGTGCTTATGTATACGTGAAGAAAAATATGATGCAAGTGTTCTCGAAGGGCCGAACAAGCATCCTGCCAGTACGAATAGACTTGACGCATGAGTTGATTCCTAAGGGCTCACCCTCCTTTGGGGATATTTTTTCTGCTTCAAAATTGCGTCAAGAATGTTTACTGTCTGTATATACAGATAATTGAAAGGTTCCAGCCACGCGCTTTAGAGAACGTTCCTATAGATTTAACAAAATGCAGGCATAGTGGTTTGATTCATATTTCTCGACTACCGTAAGCGATAGCATGTTCATGATCGCAATAATTTCCAATCGGTCTTTTCTTATTTTTGTATTAGTACTCTACACGGTACAAGAATTTTACACATTCGTTTAACATATTATTGACGTAGGTTTTATATCGCTAGGTTCCTGAACACAAAGAGTTTCTGTTGTTTTGATCAAATAGTCCTTCTCTGAATCGATTTGTATACACTTTTCATTATTGTATGTAGTCCAAGTTATAAACGGATATACACAGATATATAATAATTTTATTCAGGGAAATCATGAGATTGCCGCAGGATATGGGATAGTCAGATTACGGAGGAAATGAAAAAAAAAACAAATAAAAGGTAGGTAGTCTTTTTATTAATTATACCATTTCACAAATGATGGAAATAGCGTATAACAAATTAAAAGTTTTAAATGAAGTGTGCGACATCGGAACCGCTTCCTGTTATCGGCACGTAATCGATTCTGAAGTGAACAAACAAATCGAGATAGAATCGATCAGATCGAATACCCCAAGGGTATTTGTGCCTTGCTCTGACTTCATATATTACTGTAAAGCGAAATGAGATCACGGTCTGAATAAAATCGATCGAAATAATTCAAATTTTAATAAAAACGCCGATTATTCGCCTAAATAATAAAAAGAGGAATTTAATTTTATGCCTTAAGTTGAACGAATTTCGATCGAAATTTAAAATAATGTATTCAGTTTAGGCCTTAATAAGGCACTTATGAAGGTCTAAATTACCACTGGTTCGGAAAAAAATGCCACCTGAGAAGAACCGGCAAGAAACTCAGTGCTCTGTCTTTTTTTTCATGTAACAATCATGATATTATAACAATTTGTAATAGCATTCTTCTAGACATTGGTATGAAATTACAAAAATCAAAATGAATGATACCAAGTTGGTTTTGTCACTACTTTTGGACACCCTTTAATTTTATCTCTTATCAAGGGGGTAAGCTTAGGGGTGGGGGTGTGTTAATTACCGACTATAGGATCCTTGATAATGACTGGTATTGGGCGAGTCTCCGGAGCACCGGAATGCAACCTTGATAATCTCTATTTCCTTAAGCTTAAAGTTACGTGTAAAGTATTATGAATTACAAGCTTAGGGTACTAATAGATGGCATCGATCACTGAATATCTGCGACTCCAAACGACCTAATCAATCTAGCTATAGTTAGGTTGTTCATCTTGATTGAACCGACCTATATTCTGCGTAGGATTGAGTGCGATACAAATTAACCAGAGTAAAATAGTTAATAGTAAGATAATTATTAATTTAATTTAAGTTGGCGTAAATGTACATAACAATTATGTATACCTGTCGATAGAACCAAGTATATGTATAATGTAAAATAACAGGTCATCTTACCGTCTTACGGAACCGCGTCTCTCCGTCTGTCTGAACGCGATAAACTCAAAAACTACTAAACGGATGTTCAAACAGTTCACTCATACGGAGTGATTAATGAGGATGGATAACGTGTATAATGAATTAAGGTTTGTCTAAATTGGCCGAAGTATGACTATATTTGTTGAAGATACCGGAAAAAAATCGAGCCGTGTCGGATCGCTAGTATGTACTCTATTTTATCGTTAATAAGGTTAATTGGGAAAATTAACGATTTTATACTTTATGTACGTTTTAAAGTACAATGTTAGAGCTTTGGTGGAGCTAATAATGCTAAAGCTAGTCAGAATGATTTATCTAAAGGATTTATCTATTAAAGGCAATCAAAAGGCAATACTGACTACTTACATATTTTTGAGTTGTGTAAAAAGCACAAAGAAGAAGATTTAACGCTTGATACTTGTTTGATATTGTACTTCCACGGCTTCCACGATAAATAATTGTAGTAATTTATGTCTATGTTTCTTCTTCTTCTTTAAGTTAATGTCGACGAACTTTTAATACAGCTATTCCGCCTATTCCATGAAGCTATCTACATTTATTTGCTCGTAAAGTCACTTTGACAAATATGAAGGTGATAAAACCATACCACCAAAGTAACTGGTCGTATATTCGTTGAAATACTTTTCTGAAAAAAGTATTTATGATGCGTTTCAGGCTTTAACTGTCCATTCGGGTTACAATTACAATAGCATTGATATTTTTACTGTCTACAAATATGCTTTAAGAACGACCGTAAATTTAAATTATCGTGAAGACATCTTGGGTCATAACATAATTCATAACCCGAGTGAGACCAAAGAACTTTATATTGTCTGCAGTTATTTTTCAGGTTTTACCTACAGTATAGTTATATACCTAGCTTGTACATTATTATTATAAAGATCTTAATAAAAAAAATCTTCTCATGATTGTATTTTGCCTGGGTAAAAATGTTATGTTTTGGGACTTTGCTTTTAAAATCGTTAGAAAATTAAAAGAATAATTATGAGGTTTACGGCTCTGTAATGGGTGAAAAAGACGTCTGCTTTTTGTCTAAAATGTTCTGTCACTAACTACATTTTCACTGAGATGTCGTGAAACAGTTATGGCAAAAAATACTGAATGCCTTGTAATATTACCTACATTACAGGCCATTTTCTGTTCAAGAATCAGGAGATGGAGCAAGCTACTTAGGTATTATATACTGTTGCTTTTGAGACTTAGCCCTACATTCATCATTAAGTGGGCTACATTTTACACACAATAGAAAAAACTATTACGTTCCAAATAGTACCATTCACGGAACATGATAAATAAACTCAATTATTTCTAATATAAAGTGATAGATATAGTAATATACCATTTTATGAACATCCAATGTGGTAAGCCTACAGCCCACCTGATGGTAAGTGATTACCATAGCTTATCACACGAAGGTATCAATCACGCGATTTAGACTCCGCAAAATTATCTTCAAACTCATATAAGAGGTATAATATTCTCTTTAGCTCTGCCTACCCGAAACGAGACTCGAAGGTTGTAGCGAGTATTATGAGTTAAAGGGCATATTGAATGTTTTTAAAAGTTTTCGCAATCTAAATACATATTAATGGCAAAAGAACGGCCGAGTCAGCTTGTGACCACGTCCGATGCAATTGCTCGAAACGTTTTCTAAGGTCTCTTTCGTAATGTCATATTTACGTTTCTTAAAACTAAGGTTATTCTCTTGTTCATCCGACTAGACTAAAACCTCAGAGTAGATAATATAGTTGGTAGAACCAACCTAAAATATTTACCGTAAGTCGTTGCTCATCGAAAATAAATATATTCATTGTTTTGACAGAACTTAATATAATATAATTCTACTGTTCAAATTTAGTAGTGGAATTAAGCAAGAGCATGACAAGGGAATTGACTCTAGTTTATGCTTAAAACGTTGGAAATCATACTGTTTTCACAAACGTTTGAAAGTACGTAACCGCCACCCTCAAATGGTTAGCTAAGCTCGCGGAAGTTTTAACGAATCGAATTCCACGTGCGGCCATTTCGAATATAACAATGCGAAGGGTGAATAGTACCCTGACAACAGCACAATGGTTCGGATCCAATCCCACCGCGAGTATATAATGAGAATTCTTTACCATACCTCTCTTGCCAAGTATGCCAACGCTCCTCATCTACGGATCCTGATTAAAGAAGTGATTTAATGAGGTGAAAGTTAAATTAATAACACTTCTTTTTTTCATTGAAGTTTGCTCTTGCTGTGGATGGATTTCGGAAGCAATTTTTTTAAAACGTCAATTTAATGTTATACGAAGATACGTACGTATACCTAGCACTTCAGTAGGTGCAATTATTTCTTTTTCAAAATTCAATAAATATAGTGACTGCATATTCTTGGAAGATATTCAAAAGATTAAATGTTATAATGTTTTTTTATTTATGCCGTTATGCAATCTTTAGTAAATAAATATGTAACCTACTAAGAAATAAAAACAACAAATATTTATTTTTACAAAATGAAATTTAACAATGGTACTTTATATTCTTATTTCTAACCAATGCTACGTCTATGAAAGGTTTATTGGTAGATGCATGTCTATGCATCTATACGTGTCTACGTACCAGATAAAAAGGCGAAGCGATGCTTATTCTCAGAGCAACATAAATTGTGTTCTATATCTACACCCCAGAGTTCCAATCGCAGGCATCATCGCTTTTTATATTTGTCGACCCATATCGAATCGTGCCTAGTAGACTCAAATTAAGATCTAAAGCAGGCGATAGCCATTACAATTCACATCCAACAATGTCTGCTTCCAAATAAAAAGATCCGATGAAATCCATAAATTCTATATACATTTCTGTCAGTTAATTAAAATGTAACTGTTAACTTCTGTTTAAGGTTATTATTATTATATTTTTTAGTGTTTTTTTACTTTTTGCGCGCGTTGTGGTCGTAAGTTTTTGTGGCGAACATTAAAATGGTTTTCTTGTTTATATGAAAAACGTTTTAGCGCTGTTAAAAGAACAGATACTTTATTTAATGGCACAATATTTGTTGGATACATTTTAATTTAAATATCAAACTGTAAACGAAAGTTTGTTGTTTGTAATTTAAAAAAATATTAATTTCGTCCTTCGAAAATCTTTTGTTATTACAATAGTTATCAAAGAATGATAGGTTTAAAGGTAGAACATAAAACTTAGATAAATAATTGGACATTAATGATATATTATGATGTATATAAACAGTTCTTTATGGCATAAAAATTGTATAACTTTTATTTATTTATTTATTTTATTTATTCAATAAATTGCACATGTGTTATTGTATAATACAATACAAATTACAAGTATTCTTATAACTTAAACACACACCCACAGGCACAGCAATTGAGAGGGTGTACCTATCACAGTTTATATTATTGAGATCACTATGCTATCAAATTCTTAGTATAAATCAATGATCAAATTATACAAATTTATATATTTTTCTTATATTTATTTTATTCTATCATGTAAAAATTCTTGAATAGATTAATCTTCGTATCTGGCAACATTGGTGTCGTAATAATTATTCTTCGTAGTTAATAATGAGAATAATCATAATGTAGTAATTATGTCCTCTATTTGATCCAGTTTCCAAGAACTCGCTTTCATGTTTATTGGAGCATTATTGAGCGAAGAAAGTTCAAGTCAAGTATTTCCCCGAAATATGTATAATAGTTATAATAGACTCTGGCTTGGATTATGGGAGAGTATTTTAAGAATACTGCATAGTTTGAATATGAGCCGGATTCTCGAAGGCAAGATTTAAGTCAATTCATCAGAATTCCGGACTTTAATTGGGTATATGATTTCAGTTACCGATGTTCAGGGATCAACTCCTAGACTATATCGCTGCGCAGGGATTGCGTTAAATATATTATGTGTACTTAACCACATTAGTTCCTTTAACATATTTCTATGGGCATTGATCGCTGATAAAAAAGCACTTAACTATGTCTTAGATATAATATATAGATGCCTTGCTTGCTGAACAATAATTTTGATTTAGTCGTCATTTATTTTTACTTTTCAATAGCTCCAGATACAAATATTATAAGTTATTCTGGGCCCATACATATGAACGAACGCACTAACTTTAAATGTTTATCATATAAGTATAGATCAATTTCTTTATAAAAGGTACGGCAAACACTAATATCTCAAACTATATCTCAAAAGCGATCACGCTTTCTTATATAAGGAATTGTCAATTCATTCTATCCCACGTTATATTGTGTGTGTCTTGAAGAATTACCCACAAGACTGTCTAAGGGTTCGTTTACACAGCACGGTGCCGAAACGACAAGTTGACCCGACGAAATTAAACCTTACATCAAATTTGAAGTGTGGTTTGGTGGTGTATGAGAAAATGACTTACAACTAAGTGCAAATCGATGTAAGATTATAATATCGTTAGTTTATGTATTAATGGTGTCGTCCTTTATAAGTAGACCTTAGCAATGTAACGAATGACTGCGATGAAAGGTCTTCTATAATTCATTTTGTGGGAACATAAGTACGTGAGGGGGACCTAAAGAGCATGGCCTTTTCGTACGTAAGGTCAAGTACGTCTTTTATACGTTCTTCTCGTGTGCTATTTTATTAGCTATGAATGTAAGTAATGTTTGGATTACTCAGTGAGGACGTAGTCGTTAGCTTTATGTTGTGTGATAGCAAAGCAGTAACGTTTTAATGTGAGATTCAAACGCACAATGGAATGTCCTTAGAAGCAATATATTGTCAAACCAACGTTTGTTGATTATATTATTTATAAAAGAACTAGATTTTGGGCGCGTCTTCACTTGCGTATTTCTAGATTTTTTACCCGATGTTCTTTTCTGTTGTTAAAAATTTCATGATGAAAGTTTGAGTAGAGTACAGGCTAGAGCAGTTGGTACGATCATTTGTAATCTTGATAGAATCGTATATCATATACCTACATACAAATACTGTATACAAGTCACAGAGTGTAAAAAAAAATCCTTTAACACATGGGTAATCACGATATTATGTTGTTAAAAAAACTTGAAACATTTCGGAGGAACGTTCTCGTACATATGTAATGGCCTACCCTACGTGTTCAACTAACCCACCTTTTGTAGGTATTAAACAACCTTTCATCTCGGAATATGTGGTATAATGAGGGAGTCAAAGAACGCGGTATTTGTTAATTGAGGACTATTACCTTTACAGTATTTTAAGGGTAATTTATTTTTCTGACGTCAAAGTTACTTTTGATTTCATAATAGGAAATCTACCAGGAAAGAAAACTGAAGCAGGGCACATAATTATCAACCTTTTTAGAATGTTAATAATATGCATATATGTACATGATATTTTTTTTACAAATATTAGGTCCTTACATATGAAATTGGCGTTTTGTATGGGAGGAACAAAAAGTCGAATATTTTTTAATATAATATATTTAATTAATCAAAGTATGAACCATTATTTTCTATGCACTTTTGCCATCTCATAGGTAGTTCATTGATCCCTTTACTAAAAAAACCAGTCGGACGGGAATCAATAAAATCTTTGAAGGCGATTTGGACTGCCCCATCGGAGTTGAATTTTTTCCCTTGCAAGAAGTTATCCAAATTTCGAAAAAAATGGTAATCTGTTGGAGCAAGGTCCGGGGAGTACGGAGGATGTCTTAGACTTTCCAATTGAAGCTCTTCTAATTTAGTAGCCGTCTGTAGCGCAGTGTGTGGTCTAGCGTTGTCGTGAAGCAGCAGTGGCGTGGAGCGATTGACCAGCCTAGGTTGTTTAGCCGCTAGCTTTTCCATCATGGTTTGCAATTCCTGACAATAGACATCAGCCGTAATAGTCTGGCCAGATTTGAAAAAACTGTAATGAACAATACCGGCACTAGTCCACCAAACGCTTACAAGTAACTTTTTTGGGGTTAATTTTCGCTTGGGGCAGGATTTGGCTGGCTGGCCAGGATCTAACCATTGCGCTGAGCGCTTCCGATTATCGTAAAGAACCCATTTTTCATCACAGGTAATGATTCGGTTTAAAATACCTTCATTATTGTGCCGGTTTAGTAATGTAACGCAGCAGTCGACGCGCGTTTGCCGGTTTGTTTCAGTCAATTCGTGAGGTACCCACCTTTCAAGCTTTTTAATCTTCCCAATTTGCTTCAAGTGAATTAAAACAGTTTTATCACTAACATTGCAGCCTGCAGCTAACTCGGACGTGGTTTGCGATGGATCCGCTTCCACAATAGCCTTCAACTCTTCATTATCAACTTGAGTCTCAGGCCGTCCACGGGGCTTGTTCTGCAGGTCGAAATTTCCAGAACGAAAACGTTGGAACCAAAAACGAACTGTGTTTTCTTTTGCAACACGACCGCCATACACATCATTCACCCTTCGAGTTGTTTCCGCAGCACTAGTGCCACGGCGGAACTCGTACTCGTAAATAATGCGATATTTAAGGTTTTCCATTTTGTAAAATGAGTGACGCAAACAGAAAAAAACAGAAGAAAAGAAACAAATGAATGACGATCATCGAAGCACAAATACATGAGTCTATAGCTGTACAAATTTGAATTTGGAATTCCTTACCAAAGAGGAGAAATTCGTGATTAAAGTGGCCAGTACGAAAAACGCCAATTTCATGTGTAAGGACCTAATATTTCTACTTAGGCCTGCCTTTTAGCTTCAATGCCATCAAATATTAATTTATTGAGGAAAATACACGCCAGAAGTTAGCCGATAACAAGAAATATCATTTATTCCGGAAGTCATTCGGACACCCCAACTAACAAGCCGCGGTTTGTCGGAAGCAGGAAACTTTCCGAACATTATGTTACGAGATCCGGCACAAAACTTACTAAATATTACAAAGACGTAACAAAGAAATCGGAATTGCGTAAATGTACCGGGATTTATAAGTGAATCGGAATTACGGGAACACTTTCCCGGAATTATTGGATTGAGCTCCATAATGAATGAACACGGCAAGTAACGAAGCTCTTATATTGAAATCATTACTAAGTAATTGGGTCCGTATAAGTAGGCAGCAAATTTTTACAATAACATTTTTGCTTTTCTTAAACGAAGCATAATTTACAAGGTGCCTTGAACTTCGTTATTCACGCAACATTTTGCATACATTTTCTTTTGTATACGTGTCATAAGACTTCAATTAGTAAACGTTTCCTTTGAGAAGTAAAATTCCTTTACTGCGAAATTGTATCTAAAGGACTATGAAACTTTTACTATCGATAAAGTTCAAGAGACTGCAAAAGGAAATTGCCTACAAAATCTTTAGCACTTGGTAAGAATTCAAGCGTATAGATACATAAATAATGGAAATATAATTGAAAACTTTCTCGTGGGTTCGCTTTTCCGAGAACTTCGAAGATATAGTATCCAAATTCAATATAAGTTGGTACAAAAAATACTAGCAACGAACTCCTTTCAAGTTTGTAACAAAGAGAGCCTTTTATAATTTACTAGCGGCCCGCCCCGGCTTCGCACGGGTAGACTTTTATATCAAATATTTTGTCTACCCGTGCAAAGCCGGGGCGGGAAGCTAGTATAATATATAGCCTATGTTACTCAGTGATGATGTAGCTTTCTAACGGTGAAATATTTTTTTAAATCGGTCTATAAAATAAAAATAAAAATTTAGGGGTGGACTACCCCTAACATTTAGGGGGATGAAAAATAGATGTTGGCCGATTCTCATAGATACCGGATAAGCACAAAAAATTTCATCAAAATCGGTCAAGCCGTTTCGGAGGAGTATGGCAACGAAAACTGTTTAAACACGAGAATTTTATATATTAGATAGTGCTACCCATGTCCCACTATGACTCCATCACAGATTTTCCGGCTCACCAGCTTGAAAAATACAGGCAAGGTTTATTAAGGCTAACCTCATACCACATTACCGTTTAAAATAAAAAATAAAAAACGCTTTTATTAGCTTCACCTGTATGCTTGTATGTATGTGTCAATGTAACGGAATCTTTCAAAGTAAATTTCATCGACTTCAAGACGTCTGATCATTTTGAAAATTTGCCATCGTCTTCGCCTACATAATAAATTTATAACTTAATTTAATATCCTGATCAGTATCATTAGGATAAATACATTTTCCGTGAGTTTGTTTAGTTCTATTGTATAATACTAGCTTTGCCCGCGACTTCGTACACGTGGAATTAATTTTGTTGTCGTTTTTCCAAAATCAAATATGTCTAAGTTACGCCTTATAGCATCTGCTACCATCCAGTGAAAGTCCTGTTAAAATCGGTCCTGCCGTTCGGATGTTGTTCGCAATTTCCTGGGTTTTTATTTGTTACGCGGAACCATAAAGTATGATGAATTTCAATAAAATACGAAACCAATCTTCCATCAATTCTGTTAAAAAAGTTCATGCAAAATTTTAAGTGATTGGACCGAGGAATCCCATTGTCTCATACAAACTTTGCCCCCCTATTTCACCCCTTAGAGGTATAATTTCGGTGAATCCTTTCTTATCGGATGCCTACGCCATACAAAGAACACACCCTCTAAGTTTCAGGGCTCTACGATCAGTGGTTTAGGCTGCGCGTTGATCCGTCAGTCATTCAGGACAAATTCAGCCTTTTATAAGATAAGCATATATGATTCAATTTAGACCTTTTGACAATTTAGACCTCTTCCATTAGTTATACATTTGTAAAAAAATAAAGCATTTATTTTAATAATTTACTGACCAAATTTATTGTTTAAAAAAAATTTGAACGCTCTGATATACATATAAAAAATCAATTTCGACCGTAATAAAAAAAAAAGAATCGTGTTTTGGACCCTTAAATTGGGGGTGTGGCATTTTTTATTGGTTCAACGAATTGAGTTCTTTGATACAATCAGTCATCCTCATTCTACCAGTAAATAGGGGTGACCGTGAATATTCAATTTATATGTAGTCGTTTTTCCGTAGAAGTTAGCAACATCTGGCGTCGGCTATGTTCCCATTACGCCTAGTTTGAACTTTGAGCATAACCAAAGTTATAAGCGAGTTACATGCGTGTTACTTTATCAAATTTCGCCATAATTTTGTTTGCGGATAACTGCTTATCTCGTTTACAAGTTTGTGAAGTTCACAGGATATGGAAAATGTGTTTCTCATTAAAAATTTGTGCTTATAAATCTGCTTTTGCTCTTAAATTAAGTTCATTATTATCATAAACTTAAGCTCAGAGTAGATAATATAGTATAGGTAGTACCTCAGAGGTGATAATATACTTCGTGTACTACGTACTTGAGATGAGCTTGTTAGCGCTACTTAGATAAACATTTTGGCTAAGTGACTACTCTTTATATTAAGCATTGTTTCTGTCACTGGGTGGGCAAAAGTTAAAGTTATTTGCCAAGCTTTTTACTAATAAATTAACACAGTAGGTGAAGATTAGATAAATTTTATAAATGGGTAAATTAAAGAATATAAAAAAGAAACTATAATTGTAGGTCGCCTGTCTTGTAAGTAAGCAAATGCACTACCTATTTTTTTGTCAGTTCACGTAGATGATGAAAATTATAAGTTCATGCCTACAAATTTTATGAAAAATGTTTTAATTACTATCTGTTTTAGTTCAGCAAATTCCTAGAATCTTGGCTAGATCACGGATTTTGCTATCATCCTCTAACATGAATAGGAACCAAACTTCATTGTTACATGTTCCAAGAGAGTGACTTTCATTTTCATGGAAGTGACGTCAAACCTTTGATTTACGAGTATCGTTTGCCTTGCTGGTAGAAGTTTACTGTTAAACTTGAGTTACTATTGTATGTACATAATGTAGGCGAAAGTGATTGTAAACGGAGCTCGTTGAGTGTTGAAATTGAATATTTCAATACTTATACTAAATTAGTATTGACGTCAGATCAAATTAACAGTGCTCAGTAATGGAAAGATAAAAAGCTATCAGAATGTGGGCATAATGCATGCCCTAGTAAAAAATATTTAGACGAGAAAGCTCTAACAGAATATACAAAAAATGCGTTGGCCGGCACTTTCAGATTTGGACCAAAATGGATGATGTCCTTTTGACATTTTGTGAGTTACAATTTGGACTACGCAGTCGAAAGATGTTCCTGCTACGAGGACTGAAACAACACCCAATTCATTGAGTGGTGTAGTCGTCTCACAGTTACGTTTGAAGTAGATATTGATGTTTTAATATAATTACTTCTCCGTGCATAGAAAAACCAATATTTATGCTAAGCTAGGACCCTATTATGTTATGTCAAACGCAGCCTTGGAGCAAGGTTGAATAATAAAATACTACCTATCCATTGCCTACTATGGTAGGACAATCATGGTATCTTGCTTATCAAAACCACGGTTTCACATTTGATTTATCTAAGCACATAAAAAAAAATGCTTAAAATAACAGATAAGTTCGATGTAAATATTCTGTTCATAATAATCAGGTTATGACCGTCGCACACAAGGAGCAATCTACAAACATATTTCTGGCAAAACATGGTGTGCGGTTTAAGGATCGTTCGGGTACTGCGATTAAATTGCGTTAGTTCTTGTTTGCCGGGTCGGTTACATATTGAGGTTATAACCACGATATTGAGTCACAGTGGTACGTTGTTAAATGATATGGGAGTTGTCACGCACCTACACCATAAGTATACTATATTATACCTGTTTCTAGAGGACAGTGCCCTCAGGTCAAGTCTTATTTGCGTTTATACCTTTTACGTAATTACACTAAGTTGATAATAGAAACCGAGTTACAATGGGTTTTAGCGCCGCGCCGCGTGTAACACATAAACAATAATAACATACATGTAGTTCCATGTGTAATACTTTTTCCCCTAGAGCATGATAATATTTTTTTTCCCCGTTCTGGTACGCTACAAAGACGAACTTTTTGAGCAAGATCAGTGAAACAACTATTTAAGTCGCCGGCAATGTGTTGACTGTAGACGTGCGTCGTGGATGACGGAGCGCACAGTGCTTGCCATAAAAATGTTTATGGATTCTATCTTCTTATGGATCTTATGATACTGATATATAATTCTTATACTGACAATTTTTCCAAATGGTATTTGATTTCGAGTAGAAACTTTTATAATGGTAGGAAAACGTTAACTGAAGCCTCGGTAATCGATTTTCGTAGTAGCTCTATCAAGACCTGCGTTCGTGAGATAATTAAATGGTGATAACTAAATTACATTATATATCATAGTCGCTGTTGCTGACTAGAAATATGAAGGGTTTCTAACGGTAAGGTTTCTTAAATGAAATTAGTCCGCAACCTTTTTACACTCGCGTCACTTTTTGGGCATCTCTATTCTCTATCTATTTGTACTAGACAAATAGAACAATTTAACAACCTATAAGAATATTGTGTAATTTGTGTTTTTGGTGACAACATTTTACTTCAAAATAATATACGGTTAACGTTAATAAGTTTACTTATTGTGTACTTTTGAATGCAATATTACCTATATAGTCAACCCTTGAGTGTTGTATTCTAAATCTTAATTAATTTGCATTAAATTTACTTACCATAGTATACATCGTCCAACTCTTTATACCTTTTTGCATTGACACCGATTCTCCAACTGTACAACAGCACGACTAATATAGATATATTCTGGAACAAGATAAACAAGCATTAGTAAACAGAGCATAGAACAAAAATATTTGTAAACTGTTTTTTTTTTACTTTAAATCGTGATATAGACAACTAACTACCACATAATTGTAAAATATTTACGTCACGAGAATTCAAATGGTCAAAGTATAATTAGGACGATTGAAAATAAAAGTTGAAACCGATGGATCCTAACCGATAAATCCAATTACTTATTGGTTAGGTACCTAATACCTATGCAGAACTATTTAGGCCATCCCAATAATATTATATGTATGGCTATCCCAATATCACTTAATTTACTACCCAATATCACTTAATTTACAAATTATTTGACGAAATATTGTTACCTGTCAATGACTGTTATGGCGTTAAAAGACATTTCGAGCCAACCCCAAATGATTGGGACAAAGGCCATAGAGATGATGATTTCATTCATTCTGTACGATTTCCATAAATTTATATACAATTAATGTGTGGCATTAACCCAATTCCCTTGAAAATTTGATATTCGGTACTGAAACCCAACATAATCCGTGGAATATTCTAATTTATGTCTCTGGCTCGTTGTCCCAACGTGGGCAGTGATCCGAACAAAAGTTGACTTTTTCATGAATGCGTTATTATTTTAATTTTGTTAATTAATTTTACCTAATTCCTGTGGCAGCTTGCGTTTTGTTGTTGGTTATGAATAATTAACGCAGTTTGTACGAGTAGGTGTCATATAAAGTTTATCTAGTTTGACATTTAAAAACTAAACCATCTCCGATTTCAGACACATATTTGTAGAATGACAGGACATTTTTTGTATAATATAAAATGGAAACGTGAATTTTTATGCTCATGAAGATTTTGTATAATTTTATTTTCACTAAAAACAAACTCCATAGTGCAGTTTTTGAACGTATATTTTTAAAGCTAAGAAGTTATTACTTAAGCCGTATGATAGAAAAATAAGTCCAAAGTACCACCTAAAGCAGACAATATATAATTGATAGTACCTTCATTAAATATTAGAACCAAAATAATGAGTGGCAACAAAATAATTGTCTGTATAACTCAGACAAATTGCTTTCGGGCATCCGAAAGAGTTCTTAGAGGCAAGTCCCGCCAACTTAATATCAAAAAGGAATACTCGTAAGCCTTGAAAATAATTTCGTTTCCCAGAACACAGGGAATTTACGTACTTTTAGGAGAAACCAGAAAGCTGGCGTGCTATTAAAGTGCTCTGCAGTGTAATGTTTGAAAGTAATTAGCTGAGTTCCTTAACCGTGTCTTTTGCCTTCTAGACTAAAATATTACTTGTTATTTCTCTGTCCATGATAATTATTTTTATTGGGCACTTTGTATTTTCTTTGGGAAACGGTTGTGTGAAGACTGAAGATTACTGTTAACTAACGTCTGTGCAGAATATAGATCTGGGGGATAAAGAGTTTTCTTGTCTCTAAAAACTGTTGTAAGTAATAAATTAGTAGTATAGAGTCGGACAACATATTTTTACATGTGAGTAAAATATTCCCTGGTCACAGGACTGTGCAGAGTGAGGCAAAAACACCCACTTTTCGTCAAAGATTTTAGGATCTATCGTTTCACGGTGAGCCTTTCATCGTTTATTGTTCAAATAAAATAAATTAAACTATAAAGAAATTTAGAAATGTTTTAAAAAATCAAAGTTTTAGAACATCATAATATCCAGAGTTATTGTGGAAACATTATCAGGCTTGTACATAACAACTGTTGCTATCATTTTCTGTGTCAATTCATCGCGTTCTTATTTTGACAATGGTGTCGATTCTGAATTTTGAACACAAAATTACTAAACTTAACTAATTTGACAGGTCTAAAAATTCTTGCTATCTCTTTCTCATGTGCGGAGTTAAATAAAGATGGCGGTATAGATCTGTCAAATTATTTAAGTTTACTAATATGAACAACAGAATTGTCACCAATAAGTCATTTAGTAATTTGGTGAACTATTATTATAGCCCTTTTTGACATTATAACCAAAATCAGGTGTTGGTCTGACGTAAGAGCATTAGACGTGATACTAACGAACGTGGCAATTAAATCAATGAGAGATAAGAGCACTTATAATGAGGACCTCAGTACCTATTATGAAGACAGCATGTCTCGTTCAATTTTCAGCTCAATATGCTCCATCACTGAACTTGGCGGTATTCCAAAGCTTGAAATTAGGAACGACTATGTAAATTAAGCTTGCAAGTAATTATTTAAAGACCTAAATATAACAGACTAAAGTGGTTTATATTAAAATACTAGCAACAAGCCGTTTTTAACTTTGGAAAGAATAACTCTCCATTTATTTACTGACCGGTTAATTTTTTTCGTGCAATCATTCATTTTAATTAATGTAATTTTAAGATTTTTTTTACTGTATTAGCTCCATTAGACCTTAATCAGACTTATAGCCGAACTGTATACCAAAGAAAAAAAACTACCCTAATTCAAATACAATAATTCAAACAAATAAAACACTATGACAGCATTTCCACGCCGTATGGCAATGTTGATCCATAAAGGCTGCTACAAAAAATATTTCAATGATAAAATAATGAATATCATGTTAGGTGTATGGTAGGATTAGGGTTGGCAACGCGAGTGATACCCCTGGTGTCGCAAGCGTCTATAGGCTACGGTGACCGCTTACCATCGGGTGGGCCGTATGCTTGATTGCCATCTTATTGGTATAAAAAAAGGATATGCATAAACATGGACATTTGTGCCGAAATTATAATAAAAAACACATGAACGTTTTGCTTCTCAAATCTTCAGTAGGCAAACTAAAACAATTGAGGTAGAAGTTATCTTGCACAGTGGGACAATTACGTGCCAAACAAAAGAGTAGCGCTTTTATTTTTCTTACATTTGAGCTTACTTGTACATAAGGTTAACAAGAATTGCCAAGAGATAGCGAAAACGTGTTGTCTTTGAATGTGGCATTCATATAATTTTTCCTTTTGTAATTCTCTTTATCTTAGCATAATCGAAATAAAAATTGTCTATTCTACAACTATGTTACAACATTTATTTATTTTATAACTTAGCATGTGCAAGGTGTTACCTTGCACATGCTAAGTTATAAAAAACTAATGTTGAAGAAGTATTCGTTTCTTAACACTATACGACGTCGTGTCTTCACATTCAAGTATTAGCGATATTAAAAAAAACCTAAGCCGATGTCCAGTACGGGGCCCTCTTATGGGCTGCCACTAGCTTAGCTGTGTTGGTTGACATTTTAATTGTGCAGGGACCGTGGTCTCCCAACAAATGTTCACGGAAGGAGAGATGCAAAACAATTAAACCCCGTTTTTTGGGGAGATAAGATTAATCTCTACTATTAAGTAATCTATTCATGAAATCCTGTTAGATAAATGTTTCTAAAATCCAATGCGTACTGAAGACTAATAGTACCGTATTATCTTTACTAAGACGACAGCATTTGTTATTTTCCGGGTAGTAAGTACCGAGCAGCTAAGGATGGATCATTAGTTTCGATTAATTAACTAGAGCTAGGAGATAAATTATAATTAAGAAGATTTTCGGCTACTTCGTTCGTTATTTTGAACACATCCTTTGCGACAACCCAGCTTAGGAATTTTCGCAGTAAAGATTGTCATATGTAAGTACATAATCCATGTTAAATATGTTGAATTATCATTACAAAAAACGTTCGCCCCTCAAAGTTTTGCTCTACTTAAAAAAAGTTGGTGATTATCTGTCATAATATTATTAGCTGTAACAATATATTTTCATATTTTTAATCACTACAATCTTTATTTCAACTCGTTTGTTGCCCGTTTTGTTTCCAACTACAACTAACCATAATTTGTAAGAACCTTTTCATACAGAAACATTTGTGTTGCATACCATCGCTGCTGTTGGTGCGCCGGTAACATAAGGTTTCAAATTTTACAGTCCAATGTTTGGGAACAAACTGCACACGAGCAAACGAGTTACAAATTGGGCCGGCAACAATTACTGCAAATTTGACAACAGA
The DNA here is from genome assembly GCA_951449985.1 of Falcaria lacertinaria. Classification (NCBI taxonomy): domain Eukaryota; kingdom Metazoa; phylum Arthropoda; class Insecta; order Lepidoptera; family Drepanidae; genus Falcaria; species Falcaria lacertinaria. The sequence goes on from OX602114.1 coordinate 3,190,502, forward strand.
ACTATTTGTGGGGAATTCGTTCGTGTATTATAATTGCTGTATTTCACGTCGCAGTAATTACTGTTTGATTAATGTTTCCTCTGCACACACCCAGGTACCCAGCCTAAATACTGGTATGTATTGATTATTTGTTATATTATCAGCAGATTTGTTCAACCATTGAATGTTTCGTCCTAAATTTACACCCATTTTTTTATAAGACAACGTTTTTATAGAAATAATTGGATGAAAAAAGTTGGACCCGAGATTTAATCGAACTTACCAAAGTATATAGGGCACTCGCATACGCTGCGTGCTTGACATGGAGCGTTCGACAGCACGATAATGTCGTGTCCTGTTCGTGTGCGGTCCACGCTTTCATCTGTCAAAACATATATCGCTATTAGTTGTTGAAAGTAACATCCTACTGTACATATGCAGCAATGTACCGAAGTACGTTCTCGGCAAGATAATCGAGCACATACGATGAGTGTGGAGGAAAGAGGTGCGTCACAATGGTGCAGTGAGGCTCTTGTACTCTATGCCTGCACCGTAGTGTAAAATAATGTTAAAATGTTTCTCTCCATGTCACAAAAAGAACAAAATAATACATACACAACATATGGCCTTGCGTATCGTCAAAGCAGCCTCTTGAACTAAGGGACCTAACACTTAGTTTTTTAGTTTAGTTACTTAGTTTTATTCTGAAATCATTATATACGAGCCGTACAGTTCCCACTGCATATTAGAATACTAGCTGTGCTCGCGACTTCGTACGCGTGGAATGTGTTTTCATGCGGAACCCTAATTTGTTTTCCAAAATAAAAGTTGCCCAAGTTACGCCCTGTAAAATCAGCTATCTGCCAGTGAAAGTTCTGTTCAAATTATTTCAGCTGTATCGGAGTTACAGCCATTTTGAATTTTATCCCCTATACCAGGGGAACCGTACTGAATTTCGGGATAAAAAGTAAAGTTTGAACTCATATCATGACAAGTTTAATTTAAATCCGTTCCGTGGTGTGATTCACGCCCAAGAAACAGACAGACAGATAAGAATGAAAAGAAAAATACAGATTTGTGTTCAGTATCGAATATAGAGGCCCCTCCAATGTTTTTTAAATATCTTCTATGTACAGAATTCGACCTGTTACAGTTTTATTATAAATATAGATGATATTCAAAAATGTAGCAGTAGAAATGTCGGTGTTACTTGTAAAGTACACCATCCATAAATCATTGGTCATGTATTTATCATTCGACCTCGAAAATTACGCGATCCCGGAAATAAAATCTGAAATGACTGGGGAAACCTCGGCCATTCATTTATCTTCGCAACCTACATACTGATGTGTGTTTAAAAAGGTGCATCCCACAGCGACCCGGCGAAAAATAACGAATGATTTATCAGCCTAATCCATTGGGAGTATTGGGACTGCCGAATGATAGCTTGTTAAAATTCTGAAATGTGGACGTATTAATGTTATTTCAGGTGAAAAGTCACCGTGTATCCGCAATACCCGGTTAAAAGGAAAGTTATTTAACGTTTCCGTATTTTACATTTTATAATAAATACTTTTTCAGAGAGACATAAAAATCTGTCTTATTTTGCGGTGCTATTTACCTTTTTCAAGACAAATAAAACAGCTTTACAAGTTTCTTACACATATAGAATCCTATTGTTATATTCCAATGTGGGATACGAAAATTATCAGTGCCGATGTATTTATTTATAACAATAATAAAAACTCGAATGTTCTTAAACCGGATAATGTTTAAGTACATATAATATTATGTTTAGAATGATTATTTTATTAAATAAAAGCGATTGGAAAGAACAAATGATAAGTCAATGAATTAAACCCATAAATACTCGTATATTCAACCATTTTATTTTCAATCAATGCAAATTCAACTTTTCTTGCATTAACACAAGTTAAAGCACCTTGTAAATGCCTCCCTTTGCATAACAATCTCACCTGGCTGTAATGTTATAAAGTGGTCCGATTCACAAGAAGCACGAATAAAGTGCCTTTTTATTGGGAATAAGAATTTTCCCTTTGCGAGGTGGGAAGTGGAGATCGCACACGATAAACGTGTACCTTTTGAATGTACTTATCCGTAATGATTGTGTAGGGATTGCGATTTACGTATTCAATTGTAATACTCGGAATGAAGAGTGGTGTTTATGGGTACAATGTTGCTGAACTAAATGTTTCAAAGGTAAAAAGAGGTTAATATTCTCATAGGCTGAGACCTATCTATATGCTCTCTCTGACACTTATCCATTAGGTGGGCTTTTATGTATGTATCTATCAATGCAACGGGATCTTTAAAGACATTTCACCGATTCAAGACGATGTCGTCTCCAAATAATGTTATTTGGAGAATTATATTCCTATTAAAGACTATAAAATATTTATTTTTCATACAGTGCTATGAAAATGAGCATAATTAGGTTATTGTTTATGTGTGTTGTTTCAAATATTGTTAAATATACCTAAACCTGTGTTTTTTTAAACCACTATGATGGCACACAAGCGGCGTACGGCCTATCTTATATTAAGCAGTCACCGTAGCCTATAGACGCCAGCAATACCAGGGATATTACTAACGCGTTGCCAACTGTGTTGTAGTTGAGAAATCACTGTGCTAGCAACATAACCTTTCTTACTACTAGCGCAGCGTAGCCTCGTGGAGCACTGGCAACCCTCAATAGATGGCATACATAATATTACTAACTATGGTCCCATAATTTTAAGTACATAAAATGTTAACGTTAAAATATGTAAAAAATAAAGATATTTCATAAATTTTATATAAATTTATTTGAAGCACGCTTAAAACCCTCATGCTACCGAATCTCTCAAGAACTGAAGGTTTATAACCGCAGGATATGTTTTTCAGCATGTTCAACAACATTTTCTCGTATAAAATTCTGTAGGCATTCTGAGTTAAGTCTTAATAATAAAGTACCGACATAATATTATAAACCGATATATTTAAGAAGTTAAGAATTACGACAAGACATTGCTCAACAATTTCAAAGCTAAGAGATTCAAGTTTTAAATGAAGTTAACCAACTGTAATATTTCTTTTTCATAGTGAAAGGTGAGTTGGAGACTGCAGTCTTTTGTCTGCACTTCAACCTTTACTCGCGTTCTCAGTTTACTGTCTCCTAAATAATTTTGCAATTGAACTTACGAGAGAATAACTATGTCTAAGTCCCTTGAAGAATTAATTGTGATGTGATGTGATCAAATTGTGAAATGAACTCCCCGCCGAGGTTTGCCGAAGGAATACAGCATGCAGTTCTTCAAGAAGGGTGTGAAAATATTTTTGAAGGGTCGGCAACGCGTGAGCGATACCCGTGGTGTTGCAAGCATAGGCTACGGTAATCCCTTACCATCAGATGGGCTGTATGCTTTATTACCACCTTAGTGGTATATTAAAAATACCAATCGTGTAACTAATATCGTAATTGATTGAGCGAAAAAAGATATTATTAAAAATAGAATACAAAAATGACACCATATTTTTTGGTACGAAGACGACTGTCTATCACATTTTAGTAAACAAATAAGTACAGAACCACTTCCTAGTTTAAAAAGGTTACATTATAAACTATACGAGTATATATTGAATGGTAAGAAAAGATGACCATAATGATTTACGAAGCCTTCAAACACGATAGGCTTTTGGTTGTGAACCGGAAGGAAGGTTATTGTAGGCATTTACACAAAGCAATAAATAATTAGTTCATGTTACGTTGAATTGGATGGTTCCCTCGCATGTTTACTTTTTTATAAGAATTAGCTGCATTGCTAGTTATATATACAGCTTTCTACAGATATCATATTAGTTTAAATCCACTTTTTTAGGATAAAAAATATAATTTTAAAGAAATATACTAATTGTTTTGTAGTTCATAAATTTTTGTTTTAGCAGCATTGGGCTACATAGAAACGCGTAGACTCAAACAATTTTAACAGTTATAATTTTGGTTGGGTGTTTAATTGTGTGGATCTCTAGAAATCATCACCTTCAATTTAAGAATAAACAAATTAAATATTAAGTTTATTTTACAAATAACAAAAACATTTTATGATCTCGAATATAATTCTTGTATAAACACTTATCAAGCACACTGAATAATCATGTTCTATTTAAACCTCCGTTATAGTAATATTATGACTATAAATTAATTCTTGCGTAAACATTTATGGATACTGAATAATTATGTTCTATTTCGTAAGACCAGTATGAATAAAATATCATAAATTTCTGTTCTTAGCAAATACAATAGTATGCAAATACCTGAAACGTTCAAGTTCGCTCCACTTTGTCTTCAATTATTCCGTGTTAATTCGAGTTTAAAATTACTTTTCTATTAACGAGAGCAGTGATTCAATTTGGTTTGCAAATAATGTTCGCCGCTGAGTAGCATAACTTGTTTCTAATTGAAGAATTAACAAAATATGAAATATTACACTAATTATAAATAAAATAATTGTATATTGTGTGGAGGGTGTGATATAGTTTTGTTAGAAAAAGGAGATACGCGCTCTTTACTATTCCATCTATCCGAAAGGAAACGACGCGCTGTGAAGATAATTCTAATGTTAACGACTTTAATTAAATCACTGCTTTTTAAAACCATTACGGCAAAAAGCATAAAGCTTGCCAGATGGTAACCGGTTACCGTAGCCTATGGACGCTTGCTATTCGAGGGGTTTTGCACGCGAGTTGCCGACGCATTTTTTTAAATATACTCATTACTCTCTTCTTACGTACTGAAGTATATGTTTGTAAAATTTGTATCCAATTATTATCTCGTTTTTAGGTACACTTACTTTAATAAAAAATAAATTGACCAAAACTTTCACAACAACTCCTGTCCAATTTCTGTGTAGGTAAACTTAAAATATTCTCGTATGAGTCGAAAGTCACAATGCATAATAGTATGTAGTCTGTATTATCACATTTGATTTGTTTACTTTCGTAAATCAAGAGCGTGGGTAGCACACGCCGTCTTGTTAGCGGCGCGGTCGCGCGTCGACTGGCGCTACGAATCTGGTTACAAGTTTTCGTAGCTCCACTACGTTATTGCAACACGCTTCGTAGATCTACCTAGTAATGGAAAAGGTGCAAAGTGGAAACTATTTTTTTAATTATAATTATGTTGTTCTTTCACGGCTTTCTGTAATTTAATGTTTACATATCATTTACCCAATCTAGAGCAAATGCCAAAGATCAAGTAATAATTATCTTATGTTAAAGGTAAAATAATTACCTTCGGCCTGCTATTTTTTAAGCTATGTTACTTCGTTTTCAGTACAGATTAGCTTGAGTAGAAAATGTCTTAAACTAAAGCCGTTAAGTAATTTTGTACCGGTAAAGTAGCAAGTAGGAACGATAAGGATCTTACAGGTAACGCATTTTACTCGTAAGTCCTGAGACGATTACTCAAAAAAAATACGGGAAACATCTAAGCGGCATTTATTTTAATGGAAATAAGAATTCCGCGTTGTTTTGGTAAAAGGAGCTAAAACACCGCTGGGAATGGAATCCAACTTCTTAATGTTTGTGTATTTAAATTGACTAGTATATAGATATATAGACTACTAATGACTATATAGACTACTAATTTAGAAATATAAACAGTTTAACTATGACATTCAGTAAGAATAATTTCAAACTCATAGTAGTGTATGTGATGTTTTTTTTTATTAATGTTTTTCCCCGTTTGTTTTGGATCCGCCCCGGATTTGCACGGGTGCTTTATACTTGAAAACTTTCCTCAGGAATTATAACTCTGTCTATTAGTTAAAACTTCAAAAATCCGTTGTATGTAGATATAAGTGTACAAACAGCGTGAAGCAACTTCGTTTTATACTATGTTAAGATTAGCTTTGTATTCCTTCTCCATATAAACTTTAACTGTAACAATCTTCGTAAAATGGGGTCATATTTTTTCCTTCACGTATTAATATTATAATATGTAATATTATTGATATCCATTTTCTCGCCATATCTAATCAAAAAGGTCATGTAAAGAGCGATTTCAAAGAAAACTATGGCTAAGGAATTGGCTCACGGCCGCGGGTGTCTCTTGGCAGCATGGAATGATGAAGACTATGGAATGCACTTACAGACAGGTGAATGTACTGTACTGATCTTAAATAGACTGTCACTAATAAAATCTCCACTATACGTGAGTCTCATGTCCTATATGTATTTAAAGATGTGTTATTCTCGGGAACAACGTTTTTTCTTTTTTTTTATACCACTAAGGTGGCACACAAGCATACGGCCCATCTGATGATAAGCAGTCACCGTAGCCTATAGCCACAAGCAATACCGGGGGTATCACTAACGGGGTGCAAACAATGTTGTTGATGAGGACTCACTCGTATCAGCCCAGCGTATCCTCGTGGAGCACTGGCAACCTTACTTACCGCAGAAACACAACACTACGTCAAGTAGTGTTATTTCAGACTCAGATCTACTCAGACTATCAGATCCGAGTCTTTTCACAGGCTCGCTACGGTTGTCAAATATATTGAAAGACAACCTGCCGTTAAAGATCGCAGACAATCACTTAGAGTAAGATATATAATACGTCATTGATCTAAGTGACGGCTTGCGTAACATGAACTAAAACATATAAGTCACCCACACTTTGGCGGAACCTTGTTTGTGTCAATCACTAGTGTCAGAAGAACGACAGTGAAGTTTGAGCAAGATAGGACTATAATAAATTATTATAAATGTGCAAAATTTGTAAGAATGGATGTTTGTTGCCCAATCACGTAAAACGGCTTAACCGATTTGTATGAAATGTGACACACGTATAGTTAATAATCTGGATTAATACAGGATACTTTTTATCCCGGAAAAATGTTAGGTTCCTCTGAGATTCGAAGCTCAACGCAGACAAAGGCACGGGCAGACGCTAGTAGATTTTGTAATTTAATGATAAATGATATTATGTGGAAAAACAGTCGCGATTGCATTGTTTTGTAACGTACCTACCTAGTTAAAAACAGTCGGGCGATTTCTTCACTGTTTTCCAGAAACGCACTACATACCTATACACTTTTTTAAATATAATTTTGCGCCAATTTAATATTCAACATGGATTTCTAGGCTTTAAAAATAAGATTTTTGTAAATTCCAATAAAGCTAGCAGCGTTCGTTCGTTATGCCCATTCAACATTTCCCATTGAAACTTGAGTGCCCTACAGTTGAAATCTTAAGCATTTCATGAGTTGAATTTAAATAAGCTGCGGTATGAATACATATAATTTACATAACAAATAAATAATTACGTTCTCGTATCCCTTTTGAACCTATATATAGTTACTTACCTACATTACCTATAGGTTTCTATTCATGACGCAAAATTTAAAGATGCTCGACAAATGTGACGTCACAAAAATACAAATTCAATAGAGACGGTTCTGTTTTGGCAGGTACATATTTACACAAGAGAGCTTTTGTTTTAATATCTAAACCGGGTTTATATTACTTTAATAATACGGGTAATTACTTTATTTACTTGGGTAAGCTTTGAGTTTGAATGTTGATTTTTGAAATGTAACTTAAAATTACGATGCCTATATTTATTTAATGCCACGCCACGATGTTTGCGTGGCTGGCGTAAAAAAATTATAAACATTTTGACATGTTAACTGTTGCGTTTTAAAATATAAAACTTAGTCGATAGATTTTCTCGCTACCAGTACTGAATTGTGTAACTAGTTATTTATAATAATGGTCAATGGCAAAAATGAAAATACAAATTATTTAATATTTTTATCAGTGAGAAGATATCTCATATACCCCTTTAGAAGTCGCTAACCATGTGTTTAAAGTACGTAAATTTCTATAGAAATAGTTACACTTCTCATATTACATCCAAGCCTTTCAAGGTGCTGTCAGTTGTCAAGTAATTAGAGCTCCTTTCGATACTGGCCAAGAGCTTCTCATTAGAAACACGTAATCAATAATTATGTATTTTATGATAATTTTATTATGAAAATGGAACTTAGTTTCAATGAATATTCAGAACTTTTCTCCAAAGTCCAGTACCAATTATCGGAATAAATACTTGGATGTAATATTCGACAAGGACGCGTATAATGCTTTCGAAACATTATTCATAAAAAATTAGACGACCTTGGCTGTATATTGTGTAATTTGTTCCATAGACAATGAAAACAATGTTTTTATTTTAACTATATACATATTTTTACTTGAGGATGTTATCATAATGTTATTTCAGAAATATTGTTAGCACATTGTTAGATAATAGTACCTACTCTTTTGTGTTAAGTTCTTAGGAGTAAGTTTCCAGCACTCATAAGGGACGCGCTGTACTTCTGCGTGGACTGCTAGAACAGATGTTTTTGGCTTTTAACTTTACGTCACTTTAATCGCTTACTTTAGCACACTTCGAACATTTGTATTCTACTTTAGAATAAAACTTAATATGTGAGGTTTTTTTATTTGTAAGAATGTTATCAATTTAACTTAAACGAAATCTTACAAGTTATATCGATTTGTACATACATTGTCTGTGTTCGTTGTTACTTACTACACTCAAAACGAAATACTCATAAAATGTGAAATTAGTTTTGTTCTTTGTATAAACTTCATCGTCAATAATTATAATTCGACCATTTGCTACGAAATGTATAATGTTGGCTTTCAAACTTCATTGTTGGACAACATTGAAGCTTATTCTACCGTATCAAGGACCCTTTCACCTCATAATCTTTTATTCATTTGCATGAACTTAAAGCATCAGGGAGTATTTGCTTAACATTTAGAGAACAAAGGTATATAAATTCAAAATCTTAGCTCACTCAATAAATTTTAATTGTCACGATTTCAGGTCATTTCGATCCTATTTCCAATAAACGTTTATGTTTGAATAATATTAAGAATAAGCAGCTTTTTCATAGAAACTTCAGCACCTCATATCGTCTATAAGGGGTATTCGTAGTCAATTTCATTTAAATTCACGATTGAGTTTCAAACAAACAAAGATCCAACTTTGGCATTAATTGAATTTAGTACAATTTGTTGAGACTATAGTTTTGATTCTATTTTTGTACGATTGAGAAGTTTTCGGCTTTTGTGTAAACATCATTCTGCTTCTATCTATGAACTTCGTGAAACATTTAATTTAGTTTGTAGCAACGAATTCCTTTTAGGTCCTTATTTCTTAAACCCTTTGTGATGAAATGTAAACAAGCTTAAAATTCTGGTTGGTGTTAGGACTTCCCCGGTTTTATGAAGGGCGGGTATACAGACGTTATAATTCGAAGATGATCTTTACTTTTTGCATTACTCTGTACGTCACATTTATTACGTTCCTTTCACATTGTATTGTGTGTTTTATACGTGAATGAAACATTTTAACAGCTTAATTGAACATTACTCATTTTGTCTACTATCAATCAATAATAAGATTGCTAACAAGCATATTGCCTTGCCGATGTGTCCGTAAGAATTAGATAAAGGTGATTGATTACGATGAAAAACAACCCTTATTTAACGAGGTAATAATAATAACTTAGCTTAAACTCTTTATTAACTAAAATACCCATTTTATTTAAATTCTAGAGCACTTAAGTTGATCGTTACCCAGGTCGTTACTAAGCCGAGCTAAATCATCTTACAGATTAAAATTTACCGCTTCTTCTGAAGTGGACTTTAGATTAATAGATTTTAGACACTAATTACTGGGATAGCTTCCAAGAGTTTTATTAGCTTAAATATAAATCTTGTCAGAGAACATTGCGTCGTGTCAGAAAGTTAGTGTTAAGGGTCAGAATCTACTAAAGCTGAGAGGATATTAATATATTTTGTTCATAACCAATATGATATCGTTAATTCGACATGAACATGATAATGTATAGTTAGAGTAATTACAGCCGTTCTAGTTGTAAAATTAACACCAAATATAGGAAATAACACTTGTTTTAAGCTAAATATTTACACTTACATTTTTTCGCAGTTCATGAGATGTGTAACTAATTTGTTAAACCCTATCGCAGCGGCATCTAGAAGAAATTACGTCAGCAGTTCGCTAACAGTAGGTTAGTAGTTATTCCTGGAACCTATTTTTATTGAAAATCCCTGCTGAATAACAACACAATTACCATTTGTAATATCCATATATTATATGTATATGTAAATTTTTATGGTATGACTTAAGAAGTTATAATACGTTTTATATCAGTTGGCCAAATGGCGAGTAATGTCGCCGTGTGATATTGTTGTTTTTTTATATAGAATTTCACCTTTCTGAATGTATCAGAACGGGAGAATTGGAACACTATATCTGAGTTTTGGTGAAAATAGCCTTACTATGTCACTTACCTCCTCTCCGCTCTTCCCATCTTTGCATTTGTGGATACCGTGCCTAATAGCGGAGCAATTTGAACTGTTATTAGGAAGTTTTAAGTTTTTTTCTACAAAATGGTTTTTACAGGCTTAGGTATTTACACTTTTTTTTAATATTTCTCCTGGAAAGAGGTCATGATAAGTTTTTAATAGCTTAGTATCGCGCGAGTAACGCCCGTGGTACTACGACCTTCCTTGTGTTACGAAACAATGTCTGTATATCCAATTTTCTATTCTGTTCATTATATCACGTGACTAAAACAAAATACTAATCTACTCTAACGGGGTAGGCAGAGATAAAAGAGCGCCATTACACTCTTGGCTTACGCACCACTTTTGTTTCTTTTACATAAATCAATCTTATCATACATGGCCGCCGATTCCGAGTTAATAATTAGGAATTCAAATTCCTTTTTGATAGATAATACAATTCTTGTTTGTAAAATAAATGTGTTTTTTAGATAAGACGAGATAGATCGTTTAATTATTTGAATGTGTGTAGGTAGACAATTGCGTCTGGGTAATACGATTGTATTTTTTAAAGCAGGCGCACAGAAAGAAATATAACATGCACTCAAAGGAAAAAATTGAACACAAAAGAAGCTATTATTTCACCAGCTGTGAACGTACGATAACCTTCTTTAACTTAATCTAAAGTTTAGACCCGTGCCAACGGCGGGAGCAGACACAGACACTCGGCGATATCAATTAAATGGTAACGTAACTTCTTATCGTTACTTGGCGGGTTCAGGGAACAACAGAAACGTAGCCCTCTACTGCAGGAACTCGAATGAATTTTGGTTTTATTCTACTACAGTGAGTGGCAAGCAAGCGTACGGTTACGGCTCATCTTATTGTATTGTAATTGTAAGTAAGCCACTATAGCCTATAGATGCTATCAATACAAAGGTATATATCACTTACGTCTTGCCAATCCTACTAAACCTTACTCACCGCAGCAGCGGCGTGCACAGGATTATGGCACTGGGTATGCGGCGGAGTACTCAGTCACAAAAACTTTTTCTTTTATAGATTTTTAGCATAGCCACAGCCACGCGACGGATCTCTAAGTCGGAAACCATGCCAACAGAACAAGTCTTAGATGTACTACTATTCATGTACATCTTCTACGGCAACGCAGACAAAACAGCAACTACTCACCTAGTCAGCTTAAATTTTCACATACTCAAGGTTCCGGTTACTTGAGATTACTATATCCCGATGTAAATAAACGCAAGATTTCGGCCAAGTAAAGCGCCAATAAACACACATTTTCAACACAAACCTCACAATCAAATACCATTTAAATAAAATCAACAAACGCACTAGCAAAAGCAAATCACTACAATTATTATAGAAACTCAGTATAAACTGTTAAATGTACACACTTTCAAATGTTAAACTGAAAAATCTTCTAAGAAAACTATAAATATACGGCGCAAACTGGGCGCAAACAAAATAGTAAACAATGCTTATAACATGAAAAAAAAAATGGCCCCGGGCCCCGCGAAACACAAAACATTTCTGCTATTAGGCAACGAACATTTCCGATTACTCCCGACAACTGCCGAACATCCGAAGCCTGCCGCTGGAGTTGCGGCACTCGCGGCTTTCGATATTCTTGGGTGTGTGCGTTTGCGAACTGTGCACGAACACCAAAATTACTACACACATGCGAACAAATCTCCTTCGGGACGCGACGGCAGGAGTTGGTTGATTGGGTTGCTTGTCGCCAAACGCCTGGCAAACATAATGTTTGTGTGCTTGCAAATAGGTGCTATTTATAAAATATTAGGCGTTTTTAAGTTATTATATTTTGTTTATTAATTTATTTACTATTAATTAAAGTCATCTAAAACGTACGAACGTTTTATTTAAATATCTGTGAATGGCAAGTAAAGCAGTAAAGCACTGCATTTCTGCCTAAGAGGAGCGCACGCCCCTGCACCGCAGTAATAACACTTCATCAAAGTAATGTTGCTTGACTGCGGCCTTCTGCAAGGTGGAGGTACAGTTCCCAGTTGGGCGGCTCCATTCTTATGGAGCGGGAAAACCTGTGGGAGGTCCCATTTCGCTCTGTTTTCAAAAAGTTCAAGGTTCTTTTAATATAAAATATGCTGAATAAAATGAGTGATGACAAATTGACGAAAATGTTGCATAATGAGAAAGAGTGGGGCGAATGAAAGCCAGGCTAAGTGGCCTGAGCTTACACTGCTGGAAAGGTGAAGATCATTTGAAGGAGGTCAAGAAACCTACATATTTTTATTTCTTTCAAAATTGGTTTGAACACAATCTCATCCAATAATCATAAGATGTTTGTGTTATCACAACATTTGCTTTGGACTTGGAAGAAGGCAAAACCTTTCTTAGAATTTGCTTGTATAAATAATGTGTAACTTACTGCAATTTAAGCCTTTTTATTGTAAGAGTCCGTCTAGAGTCTAGACTCTAGATATTCTGCCGTCAAGCAGCGTGTATACATTACGGTATGAAGTGTAATGTCACAGAGAAATGACGGGGAATAAGATACTGCAAAACTCGTTTCTCGAGACGTGACGAATGCGGTCCATGTGAAGTTGGTGGTGCGATAAAAGCACAGTAATAAAAGGGCAATAATTTCCTTGCCAGATCTTCTCAGGTGGCTTCTTTTTCGAGCCGGTGGTAATTTAAACCTTCATAAGTGCCTCATTAAGGCCTAAACTGAATAAACGATTTATTTATTTTGATTTAGTCAAGGGTGGCGTTTTACATCAGCAGAACAAATTATAAGCATAAAATGCTTACATGCAGTCCGCTACGTAAAGCTGTTATATTTTACCAGTATCTATAGCCCGCATTCTCACAAAGTACTAGACCGATATCAATCCGACCTGATTCGAATGTTTATTTTTCACACTAAGTAAGTTAATACAATAATTTATTCCAAATTTTACGTTTCTCCGCGGCTATACCCGAATCATAGCCTAAGTTTTGTAATGGACTGTGAAGCATTTCATTTTCAATTGTGATTTTTAAATAATTTCATTAATTCAAGAGACGTACAACGTACATAAAATAAAACAAACATTACATCTTTATAAAATGAGTGTGGAATATAGATGACAATAATACAATTACCCTTAAACTAAAACTATTTAATTGTATTAAGAAATCTTCGATATTATCTTCTAGTATTCCATTTCATCTTTGATCTGTCTAAGTGATACTGGGAAGCAAAGCAATATGCCCCAGCTGTACTTGCGTAGGGCATTTTTATTGAGTTCTATTTTCGGTGATCGCAATTTACATTTCTGCCGTCGATGCCATGAAATGAGACCCAACTTAAGGTCATGATAATTAAATGAGGGAGAAATTAGCAAGGACTGTTATTAATTTGAAGAATAATGGACGGTCTTAGCGAGGCGGAATATTAATAGCTGATAAAAATATTGAGCTGAGTAATGGTAATTAAAGTTATTTAGTTTTATTATTATCACCACTACGGGGAGATTTAAGTTAAAATTGGTTTTATACGCGTTGTTGCTTGCTTCCATACTTATCCAGGTAGTATGTGTTTATTACACTTCCTGAGTTCAGCCAAACTCAGGAAGTGTAATAAATCTCTGTACTTAGATTGGAAAAGAAATGGCTCACTTGTTAATACTTATAATGTTGCAAACAAGTATACACCTGCCCGATAGTAAGCGGGCAACGTAGCCAATGGACGCTTGCCACACCGGGTATCACTCGTGCGTTGCCGATCTTGCAAAAATCTCTTCACAACCTTCTTTGAGAACTGCATGCTGAACTTCTGATAATTATGATTTACTTTACATACCTAGCTTATTGACAAATGCCTTAAATTGTTACAAAAAATCATTCGTATTTATTATATTGGTGAGATTGTGGAATTTTGTATTCGATAAGCGCTTTTCAACTTATGTCAATTACTTGGCAGAAGTTATAAGCAGCTTATAAGATATTATAATAATTGAGGCAGGAGGAATTAATGAGTTTGTAGAAACAACCTCATTCTTATGGAATTAAAAGCATTCATAATTATTATTTTGTATTGGATTTTGATTAGTATAATAAGTATTTATTTTCTTTTTTTCCATTGGCCATTGCCCATTCCCTTCTTAAGAATACATCTACCAAAAAATTCGGTGCTCTCAAAAACATACAATGTTTGGAGAATTGTTTATTGATCAATCGCGCTAAAATGGATGTATGTAAATGGAAATTGGCACATAATAGACAATGCCATCAAAAACAAAACTTGTAAAAGAAACAAGTCTCGCAACTCAGTTCTTCTACCGTAAAAAGTTGTGAGATCCTTGAATACCAAGTCTTTTAATTTATTTGGTCACTATTTAAGGGACCTTTGACCCGTGACAGGCGTGCTGGAACATATCTCGCTCAGAGAATCAGCATTGCTATCCAGCGTGGCAATGCTGCCAGCATTCTTGGCAGGCTACCGCATGATTCCGGCTTGGGTCAGATCTTTTATCTATAAGTAGGTAGGTTAAGATATGTTTTTGTAATCTGTTTTGTGTCAATAAAGGGACCTTTTGTCTTAAGTACTTAGCTAACCTAACAACACCTTATAGTGAACCGTATCAATATTAAAAATCTTTTATGTTGTAAATAAAATAGATTGACTTGGCCATCGCATGAAAACACAATTTATCTCACAAGTAATATATATTATATTAAATACATTTTTATTTATTTTATTTAATAATTTATATACACACGACAAATTAAAAAGAACAAAATTACAAGAAGGAAATAGATAGTACAAGGGCACTGGTTATTTCAAAAGAAATCTCTTCCAGCAGACCCGCGAGAGGAGAAATTAAAAGAAATACAGGCATGGTGTGCGTAGGTTTACATATCACAATAAACATACATATACTACATACTAAGTATACACAAATATTTATGATAGGCATATATAACATAAAATACTAAATACATATATACAACTAGGATGAAGAAGAGAGATAATGATTTTTAACTTGTTTCTTAAACAGTGATATAGTTTTAGACGAACGGATACTAGGCGGAAGAGAATTCCACAACCTGACCGCATGAACCGTAAAGGAATAGGAATAAAAATCTGTTAATGGGGAGGGAACTTGAGAAGGGATTTAAGGTGGGATCTACATATAGTGCGATTGCCAAGTATTTTTTTTTTATACCAATACGTTGGCAAACAAGCATCCGGGTCGCTTGATGGTCAACGGTTACCATAGTCCATGGACGCTAGCACAATCTCTCTCGCGCGTAGCCAACCCAGAAATTCAGGCTTCTAGTTTTATCCACAACGAAGTTATAGGGGTCGAATGGCCCGAACTGCTTCGAGAAAAGGATGGTATGGTACGGTCGTGCCCACAGATAGTAACTTAATGTCAAACAAAGAGTATTTTTCGCCGGAAAAAGGAACCTAATACCCGGCTTAATAACAAAATTATTATAACAGACAAAACTATTTACAAGAAACAATATAAACTAACTACTTATAGATACAATATTTGACCCAAAGCAGAATCACGTAGGAGCGTGCCAAGAAGCGCTGGACAAAGATGCTGATTCTCTGAGCGAATCCTGGTATATTACATATTTGTTTTGCTTTAGAAGAACTTGTATTAAGTATTTTTGAACACATTTCTCCGAGTTGATATCGCGAGTCTGTGCGCTAGCGTTTCAGTGGAGAGTAAACTCCTGGAAATTGTACGGAAACTTTAGTTATTTCCGTATTGCGTTGCGCCAGTGCAAATGGAGCGTGTTGTAGTAGCACGTACTCTCCACAAGCGGCAAATAGACACAATCTCCAGGGGGTAAATAATGTTTATATTTATGTTTTCATTCAGGTAATATTTTTTAATAAATTGACCACCTTAAACATACGCCAAATGTCGTAATCATGAATATTCATTTCCAAGGATTACACTGCAATTTTATTCCGCTCATATTAAGTAAGAATGTAAACATGGGAATAGAGTAGGTACTTGTTAACTTCAAAGTAATATTGTTAATCACTAGTAACAAAAAAAATCGCTTTGATTTTAAGCAGGTAAATCATTCTTTGTGAAGTCTTATTTATAATAAATTATTTAGTGTTGATAATATTTTTTTTTATTGGCCCGTCGTTACCACAGAGCAGCGAACTGCCTGTCTGACTGACTGCATCGGTAACCTTCGTAACCAAACTATTCTTTCCGATTTTGATATCAACATTTTTGAGTCTGGCTTATAAAACCAGCTATGTAAAAATAGTTGAATAAGTGTGATCACTACAGGCCCGTCTGAATTCTAATTTCTTCCGTAAAAAGCCACGGGCAAAAGCTAATAATAAAAAAAAACCCTTAATTCTCAGCACTTATAACATAACACCTAACAAAGTATTGTAACAAACAGGAAAGTATTCCAGTTTATGGGAACTTATTGTCTGCTCCGCTGGGCCAAGAAAGGGGATATCTGATAACAATTTCCTATCTTATGGAAAAATATAATTTGACGTGCGATTATCTTCCGAGCCATCAATTCTGTGAGAAACTGATCTAATAAGTGAATGGTTGTTGAGTATTTGTCTGCTGCATTATCTATCTCTTTCCTACAAATTACTTAGGTATTTTTTTCGTTAGTAAGCATTTCTTGAAATATAGATTAGCACAGAAGGAAGGGACTTGGCGTGTTAATGTAATATGTATGTAGTGTAAAGTTGCTTTTTGAAAGACGAGTGAAAGTCGTTTTACTAAAAGCTAAGGATCCCATAGGCTCGGAGTTCGGCTTACGGCGTTGCTGGGGGCAAGCTAGGAAACTGAGCTGGAGTGATATTATTATTTAAATTTAGGGATGAGATGCAAAGGTCGGGGAAGTGAATTACGAGATATTCGTGTCGTGCCTCGCGGGCGAGGACGGAACAATAGTCGGAGTGTTTTCGTATATGGTTTCCCAGAGGACCGTGACGTCGTACATGAGGTTCAATGAGAAATTGAGGACATGTCACGGCCGCCATCTCTTCGATATAAGGCAGAAACAACTAGCGGATTCTGATGCGTAAAGGCAAAGTCGTAATATCGCTTGGTTTCATCAACTGCCTTAATGGTCGGTATTTCAAGAGCAGCGACCGTGAAAGTTGACTGTTACGCAAGTACCACGGAGCGCTTGTGGCCTTGCCCCAAAACAGATGAACATAATAATCTTACTTTTTTTTATATGTACCACTATGGTGGCACACAAAACGGCCCAGCAGATGGTAAGCAGTCACCGTAGCCTATAGCCGCTAGCAATACCAGGGATATCACTGTCGAGTTGCCAGCACTATCGATGTTGAGGAGTCACTGTGCTAGCAGCATTACTACTAGCGCAGCGTATCCTCGTGGAGCACTGGCAACCTAACTGACCGCACAAACACAACACTACATCAAAGTAGTTTTATTTCACTACAGTCTTCTGTAAGGTGTAGGTCACTAACAGTCACCAGTCGGGCGGCTCCAATTTAAATGGGATAACGCACAGGAAATGCCGAATCGCCCTACGTCTCTTTTTATAAAATATAATATACGATAATGCATAATATTATAAACATACCAAAATACTTTGTTTTCTTTTCCTATTTGATGTGTGCAAATTGAAGTCTTATTTTAATTTGTTACGTTAATAATAAATTCTTTAACAATACTCTATGGAAACCTTGTAATTGGCATTTATTTCGCAAACGAAATTATTTTTCACAGTCGTATGAATTCTTATTGTGTCGTTTTCTCAACAAATTTAATCGAAGCGCTCGTTTAATTACTAGAAAGAAATACGCAAGTTACGCAATCCTGTTTTAATTTAGCCGTAAACATTCAACTTCTGTTCAATTTATATTGACGTAAATCGTAAGCGAAATTTTATTTTGTAATACCTACGTTGTATAGTACATTCTTCCTTAATAAAAGCTGTTTAACATAAATGTTTAGCTGCAGATCATTTAATTATTTGCTGATTTATTATTATGTTATTCAATTATGTATACTAAAATGGTATATGATTCATATCAAGAATTTATTTTTATGTTCTCATATACCTTTTGCACACAGCCGCTATACCGTAAAACTAGCACTAGCTTAAAATAACGGAGCTTCCCGGTACCTCCATAAAAAGTGTTTTTACATCTTACGAGCTCGAACAGCAATTTTGTCGGAAAGCTAAACTTTTATTACAACGGCCGAAACGATAACATAATTTAAGACCTCTATCGAAAGGTGGATCGCATTTGCCAAAGAAAATTTCTTTCTATTTTGCCAGTCGCATCGCATTGAAAATATCTTTATAATATTCTCTATACATTACCGTTCTTCGGGGAACGATCTCCGAAGAAAATGGGCCGTAGATAAGGGACTCGCACTTATTGATTTAAGTTCATAAAGAAAAATTCCATTTTGAAGTTGCTGTCCGGTACAGATATTCTTACTTCATATTGTATATGTTTATAAGCGCTAGTGTTTTATATTTTATTATTCCATTTATATTAAACTGTACTTCATTTTATTTTATTTATTTTAATGAGCGACAGAATGTTGCGGTGTTACCCTAGCGAGTCCGTAACAATAACAAGCTTACCTTATTTACTCGTCTGTTTAATATAATCAAAAAGAAAGCTTATTTTTTTACTTGCTCTTTGTAATATAATATAGAAAATACGAATGGTTTAATACACTTTTTATCAATTTTCCCTTAAGGAAGATGATCGAGGTATATCAACAGAAATGTCAGCAATAATATAAGCCACAGCCGTCCAGAACGCTGTCCCTAAATCTAGTTCGTGTGAGTTTTCAACATTCATAGTATCACCTTCAGTGTGATGGAACCAGAAGTATTTTTCATTTTGGTTATAAAGGCTCGCACCCGGTATACCCTTTTCAGTGAACATAGCAATATCTGAGCCAACACTGTCGGCTTCTACTAACGTCGAAGCACCTATTGATTTGAAAAGATTCAAAATTTCCGCAATAATACATTTTGCTTGTGGACTGCCAGCTACCTCCAAACCTAAAGGAGCAAACGTTCCTTCATCTGATTCCATAATGAAGTTGATATTATCACTCTCATTTCTATGTGCTTCTTCATATGCATAAGCTCCTATTAATCCTAGTTCTTCTGCAGTCCAGAATATAGACCTAATAGTACGTGTTGGTATTAAGTTTAAGCGTTTTAATATAACAGGAGCAGCCCAACTAATAAATAATCCACCACCATCATCCATAGCTCCTTGACCAACATCCCAGCTATCTATGTGGCCAGAAACAATCACCAACTTGTCAGGTTGTTCGGTACCTTTTAAATCTATAATTGTGTTCCTTGAAGTTTTAATGTCATATGATGATGTCATCTTCATATTTAATACGACTTTTACACCTCGATCGTACATTCTTCGTATTAAATCAGCATCTTCTAGGGTTATGGCTGCTGTTGGAATTTTGGTTACATTTTCTCCGTATGTTTGAGAACCTGTGTGAGGTGAATTTATTGAGAATGGAGCGATGGACTTGACTAATGAAGCTAATGCACCTTTGGCAGCGGCTCTTGTTGCTCCTTGAGATCTGTATACTACCGTATCACTGTATGTTGTAAACATTGGATCATAAAGTACAATTTTGCCGGCAACATGTCCGTCAGGGGTATTTTCTAGTTCAGTGAAGTTTTTCGTAACTATAACTTCTGCAGTGATTCCTTCTGGTGGTGTACTGACACTTCGACCCAAGCCTAAAATAGCTATGATCTTCTTTCTAGGTTCCAGCATAGTTACTTTCTCTTTGCCTCTTACCCAATGAGGTACCTGTAATTTATTTAAAATTAAAAAATAAACTTTTGCAATTTGTTATGTACTATCGAATCCTAGTCAAAACTTACCTGTACTTCTTCCGTAACAACATCATGCAGGCCTTCCTCGCGTGTCTTGTGAACCATGTAATCAATCGACTGTTCCAGCACCTTAGAGCCTGATGGACGAGCTCCAAATTTATCTACGAATTTTGACAATCTGGAAAATAGTGATAGATAGAATAATTTAGTGTAAGGATTACTTTATTATTCTAAATGAAAATGTCGTTGTTATTTAAACATAGATATAGATAAATCTTTTATACTCTTCTTTTCTCTTTTATTATTGCTAATTATCGATTTTTCTCAATCATGAAACACTTAAGGTTCAATATTTTTGATAATATTCATACTAAGTAACACTTACTCGTCATAGGTTTTGTTTTGAAAGTCTCCATGAAGTACATAATTCAATATTTGGTCCCTTACATTTACATACGAATGTATCTCCTTAATCAAATTATCCCCTAAAATGTGAACACACTCATTTTCTGGCAAAACTTTGGCATCACTCACTACATAAATAAATAGAGTCACCGCTATAACGAATGAATACATTGCGTTGTCAGATCGACGAAGCGTGATCTTAAGACACTTGTCAACGAATGATTGAATTTATAAGAGTACCTTTATCATCTTATCACTTGAGAATATTCAAGTGTCGAATGCGTCTATACCTACTACCCATTGACTTAAAACTTTTCAGTCTGAATAATCTATAGCTAGACTACGTATGAATTGCAAAATTTGTATTATCTTATCGTATGGAGTCGTATGTCAAGTTTCAATCGTTTCATCACTTCTTGAAAATATGGTTTAACAATACCTAGAAAACAATTATTTTTACGTCTTGCATTGTAATCAATCAATAGGGTTTATATAATATAAAGGTAGAAGTATTTTTCGTTTATATTTGTGGTAAAAAGTTAGCACGACTTTTTCCTAATAAATTGTGAATTATACACCCAAATAAAAATGCAATAAAGATCACATTAAATTACACCCGTATCCATAAAAATATGACGAACGGTAATGTTAGTTACCCAACGTCGTATGTGACCCTTTAGACTTGATAAAGGATGTAGTGGTGCATATTATATTTGCTGATATAGCTATAATTGAAGACATTGCATAGACGTTACAGAACGGTCATTTAAGGTAATATACCTTTAGTAATTGACATTCATTGTGTAATGACGGTGGCGATACTTACATAATATGATATGACTAGTTTGTTCTATCGCGTTAAGACTATTATAGAAAATAATAATCTCTAGTTTGCTTTTAGAATTGAAATAGAAGAATTATAATCACACTCCGCCATCTGGTCCCAAACTAACTCAAGGCATCACAAATATTTATGACATAAATGTTTGCCCTGACGGGAATCAAAAGATGATACCTAGTTTGTCGGGAAATAAGACAAACATATAGAATATTATATAAGCCGTGCTGGATTTGGAAACAATTTTCTCAAAAAATATATAGCTATATTTTTATATAATTATTTTCCATTATTTCAGTCCAGTTACAGTTTAGCCTCCGCTAAATACTTGGCTTCCAATGAAGGAAATTTACTTAATCAAATAACCATTGTTCACTTAAATTGAATCAGCCTATTTTATTAGCTCGTAACGTGAAGCCCCTGAAGATATTTATTAGAGACCAATTCGATTTGACGTTAACAATACTTACTCATCGTAGGTTTTCCCTTTGAAGGGTCCAGTCAATACGAAGTCTTTTATGTCTTGCACGACGATTTTATAGGAAGTAATTTCTTGGTGTAATTCGTCACCAATAGAACAGACTCTAGCACCACTTACCAGGAAAACTGATAGCAAACTATGACAAGTTAAGAGTTTGATCATTATTGAAGCGTCCATTTGCAGTCGTACACTTTTCGAAATGTTTAAGTGAGATTGGATGTTGGACAGTCAGCACGTTAGTGTTTAGTGCTTTACGATGCATCACGTAAATAGTAGTTAGTTTATTTATATTTAAGAAAGGTGATAAACAAGTTTTTTATATGAGCATGCACGCCTTTTTTTACCCAGCTGTCCCAGAAGGAGGCTAATGTTATTGAAACACAGGTTTGTGTATTTCTTTGACATAATCTTTGACCTAATTTCTTCTTTATTTAATACACATACTTGTTTTAGATTCAGTGCTATTTATAATTAAAGATATTGGTGTCAATTCTGCTGTACAAAATCACTGAACTAAACTAATATGACAGGACTAAAAGCCTTACTTTCCCTTTCTCAGGTGCGGGGTTAAATAAGAATGGCAATACTACAAGTCCTGTCAAATTAGTTTACCCAAATAAATTCGTACAACAAAATTAGCACCATTGTATAGTCAGATACACAATCTACACTATTTCCTGTTTGATTATTCAATGTTATATCGAAGCACAGTATTTGTACCTTTACTAGGTACTTAAAGACGTGGGTCTATAGCTGTAATTCATATAGTATTCCTATGCCGTAATTATGTAATGAGTAATGAGCTAATTCGATTCGTTATACGATATTGGAAATGGTTCGTGTAGTATCGGATTTGTCTTCAATGCTACATAGGCGGACTTCTTGCAAATTGGAAATGACGTTAATTTTTAGTATATAATATAATCTCCAATCGACGATATCTTTAAATCTAAATCATTTTTATTTTAAAAAAGAGGTAGGGCGATTTGGGATTTCCCGTGGGTTATCCCATTTAAATTGGAGCCGCCCGACTGGGGACTGTACCTCCGCCTTACAGAAGACCGCTGTAAAATAACACTACTTGATGTAGTGTTGTGTTTCTGCGGTAAGTAAGGTTGCCAGTGCTCCACGAGGATACGCGGAGCTAGTAGTATTGCTGCTAGCACAGTGAGTCCTCATCAACGACATGGTTGGCACCCCGTTAGTGATACCCCTGGTATTGCTAGCGGCTATAGGCTACGGTGACTGCTTACCATCCGGTGGGCCGTATGCTTGTGTGCCACCTTAGTGGTAAAAAAAAGGAAGTACTATGTTATCATCAGATTCGGGCCTAGAAAAGCTCCAGTGGAACCTATGTCTTAAAATTTACCCTTCATTTACCCAAGTGATTTATAAATTCAGTAAGAAGCCCAGCAATTAATTTTTTTTGCTATATGTTAATAAATATAGATATATATCCACAATAATTTATACAGCTATCGCTCCACAATCATCACACACTCGTACGTTCAAGTATTATGACTATTGGGTCTGTAGATTGTGCATATCCGGCGGGTGCGGTCACTTCAATTGGGGTCATTGTCGCCTGCGGTACCTACTATAAAAGATCGCGCAATTTTAGCTTTACTCCTAATAGCTCTTCGTGCAATTTAGTAGCTTTTGCAAGCGAATATGGACACTATGGCAATTTGAGCCGGTAATTCTGCGTGTTCGTGAATAGTTCATTTAGCCTATTGACAAGCGTGGGTACTGATTAAATAACAAAATATTACAGATTTATATTAGTAAAGATAAAATTTATCCTATTAAATTGTTATTTTAGTGTGAAAATATTTACGTTTGCATGTTTGTTACATAATCACGCCGAAACGGTAAACGGCAGTACAGAATTGAAATCGGCCTGGAATTAAAAATAGGGATTTTAAATCCAGGAAGATTT
Source organism: Falcaria lacertinaria (assembly GCA_951449985.1). NCBI lineage: Eukaryota > Metazoa > Arthropoda > Insecta > Lepidoptera > Drepanidae > Falcaria > Falcaria lacertinaria. The sequence continues at coordinate 3,214,394 of OX602114.1, forward strand.
AAAAAGCAAGTTTTTTTTCTTCTATTGCCAGACAGACAATTTCTCGGAAAATGGTTAGTGCGTAATAATTAAGAACTGTGTGTCGGTCGGCGAATAGACTGTATTTTATGTGTCAACAAACCATTAAGTAAAAAAAAGGTATTACAAAATTGTAAGTACCAAACCAAATTAAAACTGCCAAAAGTACTTCGCCAGACCGAATGGCTTAACAACACGCCTAATTGAGCGTCATAGACATTCCGAAACCAGTTAACACATTTAACACACCGTGGAAAAAATATTCGACTTCGAAACTTAGTTTCGCGAACTCGTGTTCCGAACAACGGCCACTAATCTGCAAAGTTCGAGAGCTTTGGGGTAAAGTACAAGGCTCATTACCCACATAACATGGACAAGAAAAAAAATATACCGAGCCGTTACGCAAAGGAAAATTTACCTTAAATTGTTTACAACACATTAGCGTTTCGATATTTACGTACAGTTTTTAAGCTTCTAGGGTCGTAATCCCACGGGAATATGTGGCCCTGAGTTTTTTTATTCCACAAGCAAACGGGCCGCCTAATGGTAAGCGGTTACCGTAGCCTAAGGACGCTTGCAACACCAGGGGTATCAATCGCGCCTCGGACTCGAAATCTCGAGCAAGTTTGGTTATTGTTAGTCTCTGCTTACCCCTTTGGAAAGGCGTGCATATGATATTAGCTGATTATTGTATAACACCTATGATTCAATTTCGTCTTATACAAGCACGGTAGAATTTTGCTTGCAAAAAATTTTGGGTTCAAGATAGTCGACTAATGGGGGCTGTCGCGTTCGCAAGCGCAGGCCCGAAGTGTGTTAGGTCGATTATTATGAGCAATGAAATATTGTACAACACATATACCAAGCACATTTACATAGCGCTCTAGTAGTATTCGATCACTAGTTTTGATTGTATGAGATTAAAAATATCTCATAGATATTATTAATTTAATGATATTTTAGACTTTTATTAAACTGAACATTATCCGGTAAACTTTTTACTTTAACTCAGTATAAAATTATCCCGTTACTTGTAAGTTGTGTGCGAGAATAACTTTATGAATTCACCGCTTTCCAGGCTTCATCTTTTGCCTATTTGGTTAACATAACCCTAAAATACCTTGTTCAGAGTTTCTAAGAGCTTAATAACGTTATCTGGCTTTCGGAGAAATAGCGGGTTTCTATGATTAGAGCTGGGACAAGTTTGTACATATTATAGGTAATTTATTATATTAGAGGTTATTTATGAAATAAAAGCTTGGTATAACTAGATAATTATATATCTTCCATAACTCTTATTCTTAGAAGTGTAATTTTTTTTTATACCACTAAGGTGGCACACAAGCATACGGCCCACCTGATGGTAAGCAGTCACCGTCACGTAGCCTATAGCCGCTGCAATACCAGGGGTATCACTAACGAGTTGCCAACCATGTTGTTGATGAGGACTCACTGTGCTAGCAGCATAACTACTAGCCCAGCGTATCCGTGGAGCACTGGCAACCTTACTTACCACAGAAACACAATACTACATCAAGTAGTGTTATTTCACTGCGGTCTTCTGTAAGGTCCTCTACCTTGCAGAAGTACACAGTCCCCAGTCGGGCGGCTCCAATTTTAAATAGGAAACCCCACGGGAAATCCCAAATCGCTCTACCTCTCTTGGTTTTATTATTTAGTATTCGTTAATACTTAAAATATTTTCGGTGATAAGTTGGTGTTAACTGATAACATACTCTTTCGACCCCTCCGGGACACCTTTCCGGATAAATATATCGCTAACAAACCCAAATCTGAGGAGGTTGTTTAACAAGAACTGCCACATGATAATACGAGTAAACGGTAGCATTGACAACGCACGTTGGAAAATTTACACATTTAGTTTCCAACTTATCATTTTTTTTTTTAATATAAACAGTTTAAAATCGGCAAAAAGTTGCAATGTGGAAATTATGAAAATTATGGTCTGAATGTCCATTTTCAAACATTGTCAGACGACGATACAAAGTAACCTTAAAACGGGTCGGAGTTAATAAATATTTTTGAGAGGGAAATCGGGACCAGGACGGTGGTCCCGAACGTCACGTGAACTACACCAAAATTAAAAATTAGTTCAGGTTTACTTGCATGAAATAATTGGAATGAATACTTAGTTCAAGCTACATAAATATATTCAAACCATAAGAAGATAGACGTATGTCGTTGGTTCTCTGTGGCTTTATAGACTTCACCAATCATTGTGACCGTGCGTTGTGCAAATATTTGCCGTGTTCCATATATTCATGAATGACGCCATTCGCTCCACCTGGCCCATGTACTTGCCGCAGAGCAAATAAGGTATCTACCTTAGCTCTATTGTGGAACACAGACGGGGCACTCAACTGAACAATTGTTGTCATATGAAACGTTAGTTTTCCAAAAGAAATTTCAGCTGAGCTTTATAATATCTGCGTGCAAATTTGTAACTTAATTTATGAATAGCGAGATATCAAAAACAAAGCGAGTTATGAGGCAAAACAACACATTTGAATGTACATTTTTGCAGAATTTATATTTTAAAACCATTCATGTGTATATGGTCTAATGTGATGTTGCATTGTCAGAAGGAATAGATGTCCGCCCATACCAGTGCCAAATGTCCATCATGGTTTAGAAATAATTTGTCAAATGTATTCCTTGGAAATCATAGGTTTGTCATTAACTTAACAGACGTTCATCCCAGATTAAGATTTTACAGCAAAAGAACTATCCGTATTCAAAACGTCTTTTCAAATCTCTTTTATTCCGACTTACTATTATTTTATTATTATTTTTCAAATCAGCATGCAGCTCACAGAGATGTCTCCAACAAACTAGCACATTGAAAACAAAACAAAATTATAAAATAAAAAGTAAAAATAAAAAATCAAGTTTGGTTGATATAAAAGTTTCACAATAGTTTTTTGATCCTAAGCTCTTTAGCAGCTCGTCTGTACGCTTGAGGATAGCCTACATAGCGTACATACCTTTGTAGTACACTTAATGTATAAAACAAATACGTCACGAGGGAAATGTTTGATCATTGTAAGTAATCTTTCTCGTGATTACTGTAATTCGTTTAATGGTACGTACGTTAGAAATTTAGCTACTGAGGAAACTTCCACCATTATCTCTTTAGTGGGCGACAGGTGAGAATTAATGTAGGACTCTTTTATTATAGTTCTCAGTAATGGACATAATATATATTGTGTATTTAAGTTCAGGGAATAATGTATCGTGAATGAAATGTAGGTTGTTGGTATTCATCATCGCTCTGAGCTATCCCAAGAGTATCGGGTCGCCAAATGGTGGGTCACGACTCAGTACCGGGCCACGAAAATTAAATACCGGGTCGCAGTATTGTCTCATTGTTTACAATCACCGTACTCGTTCATCGACTCTCTAGAATATGACGCACTAGGAGGGCTAAAAAACTTGTGATTAATCACCATAAAATAAACGATTCAGGGCATAATAAAGTTTGAGAAACACTGATCTAAGCCGATGTGGCTGGCCACCAGACTTCTTCATAAAGCGACTGGCATCTGGCCTTCGCAGCCCATTTTATAGGCTACCTCGGTTAGTTAGTTAGTTAGAGTGCTGATCTAAAAGTGTACTTAAAATCATAACACAAGTCTCGTTTTACATAATTGTGTGCTATTTAGTAAGTTTAATATATGTCTAGCGATTCTTAGTAAACTACTTTCAAAGTGGTTGCTTATTAAGTTACAAGCTCGCCACAGATACATATATAGACATGAACACAAATATTTGATAGACTCCGTCCTAAGCTAGACAACACAGAGTGCAAATAAAGCATATTCGTGTTTATCAACTGAATTAACTATTCTGTGTGAGCGTTCTTAAGATAACATTTAGTTCAACCGGCTGACACAGTATTTTTCAAATTGAACCTTACGCCTTTGGAATAATATATTATCACTACTCAGCAAAATGTTCTTGACTTGCGAAATTAACTTTGGCTAAGACAGAGCGTGCTATAATATACGGTGTTTGGTCAGATGATTAATATTGTGCTGATTTCAATATTAGTCTGAGAAGTTTACTCAGGCATTATAAGCTAGACAATATGGTACTCTTAGCTAAGTGTGGATATGCGTGCTTACATCTATGATGTGCTTTTGTCTGTGGGCTATTATAGTAAATATTCATTTGGATCTATTTCGGTATTAAGGTTTTATTGTCGAATAAATTAATGTTGATTTAACTCGTTGTCCATCGAAAATCAAATAACCATCAACCATCAGCAACAAGAAAAATAAAATAAACAAAAATAGTAAATAAAGATAATTCTGTAAAAAGAAATATTCAGACCTTTATTTAATTAAGAATGCGTATTATTGAATATTCCAGACATCTCGAACAATGCCAACGGCCCCCAAACTCATCCAATCAATCAAAAGGGTTTACGTGAGATGAAACCTATGAGAGCCGCTATTAGACTGATAAACATGCATATATTGTATACCTTGTATCAGTTTAATTTGATCTTGATTACTAACACCACCAAAAACACGCCACCCATACACTGTGAAAGCAATGCGACAGATAAACAAGGCTTGGTAATACAAAGTTGTTTTTGCTGCTACGCCACGTTCACACTGTAGACACGATCTACATTTGTAATTGCTATAAAGTCTTAGCATTAAGTCCACAATCATACACTGTGAAAGCTATGCGACAGAAAAACACGGCTTGGTAATACAAAGTTGTTTTTGCTGCTACGCCACGTTCACACTGTAGACATGATCTACATTTGTAATTGCTATAAAGTCTTAGCATTAAGTCCACAATCATACACTGTGAAAGCTATGCGACAGAAAAACACGGCTTGGTAATACAAAGTTGTTTTTGCTGCTACGCCACGTTCACACTGTAGACACGATCTACATTTGTAATTGCTATAAAGTTTTAGCTTGAAGTCCACAATTGTACTATAATGTGCAAATTTAAATTAACAAATACATTCGACTAGAATTAAGAAATCGGTAAGCCAAAAGTCAGATACATTGTTTTGTTCAACTTCAATCCGAATAATACAATTATATTCGAACTTAATCACCTCACACGACCCGCCTGCTCGCCCTCGGAGATTTAATAATAATTGAAACAGAGTCGCTAGACTGTAAATATGTACGCATAAGCCACGTATTTTCAATAGGACCGTCGACATGATATTATTCAAAATGTAATACTATAATTTGTCTAGGAATATGCATCGTCCCTCTTAATAATTTATGTGTTCGTTAGTATGGAATTTTAAAACGTGTAATTCGTATCAATAATATATCACTGGTAAGTTGTAGAATAAACAAAATTACTGAACGATCGAATTCCCAAATAAATATTTCGTTAAATTACCGAAATATAAACATCTTGGCCTTAGATCTTGGGATAGATACAATTTATTATACATCTGATCTTTATGCCTATTCCCGCTATTGGACAAGATGATAAATAATCTACCCGCGTAAAAATTATATAAATAAATTAAAGTATTTTATAAATCAGTTTAGCAGTTCCAGAGATTTCCCCATACATACAAAAACATTTTTTTTATTTTTTATACCACTAAGGTGGCACACAAGCATACGGCCCACACATATATATCCCAAATCGCCCTACCTCTTGTTTTTAAAAGCTCATGGTGTGATTAATCATTGTACTTAAGCTTAGAAAAACTCATTGGTACAGGCTGGGATTCGAACTTGGGCCCATCAGATGACAGGCCTGTTGCTTCAACCACAAGGCCACAACGGCTTTTAAAAACTAACGAAATGTACCTATTTATAATATTTTGTATATGTATATGATAACTCTAAGCTGATAAATCGATATGATAGCTTTTAACAGCTTGAATTGAAACTTTTGACGGTATTGATTTATTACTGCGTAGAATAAATCATTCGCTACATTATTTACTGGCAACATTCACGCTCGCACCTGCCCACTATTTGCCTATTTACCTGATTTACTTGATTTGCATAAATTGATTGATCGTATTTTATTTTAGGGCTTGTGCTGAACTGGACTCGATAAATCGATTGTAATTTGACAATGAATAATGTACAAGGGTTAGATGTGATAAAATTCTAGATAACAAACATATTTGCAATACATATTTTTACAAGCGTATACATATATATGGTGTTTAGACTGTTTAGGTGAAAGGTTCCCGTTATCAAACAATGTTTGAGTAAAAAGCAAGTTTTTTAGCTTTGAATAAATATTGGTAAAAAAGCGAAACCACAACTCGATGACAAATTTAATTCCTCCCTGTGACGTCACGGGCAAACTGAGCATACCAATGACGTTAGCGGCACGCGTGGAATGTGGCATTATATTCCTGGAGAGCCTTCGAATAAAACGGGATGTTTGAATAAAGAGGCACATACCTGGCATTTTAGGTTATTCAAGACGATATTCGATAAGCGAAGTCGGTAATTCATATCCCATCAAAAACATAAATGTGAAATGAAAGCCAAGTTCAATATTATACAGATTCAATTTTATGATATTATAATTCAATATTAATATGCCTTGGTTGTTGACTTTGTGATATGTTAATTGTGCCAAGTTCATTGGTTAATCCTGAAATTGATTTATCACAACAATAAATATTTTATTACTAATTAAAATATAATATCTTTTTCAACTAAGGGTAATTAATATATTAAAGCCAAAGGTCTGACTTAGCTAGTTCTAATAATATACGAATTTTTGATTTAATTTCTTTCCAATGTGTGAAATTCTCGCATTCCAGTGTGCGAGTGATTTCGTGAAAAGGGACGGACGTGTGTAACAGGAAGATTTTTTGATTTGACAAATGTGGTGTTGGTCGAGCGTGGTGGTAGAGTTGGCCTTCAAATGACAGATGTTATCATAATATTACTATAGGAAGGCTCGCTCGTTTTTTTTAAATTAGTTCTTCTAAAGCTACAATACGGTAAAAAGCAATTACAGTATCCTGCCATCACTAGGAAACCGATAGCAAGTTTAGGACTAAATACCGACATATTTCAACTTAGAAAATAAATGAGAAAATAAATTCTCATCTAAAAATTGCACGGAAATAAATCACTGCACCGTACTGGTGTGAAGTATAATATAAATGATGTAACGTAAACTATCGCACCAACCTTTTCTGAAGACGTTGACTTTGCACTTCACTATTATGAGGGATAACTTTCAAGTTAAATTTAATGGAACGAAATGAAGCACTTTAGAACTGTTTTATACAATTCCTTTGCGGCGGGTTATTTAACCGGCTTTTGTTTCGTAACTAAGAACATTAAAACTTACCTTTCAGTTTTAATAAAATGTATATATTTTGAACTCTACATAAACTTAAATTAAAAACTTAAAATAAACTAAACTAAGAAGTACAAAACTAACCTAAACGTAAAATAATGTCCCGAACCACTGTCACGGGGAAGTGTGCCAAGAAGGCTGGCGGCATTGCCACGCTGGATTGCAATGCTTATCCTTTGGGCCAAATATTCGCCAGCCCTCTTGTCACAGGAGGCCTCGCGTAATTTGTTTGAGGTCTCCTTAAAAAGGGTATGAGCCTCTGGCCCCCACGGCCCAAGAGTTTCGACCCCAAACGCCATAAATATGTACCCGTCCTTCAGAGATAAATATTTACGGCGCTTGAGGCACTCCTGCCGAGCGGCTGCCGCACCAGCCACCACCGAAGTGTCCGGGAGGTGGGACGGCGCCAGAGTGTCGACGCAGGTAGCGTCCCACACCAAGGGCCGCCCCAGCCTCCAGGGCACCAACGTCATACCATCGGGTCTCTTGCCATCGTCACGAGCCAGACCACAAGGCTCCAAGACAGCTGGCACCCCCGCGGTGGCAAGTGCATCAGTGTATTAGATAAATTTGTTAGTTTTTAGAAGTTGTGCTTTCAAGTAGTTCAAACAGATGTTTAAAAAGCCAAATTTGAAATAATTATTAACATTAGTATTTTTTACTTATATTGTAAAATTAAATCTATATTTAAGTTATTTTGGATAGTCAGATAAATTTCTTATATAATATACAGTATATTTGTAAAAAAAAACTACACTGGAAGATACAATACATATTCACAATAGAAATATCGATATAACCGAACATGATGTTATTATTAAAAGTTTGTTTAAAGACATCCAGGACATGCTGAGTTGGGACCGTTTCATAGCGACACGATGTTCTTCTACACTTGTATTCCTTTCGTATATGTTTGTGTTGTTATGAATAAATGTTTTTCTTTCTTACTAAATAAACTGCGCCAGAAATATGCAGAATTACCTATATTTTACTGGATATCTCAACGCTGCTGTTTTAATGTATTTCGATGTATCCAAAAATCTACTTTGTGCTGTTTGACGTAAGGCTTATCTACAATAGATAAATATTAGAAATGATTGTCCACAATTCTACCTTAAAAATACGTTTATTCTCAAACAATCATTTTAAAGCAGTAGCTGTGGTATTCTGTGCTTATGATACATTCTAAACGGGGTTAAGAGAAAGCAACGGATGTCATTATGCGGATAACTTCGCAGAACCGCCACTAACAAAAAAGATTGTAGGCATATTTTTTTGTAACATTGTCCATTACTTTGCATATATTTTTATATATAGAATGTATAGTTCGACACGCCAGTCGAATAGTTAGCTAACACGCTTACGTCAGATTTATTTTAAAATTAAATTATATAGGCTTTTGTTTGGTCCCTTAAAGTATCTGTTTCATTTACTTCTTCTTAGACTGTGTGTCGCGCCTCAGAGTTGTTGTTGTGTAGTGGACTGTAGTATTGTATAGGGCTGGATAACTCGCTATTTTGCACAAATAAAAGTCTTGTAAAGAGCAGCACACGTCTGGTTTATTTGGATGCTGGCGGGAGAGAGAGCGAGGGTTGCAAGCACATAAATTTACAAAATCTACTATTTCAGTGTTGCTATGCAACACTGTGCTACACATTTGTGTACAGGTGTCATTATAACCATATTTTTTACAGAAAAAAACACAACTTAGGAGAACGATCGTTAGATTGATTTAGTGATCGTCAATTAAATAGTTATGCAACAAGAACAATTCGCCTCTCTAGGATCAGGATATAAGTCTATGATACTCAGTGGCAGTGTAGCTTTCATTGGCGACAGTTAATCCAAGCCTGAAAACCAATAAGCAAAATTTGTTTATATTAAAGTATAATAATGCTGTGATCGTCAATGAAACAGTCGATGTTCGATGTTAGCCTAAGCTACTCAATGATCGTGTAGCATTGGTATAAGTTTTTTAATTATTTGCATTGTCCCAGAGAATACCAAAAAATATGCTCTTTTTTATAGTATCTACACTCATAATATAAAGAGGAAATATTTGATTTTTTATTAGTTTGTATTGAATAGCCTCTGAAACTACTGGACCAATTAAAAAAATATTTTGCCGTTATAAAGCTACATTATCACTGAGTAACATAGGCTTTATATTATATTGATACGCGGGCAAAGTCGCGGGGAAAACTGCTATAGATAATTAAGGCTTATTATGCTTAAAGAGCTCTTTAATCTTAATACTACAACATCGCATCAAAATAACACAAAACTACACCACTCAGTGGTTTAAGTTTCAAGCTTCAACTTTATTTTTGCTCTAACGAATGTTTTATTGTTTCCCGAGGCAAACTTCGCTGCCAGAGCAAATTACAGGAAAGACAATCTCGTTTTTTATACCTCCCATTATAGCATTGCAGTTGAGACGGAGAACATGGGTCTCTTGCTCCACTTGACATTGCGTCTCTTTTATGGAACTTTTATGGATTCTCGGTTCTCGCGATGTTGAAGTACTTACTTTTATTTTTCAAAGTTCCATTTTTAATTTGTCTGTTAACTATTACTCAACACATTAACTCCCTACTCATATTAGCCCACAGATTTTGATATATTTTATTAAATAGTGCTATTGATATCTATAGGGTATCTATAATTCTAAGCTTATAATGTTTAAAATTATTTATTTCGTTAATAAATACCGAGTCAATCCGTAGTAGGTCAGACTTTATGCTTCAGACAGATTTTTAATTGATTGCCAAAGATATTTAATGCGCAACCGGGACTGATACTTCACGGGCTGTCACCCATCCAACTACTGACCATAGGATTGTATAACCTCCTCTGGGTAAGCACAATGTCAAACAGTGCTGCAAGCCCTCATCCTATTATACATTATCTAATCTCAGCAATTATTATAGTAATGAAAGATAAAGTACGTTTTACATTTAGTACCCCACTTCAGACGCGGCGCGCAGTTTCCATTTGACTAATTAATCAGTGAAACGTCGTCGTTCAAGTGTCGTGTCTTTTTTCATTCAGAGATCCCTCAAGTACAATTACATGTTGACACTAAGCAAATAGACATTAGCTGTGCAGATATTCGGAAGAAAATTGCTTTTGCTAATCTGCACTAATAAGTTTGAATATTGGATTGTTTCCTAAGCACAATTATGCGAGAACAGCTGAATGAATTTAGAATAGGAATAGACTTTACTTTGGTTTGCTATTAGCTCCTTTGGAAAGTGTCATAGGTACATTATTCCAAAAATATGACTTAATATACCAAAAGGGGATGAAATAGGGTATGCTTGTTTAATTTCATTACTGTATATTAGATATAGAAAACCTGAAATCATGTCCGGCCCCTCGATAAAAGGCTTCAAACGAATGCCCTGAAAGGGGATTAAGTTTCTATCCCATATACAACGCCCTTTGTGGGATAAGTAGGAATCGATATCAAGTTCCACTGATCTCAGGTGTGTGAATGTATAGTTCACCAACGATCATTACACAGAATCATGAAATTTGGCAAGAAGCAGTGTTTTACAGCATAAGTAAAGGAAAAATCTGAAAACCGTAAATATGTAGTGCTAATATACTCAAAATATTCTCATATTGCCTTCATAATAACCTCATTTGAAGTACGAGTGTGTACGGAACTTTCGGTGCGCGAGTCCGACTCGCGTTGGGCCGGTTTTTTCGCAATGAAGATCTAATTCCATTAAAAGATAATTACATACCCCTAGGCTTTAGAAATTTGACCTTTGGCTTTAGATATAAGAAGCATTTATAGGTCTTGGTTTTCTTTTTAACTGGATTAGTGATAATGATACCCCATTTAAAGGCTTTATTAGGCCGTGGTGTTTTTGCTTGCTTATCACTTTTAAATCAAATACTGACATGCTACTCTTTTTAAATGCCTTTCCCGAATGAGACTCAGGGTGGTTATAATAATGAATTATGCCTTTAGTCTACTTTTATCTCCAATTTTCTGGTATCTACTAATACGTCGAGGAAATTAGACGAAAGCCTTCTCGATTCTCTCCCTCTGTTTCAGAATTCCTATTTATAGTCTTCTAAGCACAATAACGTTCAGACATTTAATCACTTTTACTGCTCTGGCTCAGCTGCTAAATATTGGCGTCTGAAGTCGTTTGCAGTGTGCTTCTGCTAACTTCACTCGTATATTTAACTTCCTCCCATCAACATTATCTTTGGAGAGATTTTTCTGTTAAAAAATATATATTAATTTATGATTTTGTTTCTTTGTTTGAGATATAGCTACACATTACCATGTATAAATGGTGTATGTACAATATGGCATGTGACTTGTTTTGCTAATAAATCTGTTCTATTAATTGGATGGAACTGGCATGAAATTTGCCTCGTCTCAACTATATTAAAAACTTTCTGGCGTTAGTTCCTCTAGTTCCTATTTTATTATTTTGTATAACTCTTACAATATGGTATTAATTATTGCTACTGCCTAATCAAGTTTACACGTATGAGTACACTGCTCCATGTGATTCCACAGTAACTCCCGACGTCTATGACAGAAAGTAGAAGTTTTTTTATTCAAATCTATCTTAGCCATATACTGACCCTGTAAATGTACTAGCCACGAATGCTTGGTGTCCCTAAGATTTCATAAATATATATAAAAGAGATTGAACAGGTCTGTAACTTCATGCTACTTACATTAATAAAATGTGTTAAAAAAATTGATGATCGGTACTTTGTGCGATGCGATAAAAGCCAATATTGGTCAGCTTTGTCGACGAAAATTTTCCGCCAAGTCCGCAGGGTCAGGAAATTTATGCCTCAATGAATGGATGGCAATATTTTACTCTTTACCTACCTTCCTACATATAACATAATCAAACGAGTATTATTCGTGGTTCTTGTATTTTGGTTCTCTGTAAAAATTTAGTAATTAATACATTACAGTTCGAAAAAACACGCTTATGACGTATTTGTCCAGATGATCCTGAGCAGGATACTTAAACAAAGTTATGAAATTATTGAATTGTCATCAGTCCTTAAAGAGTTCTGAAAAGGATTTCAGAATTCTAGAAGTTGGTGTAAGTGGTGAGAGAATCCATTACATTGATGCTAATAAATACAAAGATAAATATTTCGTTGGATATATATATGTATTGCTGGGGCAATATCAGGAAGTCATTCGCTCTTCAACCATTGTACTACCGATCCGCTTGTAGGACAATACATGTGTTTGAAGTCCTTCAATACAATACAGAAAGATACCTCTTACACATGGATTGACTCTAAATAAAAGGTAGATATAATACCCTTGTCGGAAATATTCCAATCTGCCCGGCCCTTTCATCTCTCCCCCATAATTCCTGAGCAAATACCTGCGTTTGTCACATTGCTATTAATAATGGATGGCTTATAGAGATGAATGTGGAATTCACGACCCGTCAAACGCTTTACTCGTAAATTGAGGCGTAGTTCACGTTATCGACATCCTTCTGGACCCATAACATTTGAAAACTGCAAAACACTCAAAAATGACTTTTTATGGGCGCTATCTCTTTCACACAATAACAAGATGCTTGTAAATCTTGTTTAAAGATATACTTTTGTATTCTATTGGAAATAAAGTTTCCAAGGAATTATACTCACTTAAAGTACTTTAAAGTGAATGAACTACTTAATATACATCTCTCATAGTTCAACTATATCTTGTCTAGTATCGGTTTTTGCAGTGTGATATTATTTTCACATGTATTGAATGCATGAAAGTATGTTCCATCGCTTGTTCCAACTGATTTCCATGAAACACGATTGTTTCCACGGCATTGGAATATGGAATAGGTAGTAAAATGGAAAAAGGCTTTATTCCATTACATTGATTGTAGCAGTTCGATATTCAAATCTAATTCCATTATCGGATATACTGAATTGTTTTTCAGTTTTTGCAAAAAGCATGTGGTTTCAACGGTTAAGCATATCGTTCCAAGAGAATACAACCGCTACGCTATAATATCTTTGTAAGTATATAGTGGATTGTCAGACGCTGAATAATATAATTAAAAGCAAAAAATATACTTAAAAGGAAATATATAATAACTATTTTTTACGACGTACCCAAAAGAGAAAACTAAGTTGGATCGATGGCTGACATTAATGACACATGGGTTTTAATGTTTTTTAAATAATGGAATAATAGCTCATGCCTACTATTTATCATTTAATAATTCTAAATATTTAAGACTTACTAAGTTTTCTGTATCTTTAGTGTAATCTGTGAAACTGTTGATTGGCTTATGAAAAGTATCGTCGGTAAAGAACGTGGGATATATGCCTAATTCTATGCGGGCGAAATCGCCGATAGAAGCTAGTGTAACAAACATAAAAGTGAAATAATAATAGATGTGTGATGAATGGTTCCTACCTCCTCTCTGCCTACCCTCAAAGAGACTACGTGGCATGAATATAAGTGAGATAATTAACCCAAACGAACTCATAATCATTCTCTTTCCTAATTAAATTAATTAAGTGGTGGCCTGGTAATGTTTCTGGGTCAACCCTGAAACCTGGTAAAAAAACAAAACAAAAATAATTTATGGGTAAATATAAGTAGGGATTCGTTAATTTCAAAGTACTACTCTCAAATGAGACGATAAGAATCCCTACTACGTATAAGACCTCTTTTGACCTTAATTACTTCGTCTTATGGACCGCTTTCTCTGATAACAAAAATACTAGGCAATACGCGTACTATTTCTTGTAAGATATAAAATTGTTCTGCTTTCAAACACAGTTGAAAAAACACGTAAATATATCGTTTTTTATCTCGAAGCATTATATAAATAGGCCAGAGTTTTTAACGAGAAAAAAATACAGTTGTTTTACCTTACAACAGCGAAGCGTGTAGTCCAGTGTAGCTAGTTATAATAATTAATAATTTGTTTATTTTCTCCACCTTTAATAATTAATCCAGTAAAATACACACACTGGCTGACCGACTTAATATCTATTAAGGCATATACTAAACTATACAGTGATAAATACCTATACCTTGTTCGGTGTGCCATTCCAATGAACGCTGGCACTGAAATTCATTATTCATATTCAAACATACAGGTTTTTGTCACCGGTGCGGTTGTTTATTAAAGCTATAAATCTTAGAAGCCATTACTCATTGAACTAAACTATAACATTCAATATAACGAACTAAGCGCGTTTGACAACGGACTGAAAACATTTTCATTCTAAGCCTGTGCGTATCTTACTGAGTGCTAAAATATGTATTATTGTAATGAATCATCATCATTCTCCTGCCCTTATCCCATATTATTTGGGGTCGGCGCAATATGTATTTCTCTTCCATCCTCCTCTATCAGCCGTCATCTCTGTATTCACTTCCTTTCTGGCCATGTCATCTTTCACACAATCGATTCATCTTTTCTTAGGTCTACCTCGACCCCTGTACCCATCCACATTCATACATAAAACCTTATTTATAGTATTATTGTAATGAATATGTACTATAATTCACATTCTTAACTCAATCATAATAAATATCTAACAGACAATGCACTCATGCATTGTACTATTATGTGAATAAGGAAATATATATTAAAACAATTACGTTTCCGTTAAGTATTAATTAATAAATTATATTAGGTATTATATACCTAAGGAAATCATCAGTAATTTATTTAGTGTTTCAAACGGTAGTCTCATTTTCAGAAGGTACCTGTTTTATGTTTCCGTAGGAATGTTACCTAATTTGTTTCCTGATTAGACGCGGATTTTATTAAGGCACCATGTGATGCGATAACTTAACGGCGCTTAGAGGAAATGGTCGTAAAAGATCTTATGAGTCATTACACATTTACGAAGAAGATAATGTAAATTACGAGTATAGTACTGAGGCACGCGTGAATCGTAAAATGGGAGCAATTAGCTTTTTTAGAGACAGGGTTAATCACTCCACCGTTTCTTTTAATACTTTTATATTTTTATGAAAATAAGTCGGTCGTTCTACTTGTACGTCGGGAACCAATGCCTTTAATTCATTGTCAAGTCAAGAACGAAGATCCTGACAGGCCAATGAAGCATTCTCTTTATGTAATGTCTATCACGTGAGAGAGAACGACTTCACTACAGAGGATCCTCTATTCCGGTTAAAATGGAGTACCCACGATAAATATTAAAATGACTAATAGCAATAGACTAGCTAATCGCTAAAGAGCTGTAGAAAAGAAGATGTCTATTGTATTTTCGTTGGTTTCATTTATTACGAATTTAAATCTAATTTAGTGAAGGATAGAGTTCCTTACAGTCTAAGAAAGGAAATATACGTGATATATCTGGAATGTTTTAGAGGGTATAATTTAAAAAGTTGGAAAAGCACCAGATTAGGGTATAATGAGATGAACAGTAATTTTCTCGTGAGTCACGTCCATGATTGATATCCTATAAACCTATAGCAATATGAGAACGATAACATTATAAAACACTGAAATATTAACTCTATAAGTTTATCAAACTACTGAATAAGTTTGAGTGCTCTCGCTTTGTCCAACCAGTCAGAGCGAGACACATAGCTGCCGCAGAGGACCCTGCTGCCCGAGAATCCAGTTCTGCCATGAAGAACTCGGAAGTTGTCCATCACCATTACCGTACCTAAAATAAAATACATACCCACATATACATACAATCTTATATATTCTCGTGTCGCGTGTTTGTAGTTAAACTCCTCCGAAACGGCTTGACCGATTCTCATGAAATTTTGTGTGCATATTGGGTAGTTCTGAGAATTGGACAACATCTATTTTTCATGCCCCTTAATAAAAAAAAATTGAAATCGGTCCAGTAGTCATATAGACATTTATCAAATATTTTGTCCACCCGTGCGAATCCGGGCGGGCAGCTAGTAACATATATCGTTCAAGCGTAAGCTATTTTATTTATTTTAATATAGTGCTGTGTTTAAAACAGATATCACAAACTAACACAGCCATATTTTACCGGTTGGTTAGCATCATCGTATGGGTCGTGTATGGCATTTTACATTAGAAAATTCGGAATTGATTTATATTCTCCAAAATTTTTTTAAAAGTGGTGTATGTAATCTTATTAGAAATAGAAAAACATTTTCTTACGTAATTAACTTTATACATACCTACATATTATACGTACATATTTAACCATGTAGCGATTACAACCTCTTCAATTATGAATGAGTTTGTTTGTTACAGGTACATTTGAAGTACATGCTATTTTAAATAATTTGAATTTAAGGAATGTACCAGCTTAACTTTTTGTTTTATTATTCTATCGAAAGAAAATCTTTAAATCTGTTAGAATACCTGGTCTTAATTTGAACTTCCACTGGTTGTTTGGGTCCTCGTAATATTTGGCCAGTGTCCTCAAAGAACGATAGTAGGATCTGCATTCTGCACTACTAGCGAAAGCCATCGGCGCGCGATCGTAAACATTAAACCTGTGTATGAATAAGACTATAAAGATGAATAAAATATCTCAGAATTTTCAAATTCTTTTTGTTCTATCAGCAAGAAAAAAGGTCTACGCACCACTCGCCCCGCATATCTTGCCCCTAATTGGCTAAGTACACTCGCCCCATTTACGTATAGATAGCTAGTCTTACTCGCCCCCGATTCTTATTAGCTTAAAGGGACAGTTAGTAGCATAAAGGTTTTATATGTTGCGATGTATATATTTTTCTGTATATTACGGTCGGCAACGATAGTCTACAAGTTAAGGAAACCGTTTACCGTGAGCCTGTTTGCAACTCTTGTCACGCTCAACGCTAAAATGCCTTTTTTGAGAAGCAGGTGTTGACAAACACACCGCTTCCTTACTTTTCGGAGATACTTTGCAGAAAGTTTGAGAAATTTGTATATAAATATACCTACAAAATACTACATTAACTATTTAAAACTCGTGGTTTGATTTACCTAATTTGTTTCACGTCTTGCGTCTTCCTGTCAACTATAATAACTGGAGCAGAGTAAGTGTGGTGATGTCCTTCCTCTATATACTCGGCTTCCACGTCAAAGGATGTTAGGAAGTCATAGTCTTCAGGGTGCTCCTCCTTCATGCACAGGGCTCCGTAGAATCCATCGACGAGGATTGTTTCGCCACCCTTGCCATTTTTGTGCTCAAGGCAGTGTAGAATTTGAAGGCTACGGAAGTTAATTAAAATTGTAGTATATGGCAATAGTTCCTACAAGATGGTATGATTCACTTAAAAACATTTGCTAATTGAAAAGGCGTACTAAGTTGCAGGTTTATCGGTGTTTTATTAAATTATTTTAATATGTGATGTGACAGCTCCATGCCGGAGATTCGTATAACCCAACGGGAGGTCCGGCAGGAGCTACTTTCTCTTGACATCCATAAGTCGAGTGGGCCAGACGGCATACCGGCGGTGGTGCTGAAGCAGAGAGCTCCCGAATTGTGTCCTGTGCTGACGCGCCTTTTCGCGCTTTCCTACTCCAAAAGTGTAGTCCCGTCTTCGTGGAAGACTGCCCATGTGCACCCAGTGCCCAAAAAGGGTGACGGGTCAGACCCGACGAATTACAGGCCGATCGCTATTACCTCCCTTCTCTCCAAACTGATGGAGCGAGTGATCAATACACAACTTTTGAGGTACCTAGAGGTTCACGACTTGTTGAGCGACCGACAATATGGCTTCCGCCACAGTCGCTCGACTGGTGACCTCTTAGTGTATCTCACACACCGTTGGTCACTCGCCATCGAGAGTCAAGGTGAGGCCTTGGCAGTGAGCCTAGATATAGCGAAGGCGTTCGATCGGGTCTGGCACCGTGGTCTTCTCGCGAAGCTACCATCATACGGGCTTCCCGAGGGATTATGCAAATGGGTCGCCAGCTTTCTGTCCAGCAGATGCATAAGAGCTGTCATCGACGGTAGTTGCTCCGATAGCATGGACATAAATGCCGGCGTCCCGCAAGGCTCCGTGCTATCCCCGACACTGTTCCTGATGCATATCAATGATATGCTGTCTATTGACGGTATTCATTGCTATGCTGATGACAGTACCGGGGATGCTTATTACACGGGCCGTGCAAACATCCCTCGTTCCGTGGTAGAGGAAAGCCGCGAACGATTGTGTCCGAAATCGAGAGTACACTAAGAAGTGTCTCCGAATGGGGTCGACTTAACCTAGTCCACTTCAACCCCACTAAGACACAAGTCTGCGCGTTCACCGCTAAGAAAACTCCATTTGCTGTAACTCCACAATTCCTGAACACGTCCGTCAACATCTCGAAGAGCATTGGAATCCTTGGCGTCGACATTTCTAGTGACGTTCAGTTCCGTAGTCATTTGGAAGACAAGGCCAAGCTGGCATCCAAAAAGCTCGGTGTGCTCAATAGGGCGAAGCAGTGCTTCACATCGGGGCAATGACTGCAACTTTACAAGTCGCAAGTCCGACCCCATATGGAGTACTGCTGTCATCTGTGGGCGGGGGCACCTGGATGCCAGCTTGCGCCTTTTGACTCGGTTCAAAGGCGCGCTGTAAGAATTGTCGACGATCCCAAGCTCTCAAGCGGCTTAGAACCACTAAGTCTTAGGAGAGATTTTGCCTCCCTGTGTGTGTTCTACCGCTTGTATAACGGACAGTGTTCCGAGGAATTGTTTGACATGATGCCCACGGCAACATTTTACCATCGCACTTCTCGCCACCGGCGGGGAATTCATCCCCACAAGTTGGAACCAAAATGGTCCCGAACTGCGCGGTTCCAAAAGAGCTTCCTCCCGCGCACAATTAAACTGTGGAATGAACTCCCCGCCGTGGTTTTCCCAAAGGAGTACAGCATGGGGTTCTTCAAGAAGGGTGTGAAGAGATTTTTGAATGGTCGGCAACGCGCGAGCGATACCCCTGGTGTTGCAAGCGTCCATAGGCTGCGGTAACCGCTTGCCATCAGGCGGGCCGTATGCTTGTTAGCCACCTTAGTTACCACTAAGTAAGAAAAAAAAAAATTACCTTCGCATCTCTCAAGTACATAATAATATAAACATACATTTATGTGTAGGTAATTCAAAATCGAACCAACCAAATAGAGGCAGATGAAATTGTTCTCGAATTAGCTCTCCCCTTTAAAATTAATTTGACTGAATGAAGTAAAGTAAATATTTTGAAATTTTCTACTTTAATGCAATTAACATTTTAAATTGGTCACAACGCGATGGTAAACAAGGTGTCAGAAACATAACATTCTCCCGCAGAGCAGTAATATTTCCGAAGGCAGCCTCGGTCCGCTTTAACAAAATAAAAGAAAAGTGCGCACTGGAGGAGAAAGTCAAAGATCAAATAAATCAAACGGACTGTGTTGCCGTGAGAATTTTTTCTTCCCTACAATCGAAGGCATTCAGGACTTTGAATCGGGACCGCTATTATTTAAGCCTGGGTTAAGCAACGGAGCTGAACAGTGAAACAACCGTGAATGAATTGCAATTTATATTTAAAGTCTAACAACAGAAAGCTTTTCGGAATACGCTTTGAAATAATAATGACGGATGTTTCCCATTTCAATCGGCTTACAAATATATTCGCTCATGAAAAATAAGTAGCATCATTATTTCTTAAATCAAGCCGCGTAACCGTTTCAATTTCGCGTACAATAAAACCGCCAGAAGTAAAAGCCTGCATTGTTTCAGAAAACAAATAAAAAGCATTTGGTCACTTAAGGAAATTGAGTTGAAAACAACAATAATTTATTATTATTTTTCGGGTAACACTTTCCTCCTTTCGTTAATAAAGCGGCAAACTGAATTGAAGCTATAGATTATTTTTATCTGTAGATTAATTTCGAAAATAAACACCTGAGTCCAATATTATTAAGGATCATGAAAGTAATTTAATAAAAACTGATAAATATAATTTGTTGTTCTTTTCCATCCAATCACGTTTTCTCAATAGATTCATGCAAAGTAGAGATAGATGGCTTAATTAGCTACTGTTGTTATTTTTAAATTAGTTTTACTTATTCTAACACCGTTTGCACAATAAAGGACGGAAAAAATATTAATTCACAAATTCTTTACTTATTTTTTTCCTGAAAAAATATATGACCTGTTAGCATTCCAAAACTTTACCCAGCAGCTTCGGTGAAGTAGGTATTGTCATTGTGAACAGCTAAAGGAAGGTTGGTGTAGGCTGTATCTGCGTGGTCAGCGCGGGTGGTGAATTCCCACATGCCTCCATAAATCGTCTGCTGGACTCCGCCTAAGGCCTTGCAAACTTCCTCTGTTGCTTCTAAATGTGGTTTAACCTGGAAGAAAACTTAATTAATGCGACATTACGAGTCATTTTTATCTGCGATACCCGCCAGTGAGGTATTTGGCCGGTGGTTATAATTTTACAAGAATGAGTTTATTCTTAGACATGGTATGCTCTTCTTTAGGTGAGCTTTTTTGTTATCATGGCGATTGCGATGTCTTCAAATGATAGTAAACTCACTCAAACATCAAATTGTTGTAAGAAACTGGATTCAAGCAATAATATAATATTAATATATTGAGTGATAGATCGCGAAGTTAAGAATGTATGACCAAAGTGTAAGATATAACTTAGAAATCAGATTGCCATATATGTATTAAAATTACCAAAACATACATCAATTTCAGTTAACTATATCCTACATATTATGCCACATTCTATTTTATAAGTTACATATATAACATTAAGCAAAACAGTATATATCTCTCTCACCCCTTCAATCAAAGCGACTCCATAGTCGAGAATAGATTGGAACACGATCTTAGCCCCGTCCGTAGACTTCATAAACTTATCGATATGAATCCTGGCTGCCTTTGCAGCTACTTTCTCGCCTATCCATAACAAAGGTTTCAATTTTCGACTCTCTTTCCAAGTTTTATAATCGAATTGTAAGAGGAAAGATACCGGGTAGGTTGATTCGTGTTTGTCGCTCCCTGCAAAGAAAAAGTATTTTTATCAGCACTTCGCTCGTTTTTCGTATACATGTATGCTCAAGACAATAATATTACATAATAAACTGGGGAAGGGGTTAATCGTTTTTCAAATAGTCCTATTTCACTCAATAAGTCCTTTTTGTATGTAGTTTTTACAATACGAAGTTGGCAGTTGCTTGGTGGTCGCATATAGGCATCGCGTACCTCAAACGTAACACTAAACCATTCGGGTAGTTGCAATTGTTTGACATGTTTAAAATTAAATAGGTTTGCTTGTCTTTAAAGTTGAATTGTCAGTCTGGATTATTTATATTACACACATATTTTGAAACCTATTTTTTGGTATAAAAATACGTTGTCGTACTTACACTTAACTGTAAGTTCCGATACATCATACTGAACATCTGCTACTGTCACCTCGGGTATTTCTAGTATATGTATCGCTCTCTGGAAAGTGTCGGCGTGGTAGCACGAACCACACCTGAAATTATTGAGAATACCTTTCAAGCCTTCAGTGAAGTTTGATTATTACTTACCAAACTGTATCACAACAATGCTATTTAAGCTTAATACGTAGCAAGGAACATTGTTGTTTTAATTAAACCTCAGATTAGATAATATACTATGATTAAACTTAAAATTAGAACCAATTCCACTCACTCGACTCTCAGACACAGTCACTGACAATAATAAAAAATACTAGCTGCCCGCCCCGGCTTCGCTCGTGTGGACAATTTTTTTGCATTTATGGGGATGAAAATAGATGTTGGCCGATTCTCATAGATACCGGATAAGCACAAAAAATTTCATCAAAATCGTTCAAGCCGTTTCGGAGGAGTATGGCAACGAAAACTGTGACACGAGAATTTTATATATTAGATAAAGAATTTCTTTGTGTGCACTACACCCGTTAGTTTGTCTTAGATTACTGAGGAGTACTTCGCTTGTAGTATGTTTGTAGAGTTATTCACCAGAGCTTGCCGGGGAACGTCTTATCTGCGTCATCCGCCTTTGACATTAGTTAATCAAACTAGCTAAGAGGGCGTCCACTTAATAAAGTATGCAAGTTTGGTTATAAAAAATATATTGAGATGCTTATATACTGAGCCATTTTAGCTTGTCACCTATATAATACAATGTATTTACCTGCAGTGGTCACGTAGCCAGCAGAATTCCAATTTTATTGATTTTCCACTTTCAAATTGTATTTCTACTGCTCGTTCTATTAATATTACTGTTTGAATTTCTGTAATGTTTCCCAAAACACTATATTAAAATATCTTTATTATAAATAGCGACCCGCCCCGACTTCGCAAGGCTGGCGTTAGCCATATAAGTTAAATACCTACAAAACACAAATTTATATACAAACAATCCTCTTGAATCACTCTATCTATTTAAAAACGCATCAAAATCCGTTACGTAGTTTCAAAGCATAGGAACATAAGGACAGACAGACAACGGGAAGCGACTTTATTCTATGTAGGGCATGCAAAATAAGATTGATTAATTTAGAAAAAGCAAAATACGTGTCCAAATTAAGATTGTAATAGGAGGGCACCGGTGCGTTCCACTGGAGATCCCGGAGCCCTCCTATAGCACGGAGGATGGTTTCGGGGGGTTTTAGTGAGTCAAAATCTCACATTCCCCGTCTGCTCCCCTTAAGCAGGCGGGTACCTTTTGAAGGTTTCCCCCTCGTCAACAAAAAAAAAAAGCCCTACTACAACTCTGCAATACATGTAATGGCAACATTGTAATCCTTAGCGTTGTAGCCCTAATTATATTATTATTCATAATTCACGATAATCATTAAGACTAGCTGATATATTTAAAAGGTACTCACTCTCTCTGCTCATATTTGCACTTAAATAACACAATTTTGATATGAACAACACTACAGTTCAAGATGAGAGCAGTAAAACTAAAGTTATAATATTGTTTAGGTTGATCTTTGAACATATTAATTGTTATCGTACTCTTAATGTTCAATGAACACTCTATAGTGACGTAATAATGAGCACTCGGAGTGATAACCGTACCTAATTAAGTAATAATTTAACAGGGAAGGCAAGTAATGATTACCTTATCTATTAGGCTTATGAAAATTATATAAGCTTAAGAAACAGTATGAGAAACGCAATCATTCTACTACTACTTAATTCAGGGTCGGCAACGCGCGAGTGATACCCCTGCTGCGGTAACCGCTTACAATCAGACTGGCCGTATACTTGTTTGACACCTTAGTGGTATAAAAAAAAAACTTAAGTATATTTTCTTATTCATACATATTTGTGGAATTGCCATGGTGAGTTCTAGAGTTCTAGAGCCTGTGAATTCTCTTGACAAACCAAACTGTAATAGTTTTTTTGTACGCTTGCACTAACATAAAATTAACTTCCCCATATAACAGACACAAAATGTTTGCTGTGGGTGTATTTGTATAAAAGTCGTACCTAACTCAAAGTAAAACTCAAAATGATCTTTATTTGACTACAGACTACAGAGAAGCACTTTCAATTCATCAGAATCTGCCACCGGATTCGGAAGGTCATTTTTTGCTGAGAAGAATACGGCAAGAAACTCAGCAATCACTGTTTTAAAACCAAAACCAAGAAAAGCCTATTTGACTCCCCAGTAGGTCTTCCTATTCGCTCCTCACGAAAGGTACCTCCTTTGTTATCTATTGTTGGCTTTTCAAGTACCAATAAAGCTACTCCTCTATTTATCGTTCTCCAACCTTCAATAAATTTACTTAATAAGAAATTGATGCTTTCTTATTTCTCGTACTCATTTAAAATAGTTATACAAGTCAATATTGTTTCAGGTACACGTAAAACGACTGTAATATAAGTATTATGTCCAAAGAAATAAGGTAGATAATAAAAAGTTAATTCGACAAGTAAACTCAAGAATCATCTCGGTCGTTTTGTTCACAATAAAACATGTTTTGGCTGGGGAACAGGATACTTTGGAAACATTTCGTGTAAATATCTTTCAAGCAAATACGCTACATACGGGCCCTAGGACGTTACGACTCGACAATTAATTCATATAGACGACTTTACGTGCCACACAAAAAATACTGCTTTTTATAACTTGCTTTATATTTCCATTTTTATATTATTATTAACTAGTGACCCGCCATGGAAGTTTAATGAATTATATATAAAATCCTTCCTTTTCAATCACATTATCTATTAAAAAACCGCATCAAAATCCGTTGCGTAGTTATAAAAATCTAAGCATACATAGGTACCGACAGACAGCGGGAAGCGACTTTGTTTTATACTATGTGGTGATTTATTTATAATGCTGCACAATCTAAGAACTTTTTATTTTAAGACGTGAATTGTGTTAATATTTTAAGAAATAAAGGAATAGATTTGTTACATGTACCTACAATTTTAAGATCAAATATTAGGTTCAAACTTATCGAATTGTGGTTCAGTCCACAGAACTGTGAGTATTGAAGACCCCGTTTTCTGTAGACATCTCTTTATAGCGGGCGGAAATATGATAGCGGCCTACCACATTTGGATCTACCCATTATTCCCATTCCATTTCTTGCGTTTTCTATTCCTAACCCTTCAGACGAGGGTTGCCTATCGTGTTTGGCGATTTGCCCTTCAATTCAACGTCTGGCTATTTCTCTCTTCAATTTCATTTCGTAATCCGATTCCATTACCACGTTTTGTACTTGTTCTGTTTGTTGATATCCAATATTTTGCGGCCGTCTTGAATTTTGGGTTATTGCGACTTACATTGGCGAATTATTTTCAAGTAAATTATAAATAATGCTATTTTAGTGACGCAAGTTCGAGTCCCACCGGTCTGTACCTATGAGTTTTCTAACTAAATTGCAGTGATTAATCACACGACTGAGAAAGAAATCAAAGACGTATGTAGTGCCTTAGAGACGGCGACGGACTCACCGTCTTTCTTTCATCAAATTATCTTTGGTGGACAGTGAGTGTTGTAACAATTTCTTTGCCTAACTCATTAATATTATAATTATTTAATTATCATAGTAATATTCTATGCAAAACTTGTCCTCTCACAAAAGATAAAATGGTAAATTTCTTGTTGAGTAGGGATATAGAATGACTTGTTATTCCGACATTGTAATGTTCCATTGTGCAAAATTCGTTTTTATAAAATGCAATATCTTTGAGATAAAAGAAAAATCTGACGAATTATATTATGACCGGTCCTCAAGACAGTGGATTAAATTCTATAGAACTTTGTTGGTGGGGATTTGTAAGAATGTAATGAAAATGTTAACTTTGACGTAGTCTTGATTAATTTTGATAAATTAATTTTTTTAATCTATCATTTCTCTAAACGAAGACAAATTGACCCATTATTTATTTACACGTATTGAATGAACTATACAATTAAAAAAGGAATTAAACTGCCTACTTTTAGATAAAATATTCGAGTCAAGCCAGATTCACTCTCCTTCGAATCTGGAGAGCGTGCCAAGAATGCTTGCAGTATTGCCACGCAATAGCAATACTGACTGATTCTCTGAGCGACATATGATCCAGCACGCCTGTCACGAGAAACCTCAACCAGCCGGCGTGAGACCTACTTAAA
Organism: Falcaria lacertinaria; assembly: GCA_951449985.1. Classification (NCBI taxonomy): domain Eukaryota; kingdom Metazoa; phylum Arthropoda; class Insecta; order Lepidoptera; family Drepanidae; genus Falcaria; species Falcaria lacertinaria. Next base: position 3,240,323 of record OX602114.1, read on the forward strand.
AAATCTTGAGCTTCCGGGTCTCAGAACTCGCATTGATCAAAATGTTGCATCCAACTCCATAGTTACTAAACAGCGCTCAATGACCAAGCAACTTTCGATAAATACCAGGAAATAAGTGAAAAAAAAAACAATTTTACAAGCGTTATGCTGCACTAAGTGGAATTCTTACCCCAAAATACAGCAACCCTTTAAGATACTTGGGTAGACTTTTAATTGATGCATCCTTCCCCATTTCCATACAAAACTGTGGTTAAACCGAAGTCAAGTCGCTCTTGACACTTAGTTTCCAGGGTTTGTAATGAAATGGCGGGTGAACCGACCGCCATCTGAATTGTAAATGTTATTATTTCCAAACACGAGCCGTCCCGCAAATCGGCTCCATCCTTTGTGGAAGGTCGGCTGAATAATTGGTAGGACAAGACCTACTCCTTACTTTACCCTCAACAAGATATCTGTATCAGAGAGTAGATTACACATTCCACAAAACTGATAAATTTATAGGTTGCGTTTTTGTTCCAATGGTGATAAGTTTGAGGGTTCGGATGTGGTATGATGACAGGAATGGATATGGTTATAAATTAGGATATTTGGAGAATATTTCTAGAATTTACTTAGCAAGTACGTGCTATACAGAGGGAAGAGGTAACGTAGCACTAAAATTACTGTCTATAATGGTGAGGAGCGTATAGTAGAAACTCTGAGGGATTTATTTGTAAAAAATAACATGGCTGTGAATAATAAATTTGAAATAGAAAGTACAGGTAAGCCTCTTATGAAGCAGCAAGATGACAAATCAGCCTGAAAAACTGTATATAAACGACCCGCCCGGCTTCGCACGGCCAGTGGCCCGCACAACACCGCATCAAAATCTGTTGTGTAGTTTTAAAGATCTAATTATACATAGGGACAGACAGACAGCGGGAAGCGACCCAAACGTTACTTACCATCAGTCAAATTACTGAATCGTCATTTTCTGTATAAAAATCAAACTATTTATTGAAATGTATTTTATTCTTATATTTTTCTGTATCGGGCAAACCACTTATTCGTATTCTGACAGTTAAATTCTTGAAATTAAAATAAAATTAATTGTGTTGAGATAACATCATAATGTGTTAAATTACATATATAACTATAATATGTACATACTATCATCGCATCCAGATACTCACGAGTAAGCAGAAGAGTGTAGAGCACCATTTCACTCGTAAGTTGCATGCATAGGTACATCGTTTGCTTGCATGATTATGTTTTTCGTAACTACGTTAGAAATAAACACATAATTACTATTTATTACTACTTAAATTGTGTCTATTTGTCTACTGGGTACGTAAGGAGTACGTGCTATTGCACGTTACGTCCTCAAAGTTGTAAAAATTCCCAGAAGGGACGTAGTTTGTATGAAATTGTTTGAGACTAGAAACCGCTGAGTAATTCAATTAAGTCTTATTGTACACGCAGACTCCCAAAATTTCGTGGATTCTTTTGGATTGGTAGCATCAGGAACTTTTAACGAGGATCCATGTTGACAAAATATACATTTATGCTTGCTCATAATTACAGTGATGACGATGATGTCAACAATGCGCCTTTTCATGAGGCTATCAATAATAGCGGATTAGATATCTTATGGACAGCAACTCGAGCTTCCTCTTCGATGGTGAGTCTACTTTTGTACAAAGCAATTGGAGGATTACAAATAAAATGTATCATTCCCAAAAAAACAGCAATTTTATTTACAGAGATGGCCGAAATAGCTTTTAGGATTTTGACACACAGGAAGTTGACAGAAGGACTACTTCTATGTAATGTATAACAATATTACCTACTTGTCCTTTTATATATTTGCTTACATCCAAGGCTTATATAATTTAACTAGCTTTTGCCCGCGGCTTTGCACGCGTGGTAAATAAATCAAATTGTACCTATATCTAAAATTCTAAATGATAGGTTTTGCCCACTGCTACCTATTTTATGGATTTAACTTAAGAATTGACGAATTTTCATACAAAACTTTCATCCCCTATTTTAGCCCCTTAGGGGTGGAATTTCCAAAAATCCTGAAATACATATTCATTTATTTTTAACTGAAAGGTCTAATATTATTTGGATCAGGCGTTATTGAAGTTCCTTTTATTAACTAAACCGTTTCCGGCAGTTAAATTCCAGAAATTTAATTAAAATTAATTGCTTTGCAATCACATCATAATGCGCTTAAATCACATAGGCTTAAATGAGAGTTCGTTGAAAATTAATATTGTTTGAAGCTGATGTATTTGTGGTTTTGCAACATTCAATTTAATTTATGCAACACATTGCTCATTTAAATTTTGTAGCACATTTTGCTTCTGTGTCAATCTCATTATACCTGCAAGAACTGTTTAAAGCTTTTTTTTTATACCACTAAGGTGGCACACAAGCATACGGCCCACCTGATGGTAAGCAGTCACCGTAGCCTATAGCCACAAGCAATACCAGGGGTATCACTAACGGGGTGCCAACCATGTTGTTGATGAGGAGTCACTAGCAGCAATACTACTAGCCCAGCGTATCCTCGTGGAGCACTGGCGACCTTACTTATCGCAGAAACACAACACTACATCAAGTGTTATTTCACTGTGGTCTTCTGCAAGGCGTAGGTACAGTCCCCAGTCGGGCGGCTCCAATTTAAATGGGATAACCCACGGGAAATCCCGAATCGCCCTACCTCTCTTTTTAAAAGCTCATGGTGTGATTAATCACTGTACTTAAGCTTAGAAAAACTCATTGGTACAGGCCGGGATTCGAACCTGGGCCCATCAGATGACAGGCCGGTGCTTGAACCACAAGGCCACCACGGCTTTGAAAGCTTACAAGTAGTTGTTTTGAATCTGTGAAATAAATTCACGTGCCGCTTTCACAGTGCATTAGTGTTTGGCTGTGATAAATATTCTAATGAATAAATCATTTACTTCAAACCCAAATAACGAAGATATAAATCATTGATTAGGAGGGTGAGATCAGCAATAACAAATAGGGAAACCCCTACCGACGTAATATGTTTGCTGACACGATCCAGAAACGCACCTTAAGGATTTGATACGTGTGGCAACCGCAAGCTATCAAAGTCAAATATTTAAGGGATATATTCACACGACGCGCTTTTGGATTCTGTTTGAGATCGTATTCGGAAACCACGATTCACGAGAGACTTGAAAAGACAAACAAATAACAACCGTATTTACTTCCAAGTTGAGCTTGGCAAAACTTTCCAATATTACGTGTAAGATAGTTTCGTTGGCAATATTATATTCTGGTCACGTCAATTCAAATACATACATGAATATTATTCATTCCTGATTTGGATAGAACCTTCAAAGCCAAAGGGAATAGTCCGCAAAAATCAGCTCAATGGCGTTCATTTATAAGTATTATAATACTGTTTACGCCATGTTTAAGCATTTTTTTCTATTCATGCGCGCTGGACGAAGTACGTCATATTAAGAAAAAGTTAGTTAGTCATTAAAATAAAGATAACAGAGTATGAAGAAAGGCGAAAGAATATACCTTTATAATATACCAGGAAACCAGGACTGATAAATCTCAAACGAATCGTTCCAACGCTTCCACCACAGTGGCAATTGTAAACTACATTGAAGGCACATAAAATCAAACTAAAGAAACTACTTAGACAAAAGCTTTGAAAAATCAGCAACAGCAATTGTTCTCATTCATTAGAGCTGTCAGTCTTCTTTATTTAAGTACCTTCCGTAGATGAAGATAGATGGTACTTCTTGCGCAGACCTCGGGAAAAATAACGGAATAAATTTAGGAAGTTTGCCTTTCATTTATGGCAAACACTTGCTCGGAGAGTGGTCGTGACGTCGTGGCAGTCACTTCAGATTGGGGGAGTGTAAGTGACTTTTGAGTTTACCAAAATACAGGGAACTATTAAGATTAACACGCTCTATGAAAATGATTTTTTTGTTTCTCAGCGAAACCGTGGCGTGAACCGCCATATCAGATAAGTAGATAATTGTCTTTTGCAGATCAGACCACTGCAGTTTTATTTTGGGAGCTTCGTTAAACCACCGTATGACCATGTAATATGCCAGCCATAGAAAAATATCAAATACCTATGTATATTTAAAGTTCCCTAATTTCCCTACACAAATTATGGAAGAAATAGAAACAGAAATCTTCACGTTCTTTTTGCATCATATTGAGCTCTCAAAGATATGATGCTCTCAATTTCAAAGAGCCTCCAATAGTCACAGAATCAGTGTTATATTAACTTGCATGAGTATATGTTACACCCTTAGCATAGCTATAAATTAGATTTACTTTTTATGTGGCCTTAATAAATAAGTAAATTTAGCAACTTGTACGGAACATAAAACTCTAGATAAATAAAGAAATCTTCTTTTGTATTTCCATTAACGTCAAGCCTTAGATTAGTATGGAATGATACGAACAAGACGTGATTTAATTAGGGATACTCGATGTAATGTATAAGCATTGAACATCCTTAGGACAATTTTACGAGACTGGCGTACGTGATAAAAGATCGTCATTTAAGATGGTTCTGTATTCATCACACACGTCACATGCTTTCATCTGCAGCACTAAAATCACGACTAGTTACTTGTTTAATCAGGATTGAAAAAAAGTAAAAAGTCGCACAATATTCTCAATTTTTTTTAATTTTTTTTACAGGTAATTTTAGTGTTTTAGTAAGTACATTCCTAAATTTTTTTAAATACAAATCGTACATGTTATCTAGATCTCCAAGGTAGTTTGATTGGCCAGATTTTGAGTGACACCAATAAAGTGATTGCATTTTTAAGCTATTGCATAGCTTTTATCGCGGGCCTTGAGCGTGGGGACCGAATCCAGAAATTCCGTAACGAAAAAAACCTAACACCGCCCACTCCGACCGGCACAGCGGTGATACTTTTTAGTTCCATCTATCGATAAATACCAGAAATTTTAATGACTTTTTGAAATATCACGCTTGTCTCTTTAGTTCAGCAACCCGCCTTTAGGTGGCATTGGTTGTATTGGAAAACTACCGTAATCATCTGTTTGTGAGAAAGTATATAGGTATATAAAAAAATACTGCATTAATAAAATAAATAAATAATTTTAATTGCATAAGTTGATAAAAAATGCTATGCAATAGCTTTACCGCGGCTGTCTCCGAGTGCCACACCTATTTTTTTTGTGTTGGAGCTAGAGTCCATTTTTTTTAATAATGACCTAATATTACATAAAATACATTCATAGTGTGTGATATGTATGCAGGATATTATATGCAGCATTGCATGTGACAAACGTATACCCGATTAATATACCAGATACCTAGGCCGTTTTATTGCAAGATTTGAGACTAGAGAAGAGACTTAGGCGTGGGAAAAACATTACACCGATCGGAATATGCTTACAATAAGCCGAATACGATCATTGAAATGTATTCCACGAAATAGATATGCTGTTTCACTATTCGAATATATTTCGTAGGGTTATCTGTAACAACCTAGATATTTCTTATTTATTTATATTGGTATAGAATATATGAATTTCATATATAAGAAGGACGAAAATTTTCAAACTACTTTTTCTAAAACGGTAGATTTTTGGATCAATAAGTAATTCCGCTAAAAGCGGTACGCGACAAGACGAACTTGTCTTATTATTTAATTGATTAATATACATATTACATGTTTAAGGTCTGAGACATGGTCACCCTCATTGTTGCGATTAATCAAATAACCTGCAATGTATGCATACTTGCATTTAGTCTATATTTGAGTGCTAAGGGAATAATAACTTTTCTGTAAAGTCGCTGGCTACTACGGTTTGATATACTTAATTATCGAGTTATTTAATTGAGGTAATTATCGCCAGTTTATGATTGGAGGTGACTGTGACGGAGTAGGTAACACTAATTTCTAGAATTAACTTGCAAACTAATTTCCAATCCAAATTGAATTGAATAGAAACCCCAACAATTTGAGCTAGAATAGCGGCTTAATTTGGTTTCCCTACAAACTATTGCCAATCGTATTTATCAAATTCCCCATTCGAACCGAAGCTTTACGTAAACACAAAAACGTTTTCGCTAATGAAACGTCACTTGGCAGGCGAATTGGGAGGTTCGTTTAAAAAGCTGTGGCCGTCCTTCTAATCATGTTTGGTTAAATAAAGGTCGAATACCCACCTGACAAATTAGCTAATTTGTCAACGTCACGGCTATCTGGTGACAAGAATGCCCGTGTCCCGCCAAGATAAATGTTGAAATTGAACCCGCATAATTGGTGGCTACTGCTTAATGCTGTTTCATCTTGGGACAATAAGAAGTTCTGGGCGTCCGGGCTTGTAGGTAGGTATGATGTTACTTTATAAATAGAAAATTAATTGTCTTGTCCGGAATATACAAATTGAATTGGTTCACTGTGATGGTCAATGGCTTAGTCCTATCTTTAATTAGATTATGTCCGGTACTTACTACGGAGTAAGTACATATGAGATATTATATACTACATATCTACTTCAAATGTAATCCGTACCCTATCAAGTGAGTCAATAGCAATTTACTTTGATTCAATATATCTCGAGTTTAATGGAGCGAGAAGGCATATTGTAATGTAACAATTAATTAATTGTGATGTGTTTTATATATAATATTAATATCTTTACTTAGGTATATCTCAAACCTACAAAATTATTTTATAATCTCCCGTGGATATAAATTTAAAGGATTTTTCAAATTTCATTATATGTAGGTAGGTATGCTTGTTTCTTTTCTCTCTGTCTTTAAAACTATGCAACGGATTTTGATGCGATTTCTGTTAGTAGATAGAGCGATTAAAGAGGAAGGATTATATGTATAATTCATTTGTGATTTGTCGGAATTTAACTTATAATATAAGTCGCTAATATTTAATAAACTAAAGGCCATTTTCCTTCAAATATACATAAATATTATTTTCAATACAAAGGGTTGACTTTGATAAGAATGGGTAACGTAATAACGAAGACAAGTTATGTTTATTAGCTTTGAAACAAAGACCTTTTTACATTACCTCTGCCCCATTATATCTGCAAATAATGAGGGTTAAGCCTAAATAACCTTCCAACTATGCACTCAATAAAGAGACACACTTAGTCATATCATATCTTTGAAAGAAAATTTGGTATTGGTACTCGGTTTATTTCGTTTACAGTGTCTAATATTATTTATTTTACTTTGAAACTTACCAGAAACTCCGTTATCTGTTTAACTATTGTACTTATAATACTGATAATTTTAAACTATTGATAAAGTTGTGTTGATAAATTTTCTTACACAATATATACTCTTATAAATAATATAATATGTAATGGTGAGTGAAACAATGATATAAAAGATTTCCAATTTTCGTACATTTGCGCGCATTCTCACAACTGAAAAGATCATATCTAGCAAAATATTTACCTTGCTCAACTAATTTACCAAAAAAATACAGAAAAGTAATTAAAATTTTCCACCAACCTAATTACCGTCTATACAAATTTGTACGGGAATGATAATTTCATTCAGATTACGTACACTTCGAGAAGGTCGGGATGAACCAGATTGACGGATGTAATTAAGCTTAATTTCGAGGAACCCTTTACTCGCTGTCGAAATTTACAACTCATCAAAAAAGCGATTCAATTTTTAGGTCGTGTCTCCTGATTCTTTGTTAGTATCAGTCGTTGGCGAAATATCGCCCGTTCATTAAATATTTTTATTTCATACATTCAATGAAAATACTTTAATTTAGAAAAAAACACGACACAAAAATAAACACCAAATATTTTTTTACAAACAAGTTTTTATTTAATATAGATATTTTTGATAGAGTTGGTAGATACGAAGTAGATTTTTGTTTCTGAAGAAGTTTTGTTTATAAGGAATACCACCATGTGAAGCGCATACCATGCGAATGTAATCCGTCCCATGTCGGGACGGAAAGCTTTCCAATGGTAAGCTATGTACAAATGAAAAATGTTACCCAAATCTGTGTCACGCGGCAAGAACAGAATTTCGGGGTTGCTTGAAATACACTAAAATCATGTATTTTTTACTACCACCATATGATAATGAAAGCATTGTTTTTTTTTAAAGTGGTACACATTGATATTGTTGTTTGGCTTACTTATCCTCACCACGACATGACGTGTAGATACAAAATATTATGCAGAGAGTATCTAGCCACATTTTTTTTTTTTTATATTTTTTCTTATTTCACTGACAAATAACAATCATATAAATAGGAGTAAATCAAACTAAACACTATAAGAAAACACATTTATTAGACAATATTTTTGTACTTACAGTACTTCAAAATATTTACAAATAACTTCCTTATATTATTTTACATGATTTGCTGAAACTAGAAATTGTATTTCTTCATCTACATCAACACTTTAGGTACTTTTGCTTTACTTGATTCCTTTAAATTATTACATAAAACATATATACTCTGATAATATTATCTATTTATCAATCAATGAAAATTCTTAAACCCTGTTCTCATACTGTTTACATTTGGCAACATATCAAGTCACGTTACAATACTCAACGTACCTATTTTATTAGTTTTAAAAATTATTTACAACACGGTCTTTAAAATTAATTGTATTAAAAATAATGTATTATTGCACTAACAGGTAACGTTAATAATTAACATATTATGAATACTTTTATTGACAGCATGTGTACATAGTGTGTCCACATTGAGAAGAATGCCTCGAGTAAGCTGTCAGTCTCGACTATTAAAATAATTATCCGCAGGCAGGTACAGGTCGCGGCACGAAACTCTAGCGCTGACCGTTATTGCGCAGAAGTAAAAAATAAGGTGTCTTGGCGGGGTACAGGGGTGAAGGGCGAGCGTGCGTTGCGCCGATTGGCTCTCCAGTCGTACTCCGTCCCCCGTGCCGATACGACGCTCCGCGCACTTCCAGTGTACAGTCGCGTTCTGAATTGTTTTGTTGTCATCGTTAATTTTTGTTGTTGTTTTTTGTTAAGTTTGTTTTGTTGATTTGTTTGTTGTGTTTGTTAGTTTATTCACTGTTTGATTAAGTTTGAACAGTTTTTAAACAGTGAAAATGCCGAGGCCGAGAAGGAATACTGTTTTGAAAAGACAGGCACGGAAAATGGTGTTTGACGTGCATTGTTTTCTGAAAAGGGAATCGAATGATTTCATTAATTCCCTGAAACAAATTCAAAGTGAAATTGGCGAAGCTGCGAGTATTTTACTCGATTCTGACCGCAGCACTGTAGATATAAGTGAAATAAAACAAACTGCAGAAGTTATTCAGGCGGGAAATATAAAATTAAATAGTATAATTAGTGACTTACAGAAAATTCAGAAAAGGACAGCTGAATCTACAAAGACGTCCATAGCAACGGTAAGGAAAATCTCCACTGAAGCCAATAATTCCGACTTATTATCAGTATTTAGAACACCAGGCAAAAAACGCTCCAGATCAAAACCGGTCACAGATATTGATAACTTTGATCAAGGATTAATAAAGAGGTGCATACATAACTTTCATAGGACAAATAATGAACTTCCCACCGTCGGAAAGTTGAGAAAGAAGCTAGAGGAAGATATAAATTTCAAAGGCTCAGAACGAAGTCTTCGACGAATAATTAAGAGTTTAGGGTTTCGGTGGAAAAATACTGAAAACAATCGAAAAGTACTGATTGAAAGTTCAAATATACGTTTACTACGTATCGAATACTTACGCAAAATAAAACAATATCGCCAAGAGGGAAGGCCCATCGTATATACAGATGAATCTTACGTAGATTCATCGCACTCTGCTCCAAAAGCCTGGACCGATGGTACTACAAAAGGTCTCAAAAAACCTATCTCCAAAGGACAGCGGGTGGTCATTGTCCACGCAGGATCAGAGGCTGGGTTCATACCGAACGCACTGTTAACTTTTAAAGCTGGTGCGAAATCAGGCGACTACCACGACAATATGAACTACGACAACTACGAAAAATGGCTGAGGACACAGTTATTGCCGAACTTACCGCCTAATTCTGTCGTGGTAGTCGACAACGCATCATACCATAATAAACAATGGGACCTTGCACCCACTTCTAATTCCAAAAAAGCTGACATGCAGGGTTGGCTTACTGAAAAGGGCATACAATATGAGGAAACTCTACTAAAACCTCAACTATACAATTTAATACGGGCTAACAAAGATAGATTTAAAACATTTTCAATTGACAGGATACTAGCAGAGCAAGGACATCAAGTGCTAAGACTGCCACCATACCACCCAGATCTAAATCCAATCGAAATGGCATGGTCTGACATAAAGCAATATGTAGGCAGTAAAAATGTGAAGTGGAGTGTTGCTAAATGTATAGAACTAATTCAAGAAAAAGTTTTGCTGATGGGTGCTTGGGATTGGGGAAAGTTATGCCAAAAGGTAAAGGACATAGAAGAGCAATATGTCAAGAGTGACCATGTCGTGGATTTGGTTACAGAAGAATTCATCATTCGCGTTGATGGTGACAGTTCAGAGGATAGCCTTGGTGAGTCTGATGACGATGACGCTGTTAGTGCCGACGACCGAAGCAGCCCTGAGCCGGGGCCCTCAGTAAGCAAAAGGCCCTGTTGGGATACTATTGAAGGTGTAAGACCATTGTCTGATTCGGACTAGATATCGGAAAGGAGAATGCGGTGTCTGATGTCCACACCCTGCCGAACTCGCAGGTTTCTTCTATCCTGAGAAGAAACTTCAGTAGGTTCTTATGTAATTCGGACTTAATATAATTTTTTTTATTATTTGGTATTTAATATAAAAATTTACAAATCCGATAGTGTATTTATTTTTCTACTCCCCATAAACTTGTTAAAAATTATATTGTAGGTAACATGAAGTAATATTTGCGTGCGTGACAGTACCCATACGCAGTTAAGTTCCACATTTTGTTCACCGCTAGACTTACTATTTGACTTTACATTAAAACATTATTTTGCTGTTTTTAACTAAGCAATTAAATTACTAATTTGTATTGCGTGCGCGATGGTACCCATGCGCAGCTATCCCCTCCACGTTTCGCTCAGCGCTAGAGTTTCGTGCCGCGACCTGTACCTAGGCTAAGCTACTTTGACATCTAAGTACATAACAGTAAAGTGCAAGTTCAAATGTACAATGTATTAAATCCAAAATACTTATAATGAAGTATTTTAAATGTATATTCAGCTAAAAGTGATTAGCGATCAGTATTTATATTCAAACTACAAATATAAAAATTTGAAGAGAATTAAGTAAGTTTGAAATTTTATAAAGATAATTTGTATAATGTTCTATATTACAGCTGGTGTTATACATTTGACAGGTACTTATGCCTTGAATTTACTATTTAGCATATTGTTTTGTTCATGAGTAGGTCAATTACAAATTTGCAATTAACGAGAACTGAATTGATTTCAAAGTGTCTCACTAACTTTACTGGTTTTGTGGAAAATTCTAAAAATATACCACGTTTTTGCCTCCAGTTCTCTTCAGACAGTTGCAATGAAGACGCGCCCAAAATATTCAAGTGTGGTTTTACTTTTATTATTATTATTTTGTTTTCTTTTATTTATTATTTTGTTTGACTAAAAGATGGTAACAATGTACTAGTATGATAATATAAAGGTAATTACAACATGTTCTCTTCAAGGAACCTTTCTAGCCCGTGGTAAAGGTGGGGCCTCACTGCGACCATGCTGTGGTCTTCATCCGTATAGCTCTGGAAATAAAATCACGGATTATATTATAATTGGAACCACCTCGGATTACACGAAGCAAAAAGCTAAAACGAGAAATGTTCTGACATCCAGCGTTTTGGAGTTAAAGAATCAATTTTCATAAGTAGGCCCCCGGTGTGGGAATTGAATGCGGAGTGCAATTTATACAAGCGTTACGTACTATGTAAAGCAATAACTCCAGGAGCTGACGGACACTCACTTTATATTTTATATAGTACACTTTTCAAGAGTACTCGGCACCGGCAGGTATGTAATGAATAAATTAACGAGTTTACGCAAAGCAAAAGAGGCAAGCAAGTCATTTCAATACCGACTATCTGCCTACCCCGGAAGGGAATAGGCGTGGTGATATTTATGTATGTAAATATTTACTACACTTACAGTAACTACACTAACAGCAGTAAATTTTTAAATGAGTACTGTATGTAGAAAATGTGTTTCGTGTTGTGGTGGTAATTTAGACCTTCATAGGTGGCTGAATAGGGCCTAAACTGAATAAATTATTTTATGGATTTAATTTTGATTTAATGAAATTGCGTTCTATTGCCTGGGCTAGGCAGAGGCACGCCACCGGATCATTGTACTAATCGGTAGTTTATAATTAATCTGGTGATATTATAAACTGTCGATAGATTGTAAGCGTATAATAAAATTAAAATGAAAACAACCAACATCTTATCCGCCTTAGCCTTCTAACCTATCACGGCTATTTCGGTCAGTCAATATGCTGGACATGATCAGTTTATAAAGTAAAGCAAATGTTACCGTTAGTATATTTTAGTCTCCGTTCACTAGCTATCGACAGTTTATAATCTCACTAGTTTAAATGTAAACTACGATTCGTACAAGTACCCGCTGACATAATATATTATGTGTGTATGTATTGATAAGTTAATGTAAGTTACCATTTGCGTGAAGTACACGTCATTTAGCTGCAGTTTGCGGGAGATCAACATGGCGTGTTGGTAGTGCACGTTGTCGTCGGCCGTGCCGTGGATCAGCATGTAGCTCTTGTTGCGGAATGCCTCCACCTAAGTCAAATATACAGTGTTACCTCTTTAAAACGGCCTTTGGTATAACGAAAACTCCCTATGACGTAGAAATTAGAAACTGTTAATATTTAAAGTATTGTGATTAGAATTCTGAAAATCGCTTTTCTCTCATTCTTCGATTAATCAAAAATAAATAACAAGGATGAACAAATTTACCCCATACATTTATGGGGTAAAGATACGTATTTGGTCTACTGTCTAGTCCAGGAAATTTACCCAACTGGATGGCAAAAAATTCATACACACCACTTCTTCGGAGAGTACAGACGATTGTTCATATCCCACAGCGTTCGTTGATGGCACGTCCATGTAGCGTTCCGTGTAGATCGTATCTGTAGATAATTGAACAAAATAGTATTAAAATAGTTCACAAGTCTATGATTTAATAAGTAAGTACATACACCACAGTATGTATTGTCGACTTTCTTCGTTTATAGTTACAACTTTGTATATTGATTTAAGTAAGTAAAAGCAGTCCAATTTTCGCATTATTGTTGATTTAGGGTCCTACGTCCGTAAGATATTAGAAACAGTTTATAAACCACACGCACCACCGAAACGCAATTCACCGGAGAAGTTTTATTTTTATCTGTTGCAGCGTACTGCCCCAGCCAGGCCGCCTAATCACTTCATATGATTAGAGTAGTGTTATTTGACTTCGATCTTCTGTAAGGTGGAGCCCCTAGTCGAATGGCTCTAATTTATCACTAGATGGTAAAACAATAATTACCGTAGAACCGCCAGTCGGCAACGGGTGCGACGGCGGCGGCGCATCTGAAGACTTCTTCTCCTCGCGCCAGAGCCAAGGACGCGGCGAAGCCTCCGTAAGACCAGCCCCAGATACAGGTGCGGTTGCTGTCTATCCAGCGGAAGTTGCGCTGAAGGTACCTGGAAAAGTAATCATGATTCATTTATTAAAAATAGAGGTATGAGGAATTGGGACCTCTCGTGAGTGTTCCCATAAAAAAATGGAGCCATCCAACTGGGGATTGTACCTCCACCTTACAGAAGACCACTGTCAAATAACACTACTTTGATGTAGTGCTCTGTTTCTGCGTTGTTAGTGCTCCACGAGGATACGCTGCGCTAGTAGTAGTAATGCTGCTAGCTCAGTTAGTCCTCATCAATAACAGGGTTGGCAACGCGTTAGTGATACCGCTGGTATTGCAAGCGGCTATAGGTTATGTTACTGCTTACCATCAGGTGGGCCGTATGCTTGTGTGCCACCTTAGTGGAATAGAAAAGAAACATAATTGTTTATCTATCAGGCGGCTATGGCGCTCTATACTCTCTGCCTATCCCGCAAGGGACTTGGTGTGAAGTCATGTATGCACAGACGGTAAGTCTGTTATTCTAACAGGCTGGTTAGGTGGTACTATCGCAGTGCCAAATACTGTGCTGTCAAGCAGGAGTGTGTTTGCCCTACTGTGTACCGGAATGAAGAACATTGCTGCTAGTGATAATGATGAGCAAATAGGACTTATATAGTAAGGTGTCGAGGTGACAAGTGCCACGCAGAACCTTACGATTAAATGCCCCAGCAATGCCTAACCTTACACGTGACAATCGTACTTATGGAGTAAACTCCAGCCATGCGACATCATAGTTGACACACACACTTTCTTTTACTCTCGTTGTGTGTTTATTCTGTTTAAGTTTAGAAAAGCTTAATTAATACAAATTTAGGATTGAATCAGCTCATTGACACGTTTGGCAGAATAGAGGATAATGATTTAAAGGCTTGAGAAAAGTAACTTCAGGAACTTACCTAGTTACACTAATTTGGTCTTCAATTTCAACGGTACCAAGTCTCCTATTAACAGCAAACAGGTTTGAGACCCCTCTTAGACCGGAGCCCCTGCCGTCTATATAGGCGACAGCGATGCCCCACCGGCTCACGAGGGAAGTGCCCCAGTCCACACTCCATTGCTTCGTCACAAGACCGGTATCTGGACCGGCATAGCTGTGGAGACAGAAATGGAATCATAAGTTCTCATATTTTTTAAGGCATCATTGATTTGCCACGTAGAGAGCTAAAATTAAAGTAGGAATGTAAATATGATGTGACAGCTGTGCACTGTGCAGCAGCATTGCATAAATATTAAATTCTCATTTTGTATATCAGTTTTTATGGCAAATTTTGCCGCGTTACTGGCTTTTTATTTCAGAAGCCGCCGACTACACTTTTTGCACTTTGGAAAGGATAAATTACACGAAATTAAGATAAACTAAATGGAAATGTAATATTAAAAACATTTTATTATAATTACTTGCGTGAAAAATGAGGGCATGTAATTTTAACGCAAACTGTTTGTTTTGCTGTTTTTTTTTGTAAATTGCAGTAATCTGCCGTGCATGAAACATTTATGAAACAAATCAAGCATTTATGATTTTATTAGATTTCTTACTAGGTAAAAGTGCACTTCCCACGTACAATTACATAAAATTACGAGTACCTACATAAACTTACGAATGTATACTCTTAAATTCATCCCAATAATGGAACGCTCATGCACTAGTATTCAATGTACTTACACATAAACCAAAAGAGGGACATCAGTGCGTGTTTCATAATCATCTGGTACTAAGATTTGTACGTCAGCGTCTGGATACCCTTCTGCGATAGGAACTGAAAACCGCAAGGCGTTTGGCACTTGTTTGTTCTCGAGCATGTTTTCTAAATCAACGTTGTCATTCCAGGTTCTAATGAGACTGCCGTTCTGGAACATTAGAATTGAACACTGTGAGATTTACTAAGAAACTAAGGTCCACATTATGTTGGTAACCCTAAATGACATATTCAATTGAAATTCCATCATTCATCCTTTTATTAAATTGTTGGTCGTAATGAATGGTAAATAATCATCGCAAACAACAATGGAATACTTTTTCGCAAAAAGGGGCAAAAATGCCGAGTGCCATCTAACCGTAAACTAAAACGGAAATTCGGTTACCTGAGTGAAACCAGTTGCCAGACTGACTGCTGAGACTCTAACTATTGCCAAAATTATTAATTTTAAACCAGGACCGGTGGCTTGATTAGCTCTCCGAGGCATGAAGTGAACTCCGACTAGAATCGGTGACGGCCGATTCCCAACGATTAATTGGCCATAGCTAAGGTTGCTTACTTCAGAAATCGCGATTGCTTACTTACAGTGCTATAAATGAAGACTTGTGGAATGCCAGGGCCAGCACAGTTGACAGTGATCCGAGAACTGTCCGCGTTCATAGTACCATCATTGTACAAGCATTCGCCGTTGTCAGTGCGTCTGATATCACATGTGAAGCAAGATACACCAGCAGGGCTCACTGAGTAAACGTGTAGTTCAGCTGAGTCGTTGACATGGGTGGCTTTGTACCATCTGGTAAATATAATAATAAACTGTGACAGTCATAATATATGTCAGATAAATAACACCAAGCCCAGTCCCGTTCAGAGTAGGCAAAGAATGTTGAGCGCCATTCCACTTTTGACTAACACACTTCTTTTTATCTAGACTTTTCAATCTCAGCGTCGCCCCTTATAATCCAATTGATAAATCGGTCAATTCGGTCTATTCGTCAATCGTCCACATATTGTAAGCCTCTAATATAATATCTCTCAGACACTCTTTTCTATAATTTTTATCTGCAGTTTCTCACTATTCATGCTTAGTATAGAAGTATTTGTAACCTTAATAAATTACTCAAAACATTTTGCCATTAAATAAGCTTGTATTACTATAAACTTATAAACCATTTGGCGGATTTATTTCAATAGTACCTATTAAATAAATAACAACCGGATTAACTCTCTTTTCCATGATATATATTTGGTGGCAATTGTTTTTTTTAATAACCTGTAACCATTTTTCAAAGCAATAGTATTTTAATATTTGTCATTAAGTATAATATGTTTCCTATGTTTGACTCACGACAGGGCTAAGTTCAAATACCACTTACATGACATCATCAGCTGTCCAAGTCAAGATGTCTGTAACAGTGTGAGATGTGTTGGTGCGGCCTTCATTCGTCCACAGAGTGGCACCGATGTTGGACACTTGCACTATCTGCTTGTACAGTACCCCATTGATGGCCTGAAAAATATTTTGCCTTTATGATGATATGATAATTTTGGTGATGTTTCATGTGTGGCAAATTCTGGACCTAGTGAACCAATAAAGTAGATCTTCCACAGTATTTTTTTTATTCCTCAGAATATGTGTCATCCTATTTGAAGGCTAGTTGATAAATATTTTCAGGCATTTCTTTCAACCCATAATGAGTTAAAATAATCGAATGATTAGCCTATTTTTAGGATTTATTTATACTAACTTGAGGTAAAATTGTGATGAAAGCCGTTCCCTCGTTGTTGAATATTAGAGGATTGTTATCGATCCAGCCTTCAGGCTCGGTATACTGGTAAATCTGAAACAGTTTGATAATAACAATGAGAATACGATAGGGTTAAGATTGTTTAATATCCATGTGAAATGATCTAATATTAGAATTCGTTTTTATTTCATTAATTATACTGATTGATCGGTTCTTAGTTCCTGATTAAGAACCATTGAAATAAGTCGTAGAAATCCCCAATTTATTTATTCTAATTCAGAATACAACCATTTCTTTTAATACGTGATCACTTTTCTTACATTGTCACATCGAGTCATAAAATATTACTTACTTGATTGCATGCGGTTTGTCCCTGCACACACATTTGGACTAAAAGAGAAGTTTGAACGCGGTTGGTCCACATCAGAGCAATCGAATCGTTGGTCGCGAATTTCACTGCCTTCAGGATAGGCCTGCAATTAGAGAAGTAAAGTATAATATATAATTCCCGTCTGTTTTCTTTTTTATACCTTTAAAACCGCTTTAATGTAGTGTAATTAATTGTTATTGTTTTGTTTTGTATTAGATAGAATCATGCACTTGCCAAATGAAGGATACCGCATAGCTATTTTCTTCATTAATAAGAAGGAAAGATTTTGATCCGCTTAGCGCAAAATACTTACTGGTCTAAAGTGGTTGGAGCTGCATAAGTATTAACTGTTCCAGTAGACAAATCTCTGAGTGTTACTGACACCGTTGGGTTTGTAGTGCCTGCCTGTAAAACAAAAGCCATGTTCTTCAACCCAAATATTCAACCGAAGACCGAAGACCGAGACCGAAACAATAGACATCAAATATAACACTAGCGTCTAAATTAACATACGTGCCTCATACGTTCAAATAAATGCAAAGCATCATACTTTTGTCATTAATCATACGTCTAGTTTTCAAGTAAGGCATATTTCTTTGCACATAATCTGATAGCTGCACGTGCCTGGAAGCTTTTCCCCATAACAGAACACAAGTGACGTAAATATCCAATATAATATTGTGTGTATAACAGAGATCGTATACTAAGAGAGGTAGGGCGATTTGGCGAGTTGTGTTCCTGCAGTAAGTAAGGTTGCCAGTGCTCCACGAGGATACACTGGGCTAGTGGTAATGCTGCTAGCACAGTGACTCCGCATCAAAACAGGGTTGGCAACTCGTTAGTGATATCCCTGATATTGCTATCGGATATAGGCTACGGTGACTGCTTACCATCAGGTGGGCCGTACGCTTGTGTGCCACCTAGGCGGTAAAAAAAACTCGACACTTCACTTAAAGGCGTAAAGCCTCAGACACTTGTTACTACGATGACATGTGATGTTTGTTCTTTAGACAATTGTTATTCTAATCTATTGTATTTAAATTGAATTCGGATGTTTAGACTAGGTACCTAAATAGTTACGTCAATGTGTAGAGATTATCATCAATAGTCGGCACAATAAACCGCACTTGATTCTATAAGCCTATACTATGATTCACACATGTCTACTATTTGGGAGTGAATCTATTAATATTGTCTAAGATAGGATGACGAATGTGGTAGATGGATGTATGACACAGCAAGCCAGTGGGATATCTTAGACGGTCTTTTAAATACATGCAAAATATATAGCAGATTATGATATGTATCTTTGTTTCATCACAAAGCCATTAACATGATTGAGCAAGGGGGTCAACATGACAAAAAATCATCACACTCTGGGCTTCAGGACATAAGCAAGACCTATATTACACTTTCAGGAAGTCCTGGAGGTCTTGTATTTGTAAGTACAAATACTCAATTAACGCGGACGAGTGCGCAGGCAATGGTGCCAATTCTGTTGCACATAATCACTAAACTAAACTTATTTGACAGTTCTAAAGGTATTGCTATCCTTATGTAACCCCGCACGTGAGAAAGGGACAGCTAGACTTTAAGAACTGTCAAATTAGTTTAGTAATTTTGTACAATGGAATTAGCACCAATATCTGATATAGTTAAAAGTAGTCTTACCTTAGGGTACCGAATCTCATGGTGTTCTGTGTACTGAAAGAGGATGGAGCCAGGAACACCGTAGTGTGGTACCCTCATGATTCTGACGTTGGTGTCATCAAATGTCACAAATGCCATCTTGTTGCCATCGGCCGAGAACCACAGGGCATTATTTGTACTGAACACTTCCTCTGTAAAAGATATAGTATCAAGTCTCAAGACAACTATACATTCCCATATTTATTTGTCTTGTCAAAGAAGTAATACAGGTTTAAAGGAGAAGCTTTTTCGTTCTATACCTATAAAATTTTCGAGTATTCATTCCCAATGAAAATTACACTGACTTAAATAAACACCTCTATCACAACAAAATTGCGAATGGGATTAATTACAATGAAGTATTGCAAGGAAATTTCTAGACTGACATTTTCAATTAAAAAAAAAATTAAACATACCTTCATACACCCAGTCAGGAATACCATTGTAGATAACATTCAATTGGCCAGAGGTAGTGATTTGTTGAGGTACACTGGTTAACGACGCTTGGTAGTAGACGTTGTTGAGGTAAACGAAGGCGAAGGAGTGACCAGAAGGTCCCCACACGAAGTTTTGGAGGTAAGCCTCGGTTAGGCCTGAGGGCACGA
The DNA here is from genome assembly GCA_951449985.1 of Falcaria lacertinaria. Lineage (NCBI taxonomy): Eukaryota > Metazoa > Arthropoda > Insecta > Lepidoptera > Drepanidae > Falcaria > Falcaria lacertinaria. Next base: position 3,260,142 of record OX602114.1, read on the forward strand.
TGTCGATCTCATTTCCAGAAGAGATCTCAACGAGAGCATAGCGAGCAAGGAAGCTATACCTGTATACCTGGAAAAAGTAAATGAAAGATAATAATCGCTTGTCATTGAAGGATTAGCACCAGTTTTTTATACCACCAAGCCTATTATATCCTATAGCACTGCTAGCAATACCAAGGATATCACTAACGAGCTGCCAACCCTGTTGTCGATTGCGCTAGCAGAATTACTACTAGGTAGCGCAGCGTATCATTGTGGAGCATTGGCAACCTTACCCACCGCAGAAACAACACTACATCAATAGTGTTATTTGACTGTGATCTTCTGTAAGGCGAAGGTACAATCCTCAGTAGGTCTGCTCCAAGTTTAATGGGAAAACCCACGGGATTTCTCAATTCACCCTACCTCTCTTTTAAACACAATATAATGCGATTAATCACTGTACTTAAGCTTAGAAAAATTCAATAGGACAAGCCGGGGTTTGAACCTGGGCCCATCAGATGACAGGCCGTTGCTTGCGGCTTAAAATTAATATTGCTGCTTAAATCAATATTGAAGGTGGTTGGAATTCTAGGTAACAGAACACTATAGTAAATGTGGAGGTTTTTTTCTTTTTTTTTATACCATTAAAGTGGCAAACAAGCATACGTCCCGCCTGATGGTAAGCGGTTACCGTAGCCTATGGACGCTTGCTACACCAGGGGTATTATTGGCGCGTTGCCGACCCTGAAAGTTGTACGTAGTACCTACATCTACTCTGAGCTGAAAGTTGAGCGTGAGGATAAAACCCGTCTTTTAAAAGGTAAGTAATTATTTCCCTTATATTAAATAGCTGGCGATCATCATACGGACAAATACTGTCATTTTCCTTGTCGTGTGTAGCGATCATGCTGAATTAATATTTATAATTTGTTATGCCATGATAATATTCACTCTACATTTTTTGATATAATCATGGTTATGATTAATTCAATAATTTTAACTTCTGATTTGGGGTCACTTTTTATGAAAGCCGTACATCTCTCGCAAACTCAAAATATTATTGAGGAGCTGTCATTCTGCGTTAGCAAAAATAAGACTCAGTCATTACATACAAGTATAGCCTAATAGCTCTCAGCTACTAACTTCATGATAACTTCTTAAATCGTAATTGTACCCAAACTAATTAGACCGACGGATGTTGCCGGCACAATTTCGCAAATTTAGTTAACAGACAACAAGATAGACACCTAATCTAGTTTCGTCTCTAATTTGTTGAGACTACAGTGTAGCAACTAGCAGGCACTAATTAAGTAAACTTTCGCTAAATAGTTTAAAAAAGGCCACTAAAGTATAGGAATTGCAATGGGAAGTTACTAAACTGTTTATTTTTTTCAGATTTATTACTCTTTGTTATAGTGGCAAAAGAAATACACATTCTGTGAAAATTTCAACTGTCCACCATTAAGGGTCATGAGATATAACTGCTGACAGACAGACTGACAGATGCACGGATGGACAGCGAAGTCTTAGTAATCGGGTTCCATTGGTTACCCTTCAGGTACGGAACTCTATAAAAGTAACATTACAAAAGTGCCTTTTTTTAAATTGGACGTAAATTCAACAGAAGTGATTGCAGACTTCCTCTAAGAAATAAATAATAAGATATGATAAAATCATTAATTGTTTTACGGTGTTTGTTCAATATATTAATTATTCTAGGAACATCAACTCTGCATTTATCAATTCTTTGAAAATCGAACTATCATAATAATTCGTATTTTCAACTGTCTGTGAGATTAACGAGAAACAAATGAACTACACATATGAAATTATCTAATAAGATACACATTCACGATTAGTACCAGCTAACATACAAATATATGTCATCGCAGCATGGATACATAATACCTACATATCACATATTAATTATTGTTCCGACACAGGAGAAACCATTATTTATTCATGTTTTTATATTTGCCTTAACCTGAAAGAAGCAAATTGTGTAAATATGAGAACAACATTGTTCGGTCTCTATTGACGTAAAGATAATAGGTAGTTTATAATGATTACATCAAAGTGGAATAAAAATTGAATAAATTTAAACCAAATCTATAAATCGTATATTTTGTTTGGAAACCATCTGTTTAATATACACAGCTATATAATTATGATCTTTGACAGGGTTGGGACCGACATCGTTATAAGTAAACTACTTATTGTAAAATATGCATGCAAGCAATACAATTGGAAGTCATCGAATTTTATGCGTTAGTACGGATAACATTCACACACTTTCTACTGATGGGTTTCAAGAGATTATAACAAAGTTAAGGGGTGTAGCAATAAATTAAGTGAATTACATTGGACGTAAATCATTAATAGTAGGAACCTAGATGGTTGATGCTAATAAAGCTTAAAACGAAATGGCCATGATTTAAAGTTTAAGATATCTTAACTGACGTGCTAAAGAACAATCGCATAATTCCTAATATAAGCATAAGTTCCTAAACCTATTCTATAGGTCACACACAGATCAGCAAGGCATTAGTGGATCAATTAAGTGATAAGTGTTCATGACGTTTACAATAATAATGACTTACCGGCTGTATACTATAGGCCAAAACAATGTAGAGACCGTCAGGGGAAACCTGCATCACCCTGGAAGATTGCTGGAGAACCTGTTAATATATTCAAGAGTGCTTTCAATGATTACAATTTCAAAACATTGTTGTAAATTAAACCCTGTTCCAAATGTAACACACGTTTGGAAATCTATAAACTGTTAATAAACAAATTACCTATACTATTATTTAGTCCGTGACAACAATATCTAAAGTTCTGACAAAACAAGGCATTTTGTTTACAATAGTAGAACAATGGATACTGAATAAAAATAACATGATCAATTTATTACGTACAAAAGGATAACACTGATCTCATTAACTATGTTCAAATCATTCCACTTTAGTTTTTATTTGTTAACTACACCTACACCTTTGATGAAAAGTATATAATCACGGACGTGAACGATTTTCTTTGAATTAAAAGTTGAATTATTACAGTACTCAATCCAGAACTTAATTTATATCGAGTTCGGCTCACACCGGAAAATTATAGACCGTAAATTTGTTACATAGCTAATTAATGAAAGAGACAAAGTTTATAAAACAATTTTTGTCATCAGCAACATTGCTAGAAATTTGTAAAGATATTTTGCTTTAATTTGTTTTGTGCAACTGAATTTCCAATGAATAACTTCTAGTTTTTAAATCACAGTGTCGTTAGTGAATTTATCGGAAACGTTAAGGCAGAATGCATAAAGCGCCACTTCACGCATGTTTTATATTATTTTCTTAGCAAGTCTTTCGCTTCATCCACATCACAACTTTAAACCTCCGTCTTAACATACCGTCGATGAATTCAGCACAAGTCTAGTGACACCTCCAGTGTCAACGTCATATGACACCAAGTCACCATTAGCATTGCGGAATAACACCTCGTTTCCTGCGAAGTTTAATGCAATTAAGATTACGGATTAGATTAAAGGTAGCAATTAAGTTATTAACACTATTGTCTTAATTGTTAACAAAGGCCCGATCTAATGATCTGCTGCGTTTCCAGCTGGAATTTTGTCAGGAACGATGGTATTCTCAAACGTCATAAAGATTGGGGAAACCGTTAAGGAAACAATGTTTGACCACTAAAGATTGATGTAAAATGACTTCAAACATTAATTTTATCAATGGAAACTTAAATTTACGTACAATTATAGTTTTATTTACTTCTAATAACTAATAATTGTTACTGAATTATTCCTCTCCCACGCTTGAACGAATCAAATGTGTTTTAAAATGTGGTCCAAGTTGATACCACAACTCTCCGTAAAAACCGTGTCAATTGAATATAATTTGTTTACCTGCAGACCAAGTGGCATTGAATGAATCCGGCGAGAACACTCCATTTATTATATCATCTAGCTCAAGAGGTGTTATTTCTGGAGGAGGCGTTGTAGCAGGACTTTCCGTAGATGGTTCAGTGATTATTGGAGCGCCTGTAGTTGTAGGTGTTGTTGTAACAGTTGTGGTGGTAATGACGGTGGTAGTTCCTTCAGTAGTTGAGACTATAGGCTCTGCCACTCCTCCCCCGTTGCCAGACAGGACAACAACCAGAGTTATGACAACTGCGACTGCGACCAACATCGCGATGAAACCGACGATGTACGTTAGTGTCTTCTTCTTTTTTGTCGCTACCAGGACCTGGAATAATGGAGGATTTATATTAGTAATTAAAGTAATAACAGTGTATTTAGATAAGCTGGTGATGTGTAACACACATGCGATTACGCATTTTGACCGATCATACCCAGGACCTTCAGTGCCTTGAAGAGTTTTTAAGGTATTATCCCTGGTCGCTACTGATCATTTTTAGCAATCACCAGATCAGACACATATTGCGAAGGTTAACAATATCCATTGGATCGTATCGTACCGTTATAAAATCTGGTCGGCCATATAAGGCTAGTCCGGGACAATATAACAATATTTTAAATCAAAACCAGGACAATAAAATTAAAGGCCAGTTCCTCTTTGGTCTCACAGGCAGCCACAGGACTAAGTCCAGCGGGTTTTGCACAACTATCGTTATTCGTAACCTTGAATTCACATAGCATGTTCATTAACAGCAGTGTTCTTGGAACAAAAACATAGTATTTTTTATGCTGACCAATATTATTTTACCTGTATCTCGGTAATAATATAATGTGATTAATTGTTATGGTTACCAAAAGTCTTGTCTGAATATTATGTTAGCAACCTACTTTACTAAATGCAATTTAATATATCTACTTAAATGCTTTACATGATTCAAAATCAAAATCAAAATCAAAAATAATTTATTCAGTTTAGGCCTAATAAGGCTCTTATGAAGGTCTAAATTACCACCGGTTCGGAAAAAGGCCACCTGAGAAGAACCAGCAAGAAACTCAGTGCTCTGTCTTTTTTTTTCATGTTTCGGTTGCTATACAATACATAGCTTTAAAGAACAAGCATTATGTAAGCTAATTATGTGTATTAGGTATATTATAATATTCTTCCGCCTTCTTCTTGAGAATGTTTAGCTAAATGTAAGTGCATACATACATTTACTAATTATAACATTTATCAATGTTATATGTTGAACATAATCAATCACAAAATACTCCTTTCTGAATCGTGTACACTTCACTACACTCCATGCAATTAAGTTACACTGTCTTGCATTAATAAATAAATTAATTAGTTATATTCGGCTTATGCACTTTAAATTTTACACAATTTTGTATACTCAGCCGCTCCGTTCACCGAATGCTTCGACAATGACACTAGTGAGGGTAAAGACCTTGATTATGTTTTTTCCCAGCTTCCTCAGGGTTATCTGCAGTTATCGCCATAATGTATTACCGAGAATAAGTGTACTACATTAGACGTAAATAAAACAGAACCACTGTCTCTTCCATTAGAAGTAAATCTAATCAGACTGTCATTTGTACTTTGCAAAGGAATCTAGCAAAACTAATTGAGCAGTTCTTTGTGTTAAGGCCCGAAATTTGTAATGAATTATAAATGAGTCCATACTACGTTTGTTATAAAGGTTAAGAAAATATTTGCTTTATATTTTATATTTTGTTTTTGTTTAGATAACTCAAACGTAATTGATTAATATGCGTTAATGCTTCCTGTAGAAATTTTTATTTCATCTTGGTTTGAACTTTAAATCTCATAAGATAACAATGAAAGGTTTTAAACTATTACTTGTAAAGTATAAGTACTAAGTCTTGTCACCCTGACTTGAGAATTCCGATCCTATTCCATTATGACAATCATTTTTTTAATTCAGTTAAGACCGCTTATTTCTTAAGCTATCTAAGATATCGGTTTAGTAATATGCTTAGAGCTGACGGACAAAGGCAAGTAACTCCACTATACAGGTCTCAGCCAAAGAACACTGGGCACTCTATGGTACTGCGGTATGACCCGTACGAACTCTTTGAAGCTCTTCGAGTAGGCGATATACCACAAGTATGTTAATTAGAACCCGTTCATTGTAGACTACGATTTCAGCTCATCCTCAAACATTGTAGAATATACTAGTTAGAAATGAGTACAGAAATACTTACGAGAAGTGTTTAAAACTTTTAAACGTTTGAATTTATATGAGAAAACACATTTAGATGAACATATAAAAGTATACTTATAAACACTGAGTTTAATCTATACAGAGAGACACATTTCGGTATAAACAAATGTATCTATTATCAACCTTTTCAATAATACATTATGGATGCATTAAATCGATGCTTTAACTGTTTGCCTTTTAACGCAAATGAGGACTCCCTGTAGGATCAGCAGGTGGAAATGGTGACGTCAGGCCCAAGTAATGTCAGCGGCGTTTAGGGAAAACAGAAATACCATTGTTACTTATTAATTACTCCGTATTACATAATACTAAGCTAAATATAAATCAGATGACGCGCTGCGGCTTCACAAACACAAATAATAATACTTATGAAATAAGCTTTTTTCTTTATAACACAGTTGGCACATAAGCATACGGCCCAACTAATGGTAAGCAGTCACCGTAGCCTATAGCTGCTAGCAATATCAGGGGTATTACTAACAGGTTGCCAACCATGTTGTTGATGAGGACTCACAGTGCTAGCAGCATTACTACTAGCGCAGCGTATCCTCGTGCAACACTGGCAACCTTACTTACCGCAGAAACACAACACTACATCATAGTAGTGTTATTTCACTGCGGTCTTCTGTAAGGTGGATATACAAGATATACAGTCCCCAGTCGGGCGGCTCCAATATTAATGGGAAAACCCACGTGTGATCCCAATTCGCCCTACCTACCTCTCTTTATTGTTATATACTATCAGTAAGCAAGTAAGCAGGTAATTGTATTTATTATCAACTTTTATTTACATTTCTGGTTTTATTTACTACGGAAGTTGCAATATGTAAGTAACCTATACCAGTGTTCCGCTAACTTTTTGTGGACAAGGTACATCTGGACAATCGAGACATTTGGAGCAACACAATTAATTAAAGAACTTTTTAACTATTATTCAAACCTATTGATAACTGTCCGAAACGAAATAAAACGCCTCGCTCGCGTGATTCGCAATAATTTAGTAATTTTTCTTTTGTCCGTCGATTAACTTTAAGAGATAATTTTATATTTTTGAGGGAAACCAACTAATCAAACACTGACCTATGGGTATTGTACGATAAATCTCACCTGGTCACTGGTGCCCATTTCCATTGTAGAGTTGCTGCTGTCCTGAGCCATGGTGACGGGGTTTTCTCACCTGCACGCAAAAATGTATCGTATTAGTATCACTTTAGAAGTTATAATAATTAAAAACTCGACCTTAGATTACATTTGGCTGCGATCTTCTGTTAGGTGAGGCGACCCCAGTTAGGCAGCTATTATTTAATACGGGAATTCCTGGCATTGACTTTCTTTCTTTATAAATTTAGTATATATTTAATTCATAAATACAATACGAATGTAAAATATTATGTAGGCTGTATGCAACTGTTACCTCTGCTTCTTAACACCGAGCCTTAAACCTATTTACCACTAACATCAAAGGCATACAGTCCATATTAGTTAATTAACACTAGTAATTATCTTATATCAAAGTATTATTTATATAATACAAAAATCACCTAGCCAATTCCGGCCCCAAAAACGTGTTCTACGGTAGAAGATCTCTTTCACCGTAGGTAGAACATGTTTTTGGTGGAGGATCAAACTTCGGCATTTTATTATAAATAGGTAGGAATATTCAAAACGTGAACAGACATCTCATTTGTTATCAAATTACGCTATCGCTAAATATTTAGCTTTATATCGGCTAATCATTACATTACAGCTTGTCTTATCTGACGCACTATCGCTCTGAAATTATTGTTGTCATAAAAATAATTATTATTGACACTATATTGTACTTCATAATGGTATTAGCATAATGTTCTGAGACGAAAAAGAAAGCGATATGAACTGGTTCTTTGATAATATAATATTTAATACAGTATTCGCGAAATCGTACGCGGGGAACTATTTAATTTCACAATTTAATGAGTTTATTTTGCAAGGAACCCTATTTATTTTTCCAAAATCCAAGTAGCTAAAGTTACATCTTATAACATCACATAGCTATCTTCCACTTAAAGTCTCGTTAAAATTGCTCCAGCCGCATCTGAGATCAGCCGGAACAGACAGACAGACAACATTTTTTATTCAACATTTTTTTTAAATTACTTTTTGTTATATGTGCCGTACTAACTTTCAGATGCAAAAAGCTTTTATTTTGACATTACAAACAGACTTCAATTGTATAGATTCGAATCCGAAACCCACGTGACGATAAACACATAAACATCAGAGTGCTGCCAATAACGGTTGTTCCTCGTACATAACCAAGTTACATCATCAGCAAGCAAGGTACAAGGAAATAATATTCTTCGTACAAAACCGGGTAATACACGAGGAATAATTTCATCTATAATAATGTTAAGGTAAATGTCGTACGTACCTTGTAAACTAACGAAATGAACACACCTAATCATCTAGCCTTTACTGAGAAGCGAATTCTTATTTGCCACGCTGAGAAATACGCTTCCGCCAAGTCCACAGATAAATAAGAGAGATAAATACTCAAAGGTGTAGACGCTTTCAGACGGTCGGGTATATTCATTAAAGACCAATGAAAGGAAATACCAAATGTATGAAAATTTGACAAGCAACTTAAAAGTACCTAGGTACTAGTACCGACCGACGCATTTTTTTTTTATTATTTCGGGAGGGTTTTTTCAATTGAGAAGATGTCACCCTCATCGTTAACCCCTTGTCGTGTCCCTATCTTCTGCAAAGACCACTCTGTACAAACTTATATAGTGCTTTAGCTTCATCGGAAGATGGTTTTGCTAGGATAGCATTCACTTCACCGACGTTCATGGGAATTATTAATGATCTTATACTTTGTATACCTGCATATTCAATTATTAATTCTAACGAGGTGTAATAGTGACTAGGTATTATTTCATGAGACTGACGGTAACATTTATTATTATTATTCGACCAATGTTAGAAGTATCGTTTTGACGTGAAATTGATCCTTAAAAGGTTATTTTGATCCATTCCTTGCCAAAGTACTAAATGATGGAAAAGTAAAGAGTACTCGGAAACGGCTGTCATGATGAATATAAAAGAAGCATTTTAAGGTCTGCAACGCGCGAGTGATACCCCTGGTGTTGCAAGTGTCCATAGGCTACGATAACTGCTTACCATCAGGCGGGACGTATGCTTGTTTGCCACCTTAGTGGTGTAAAAAAAGCAAAATAGGTGTGCTATGCAAATGTCAAGAGGGAAATGGATCGCTATACGCTCTGCTTTTTATATTAAAACTAAGGTGGCAAATAAGGTGGGATGGTAAGCGGTTACCGTAGCATATGGACGCTTGCAGCACCTGGGTATCACTCACGCATTGCCGACCTTAAACTCTTTGCGTTCCCCTTGAGGTACTTAGCGTGATCATATATTAGAATAGAAATAACCAATTTACTCACCACGTTATAAAAATCCAATTAAAAAATAACTTGTCCGGCCTAAGGCCGTATCCCCACTGCACTGAGCATTAGTTTTAAATAAGATTAAATTAATATATCAAACATATAAAGATAAATAAATTAAATAGCTAAGTATGCCATAGATAATGATAACAGTTTTATATAAAACGATTTTGGGCATTGCTGATTACGTATTATTTAATCTTGGCACGTGAATACTGTAAATTCTTATAATTAAGCCAATATGTTTTACTTAACAGGCCTCTCACCAGCCAGTGTTAGGTATTTATCGAAGAGGTGAAGATTTAAAAATAATTCGCAAGAGATATTTTTAATTTTATTATTACTTTGTATCGAGTCTAACCGTCCAGTGCTTTACGAGTATAACATTCATTTTTCTAATGCTGTTTTAAATTAGATTTAAATTCTGAACAATTTAAGTTAACATAAAATCATTAATCCTACAAAATCTCTCACAAGCCAATCTGAAAATATTAATCAAAGCACTGCTGGCTTGTACATCGTGTTATCCAAAAACTCGTTACGCGACTAGTGAGCACAGAGTGCTAAAATCATTACAGAGGCGTTGCGTACTAATCCTCGCTTCGCTCTCAATTTCCCACCAAATGGCAATAAATTTTCTAGCGCCCTCCAATTCTGCTGAACGAATGGTTCCCCTTCAATTCCTCGCTGTATCTTTATTGGCATTTCCTTCCCTACGTCTTGTGGGCTTTGACAGAGATTTTGTAAGGCGATGAGGCACTTACGGATGTCAAAGACGTTTGTTCCTGAATATAATTTTGGGAGATAAAAACGAGCATGCTCAAAATAGTCTTAATTTAATTTCTTAATATGATTATAGCAAAATCTCATAGTGAAGACAAAAATATTTATTTAGAAGACAAACATATAGACAATGCTTAACTACACTCAGAAGTATGTTTAAAAAAAAAAACATGAATAAATACATCTTAGTCAATCGAATTATGAATAGAAACTTAAGTCCAAAATGAAATGTATACTTCGAAAACATTGTGTCGCATAAATTATCTTTGAACAATAAAAGACGTAAGTGCATTTGTACGTCGCGTCGTGAATATACGTGCAAATAAAGATACGATATTATGGTGTAACCTTATGGTGTTACCTTACGATAACAAATATAAAAAAAAACTATTTTATTTATATTTCTATTGATAGAAATGTCACATATTTTAAAAATCTACGTCATTTTATAGATAGGGTAAGTAGAGAGCCCTTGATTTGCTCATCTAATTTTCTTGTTCCATATTCATAAATCTTTTGCTCCATGCCTGTCGGTTCAGATTGATCACCTCATCGAGTACTTTGTTAATTTATTGACTTTTTCTTCAAAGTACGACAAGCGTGGTAACAGCTATAATATACGAGAACATCACTTGATCCACTTCACTAAACAATATCGTGCTGGAATCACATAATTGCTCTGCCATTAAACTGTTTGCTCACGATCACTTTCATAACGTTCGGTTCTTCGGATAGCTGACTAGAATGATTATATCTTTAACGTAACAATGTCGTAAAATACTTTCGCTTCCTACGTATCAACAGTACACCTGACTTTTATATAGTAGTTCCACAACCTTAATACCATTAATCGGAGTCAAAGTAGGGCACTTATTATTACATACCTACTTACTTCCACCGGAAGCTGTTAGCCGGGATAAAATGTTCGGAACCTATGTTTTTGTAATATATAAACACAAAATAGCAAAAGTGAAATCGCCTTCTTGGACCAAATATGATCGCTTCATAAAAATTGTTTAGTCTCTTACCTGAATAAAAGCCATTTTGATTCCAAAGGTTTAGAGTGTGGTATAGTTTTGACCAAACAATACACTAAAACAGTAAATGAAAATATGTTATATCTATAATGCGTTACAATATTATTGTCTTTAATTTTACATGAATAACTAAAGACCAGAAATATGCATTCAAGATTTGTAAAAAAAAACCAATTTAACACTGCACTCGTATATTCTTGATGTCAATTCATTCAACTGTAAGATATATCTGATACCTTTTATATTTATAAAGTTATCTCTGTAGTGTATGTTTATCTTGTGATCGACATCGTTTCCATTATCCTCAGAGAGTGTTTATGTTTTATCTCTTACAATGCCTATAACATTTTCTGGATCAAGGTTACAACGAATCTCCGGTAAAATATGTACAAAATGATTCTACGTTAAGAAACAAAATCCCAATTTTGGAACTAGAAGAAGTTACGATTCCTGTAAGTAAAATGGGACTTCTAGATGCATTGCCAACAATAAACATTCCTTCACAAAACCCCTTTGAAATTAAATTTGATGAAATCCGTTTTACACATATAAAGGCAAGACGTTTCAGACCAAATATTACATCAGATTTCTATTAAGATATTGATTTTGTTCTGAAAGATTACAACACGTAAGTATGATTTTTAATTAACAACACAAAGGTCCAGTTACAGAAATTAATATGCGGAGAGAAATTTCTATACGCATTCAAAGATTAATATTGATACGAATATACCATTTCTGTATGTACATATATTTTAATTGGATACCTGATGTCCGATATCCTCAAATTCTTTCAAATGAAATCCGTTGGATCTTAGAATCGAACTCCGCTAACTCGTAAAACGTATTAGGAGTGCTGAATCGAATTGGTCTTAATCTTTCTCTACCCTCGATGGATGGAACCTTGTTCCCGATAGATTGGCAATGACCGTCTCGCTACTGAAAATACGTTTAAGCTCTTATTGGTTTCTTTTTTAAATAAACTAAGTTTGCTAAGAGTACCTGACTCTATTGTACAAGGTACATTTCCAATTCTCGGCCAAATAAATGCTACTTTGTTACTTGGTACAAAATACTTTCCGTAATTAACTTTAGCCTAAATCAACTTTTATTGTATGCAGGGTGCTGATAATAATGCAATAATTTTAAGAAAAATACATCATCATCATCAGCTCCATGATTATTTTAATAGTTTTTATAATAAATTTCAAGATTTTATAAGTAATGTATTTTTTCTGGATATCTATTCCAGTATTTATCCATTATAACTTTAGTAGAAGAATACAAAATATAGTATAATTTGCTTTATTTTGTATTCTATAAATATGAATTTCCGCAAATTAAAACCTGAATCAATTCAATATATTTAGTAGAAGAATATTGACTATAGATAATTTGATTTTCATAGCTTTTAAACCTATTAAAATTAAATGGATATCTTTAACTTCTTTGAAATCAAGACAATGTACTAAAATTTCGTCACAAAATTTCCGGGAGTTCTTACACTCTTCGTGTATCTTATTTCAATGAGACAATGCTCATGAGACGAGATTCAATCGCAGAACTGCATATATTTATTGTATTGTTAAACAGCCATCAATCAATCCACATATCACAACGCGATCATGGTAACCCTTCCCTATTATTTTTACTTGCGATTAGATTTCAAATGTGATTGTTTGCACAACGAAGTCAACGAACAGTACTTTTGGTAATGACCTACTGATTGATGTCTCCTCAATACACATTGGAACCAAGTTGGTTATTAGCACTCTTATGTCGCGTCCACGAAACCTTGTTATGGAATGGAGTTCTTTAGGACTCTCCAGCGCCTTAAACATATCATAGAAATATGAATACCACCTCAGATACATGTTTTTTTTTATACCACTAAGGTGGCAAACAAGCATACGGCATTGATGGTAAGCGGTCACCGTAGCCTACGGACGCTTGCAACACCACCTGTATATAATCGATAAATAATTTTAATTATATTTTAATTATATATTAATTTAATTTAATTATAACTCTACCCCTATACAATGGTGAACATGAATGGTTTAACTTAATATGGTGCACAAGCATGGTGCAAAAAAAGCACCTTTGCTAAAAATAACAAGGTGCTGCATGAACTTCAAGATAAGAATATTATAGAACCTAGACTATTTGGAGTATTATGGTGCTCTGTATCATCAAAATCTCATTAGAATTCAATAACCGCTGGCTGCGCTTGTGTTATCTTTAACGCCTTTCTAAAAGACGTTTATAATGTAATAGGTATACTCAGTAAAAATATCTGATGCTGCAAGCGTCCATATTATGTTATTGGTATATATGTAATATTATTGGTATTAAACATAAGGAAAAACATAGGTATTCCGCAAGCCGGGACAACAAATTCTGTTCGATTGTTCAATGACGTAATTGAATCCATAATTAAAGACAGACACTCATCGACTTGAGACCTCCTGCTACGACCCTCTGGATCAATCCACAATAGTTTGCCCTACTTTCTTTTGTCATTAATTGGATCTAATTTTCGCTAACTTTGTTGTCATAGAACAAATTCTTCTCAGTAGCTGACTGCCTTATTTATATAATACTAGCGACCCGCCTCGGCTTCGCACGGCCAGCGATAAAGTTAAATACCTACAAAACACAAATGAATTATAGCTACATAACAACCTTCCTCTTGAATCACTCTATCTATTAAAATAACCGCATCAAAATCGGTTGCTTAGTTTTAAAAATCAAAAAATACTTAGGGCCAGCCAGACAGCGGGAAGCGACTTTGTTTCATACTATGTAGCGATAATGATAGTGATATCTTCCCGCTTTCCCACAAGTGTCCCCAAAGCGGCAGGCAGAACTGTTACATCGCCCACTTTCCACCAAAGATAATTTGGTGCCAACGTTACAGATGGTGATCCGTCGCTGTCTCTTAGGTTATAAATACGTCTTTGAATTTCTTCTCACATATGCGGGTTTCCTCAGTTTGTTTTTCTTCACCATAAAGCTTGCAGGGTGTCTAGCAACATATCATTGGTACTACAGACCGTTGAAGTTCGAAGTTGCTTCTCTGGAATAACAGACAAAACTTCGTACCAGACGGCTACTGCGAAGCTTTTGCCTTCTTCAGCCTTTTCATTCATACAATCGTAGTCGGTTACAATTAACCCATACGTTTACATTTGCGTTAACGTTATTAGAGCACTCAAAAATTTTATGTAAGCACACATGATAGGTTGTCGACCTTTGGCCGTCTCTTCCAGCTTCAATGTTTTTATATGACTTTTCATGCTCTTTCGACCTCAGAAAATCCTATACATAATTTATATTTGGTCCGCTCGAAAGCCGATTACTGTGGCTACGGATGAAGCTCTTAAATATTAACTACATTCTGAACATTTTTCTTTTCTGGAATCGTATCACAGCTTGACTGAAATTTATTTTCAGTTGAATTTAACTTAAATATATCAAATGTCCCCTTATAATTTCCCTATTTCACATAATATTATATTATATTGTTGGCATCTCTACTGCAGACAATACATTTATCTCAGAAATGTGCGAGGGCAGTAAGCTGCGCCCCTGAAGTGCTATAAATTAAAAATTACGTTATATTGTATGTTCCTCAAGTACGGAAATTTTGTTATTACGAAGCGTAGTAGTGTATAGTATATAGTAGTATTGCAATATGTATTTTGTCATTAGACTGACAAAGATACTTTTCTGCATATTAAGTAAGTTTTTTTTTTATATACCACTATGGTGGCAAACAAGCATACGGCCCACCTGATGGTAAGCGGTCACCGTAGCCTATGGACGCTTGAAACACCAGTGGTATCACTCGCGCGTTGCCGACTCTAATGTACCTTCTAAATCAATTTCTACAATACTACACTGGCTTCACCGGGTTGCCGCATAAAAACGTCAGTTGAGTAACTGACGGATAGGCTTCAAATGAAAGATAGATAGGGCACAAGTTGGCACAATGGGATCGCCTATTCAAAGTCGAATCTACCCGACTGAGAATACATATTGGAATTTATACAGATAAATTCCAATATGTATTCTTTAATTCACGCATGATATAAAAGGTGACTTTAAAAGTTCTTTTTGTCATACAAAAACTTAACCTTCAAGCCTTATTATATACATACCAATAAATAAAGGTCAATGTTTCTATGTAAAATTATCAGCTTCATTATAATCTATCAGTGTTCAGAGTTAATTACTATTACAATTTACATTGTAATATTCGTAATATAACGTAGGTAATAAGTTTATGTAATATTTGTATTTCTTGTTTAAGTTTACGCTTTCTTTTATAGTTCGCTTAACAGTCACTGGTTCTATGCATAACTATGCTACGGTCAAAATAGTGCAGTGTCTTCATACAAATATCAGGTACTTGTGATATAAAGACTAAAAAGTTAGGGTTAAAAAACCTAAAATAAATTAACAATCAATATTTGTAAGATCACGTAAAAGTTTTTCCTGTTTATACATATGTACGAGTCTAGCTAGATCAAACACTGAAATTAATGATGTATAAATATACTCTAAGCTAAAATATGGACATGAGTAATTTAATAGTTACCTAAAATAGTGAAACAAAGAATCTGTTTTCTTTCGTCATACTCATAAAATTTAATTTAGTTTTCACTAAGCGAATACAACTTATTATGATGTAGTTTCTCACTAATTTGATTAACGATGAACTTGTTAAACAAATTTACGCTTTTCCGCACGTTGTAAATTGGCGACAGATTCAGACTAATCAAATTAAACCATATCTCGTTTAGACAAGATACAAACTGCAATGTGCTCGTTAAGCCACGGCCGATTAGAGGGGAATTCAGTGGAATGCCTTAACTAGAACACAAAGGAGAACCACCTGTGTATTGAAGATTGATGTACCTCATTCGGATGGTTATTGCCTACCTGCTATGTCAACTCATACAACAGAGCAAAAAATGAGACGATAAATGTAATGGTACGGGTCTATTTATGGGAGTTTTCTAATATTTTCATATTATATTAAGTGTCGTTCTAATGTCATAATACATACTGGTTAGTAAAGTACTACTAGTAGATTCGAGTAATTTTCGCTATGACATTTCATTTTTCAATCTACTTTCAATCCAAAAAAATCCTTAAACTCATCACATAACCCAAGATTCGGAACAACGTAATATGACAAAAATATATTTTTGTAAAATTTACGTCCCCTAAATTGTCCGTAGTTCTCAGCACAAGTTGTTCCAACTGGGGCATTCCATATAATTTTACCACAATTTAAGATTTCACAATATGGAACTCAATGCGTTGGCTACAATATGGAAAACCCGTGTCTATTTCTTGCGTACCATTTTGCGTTAGTCTTGTACCTAAATACGACATTTACGGTTTAGAATTTGACTGAACTATTTCTTTTGCAGTTGTTAATGAGCTATATGTGCTATCAATGAAAACATTTTTAAATCACTTTTTTATAGCAACAGCGCCACGCAGTCAGATACCTATAGTTTAAAGAAATACCTTATATCAGCAAGCCGGCTTAAACTACTTTCCTTTTAAGAGAACAGATAAAGTATTTACCAGCAGTGCAAGTAGGTACATTTCGAACATTCGTGTGGTTTTTACGACGCGTAACTTACCCATTTTACTACCAAGTCAGTTGGTGTCTTATAACAAGTGACTTGTGTCCTACTTGAAAATGTCTCTCGTTACCCTTGGTTAGGTACTCGTGCCACAGAATACATAACAGAACTACGTACTTGTACATATTTTAAGACCTTAGTGAGACCATATAATATGGTCACTAAATCACTTGGATATGTTCATTGTCCAGCCTGTCCTCGTACACGTAAATTATTTGTAGATATTATTAAATACGTAGTATCGTAACAAGATCGGAATTGAATAACTTCTCTTTTATGAAGTTGATTAAAAATAAATAATGTTTGGTTTTGTATGCATGCCTAATATACATTCTATTCGTGTAGGAATCGCTGTTTAAGTATGCGTGATTTTATGGTCACACCAAATAGTGCAAAGACATACGGCCCTACTATACTACTGTCTCAATAATAGATAAAATAGATATATATTCAGTCTGTAATAGGTATGTCTGTATTAATCAGGTATTTTGTGTTTTTTTTAGTTTTTAGTACTAGTTAGAATTAGAAAAAAAGATTTACGTCATAATATAGTTTCCAACTTAAAAGGAAGGAAGCTGAGACAAACAAGGTAATAATAAGAAAAAGAAATATAATATCTTAATTCGAACATTGAAATTTAGTTTTATATTTTTTACTGTTTTACACTAAGCCATGTAACAGCAGATACCATTGTTTGACTTAGGAATGTTAAGTTAACACTTGTGTTATTGTGTAGCGAAGTGACTTAGCTGCTTATCACCAGGCTACTTAAACTGAATATGAATTTAAATTTATAATTACCATGGCAATTACTTATATATGCATTATTTAAGCCTCTGTAGGAAACGGAGATGCTATGTGTTACCGCTGGCACCGCTGCATACACCGAACAAAATTATGAATAAGTATTTGGTGGTAACTGATAAGGTTAAACATTCAAAGGCTTATATTATATTGTATATTAATGAGGTAGTAGATACCTACATAAAAATCTGAGAGGTTTAATACTCAAAGGAAAATACGCACGAAAAGAACAATGTTTTGCGGAAGAGTTCACTTCTAATCTCAGACACAATTTAAAAAAGGAATAACAAGTAAGGTATTACAATATAATCTTTTTCATTCTGAGGTAACTACCTACTTAAGTCGAAGGATGTCTTTAGCAGAAAATAGTTCAAATGAAAAATACAAATTGGCACGAACGAAACTAATAACAAATTTGTATAATATGTTTCATAAATCTGTATGTGATCTAGTGATTTGCTGATAGGAGTGCCAGTCTGCATCAGGTATTAAAAAAAACAATCATGATAACAATAAACACCCTTTAAAATAAAACAATAAAAAATTAATCCGGTAATTAAAAATTATTGGAGCAACATTATTATTAAAAAGCAGTGGAGTCGTGAATCTTCTTTTTTATCGGCTACTGCGTCACTTACTATAAAGGCGAATTAACTGAACACTCAGTGGCGTTATTAACGCGTATGAATAATATAATAAACGAACAGAGGAATACAATACTGCAAATTAAAAAATAAAGAATAAAATTGTACGAACCTTTTTTTCCGAATACTTTCACAAAAGGCAACTGTAAAATGCCAGATATCCAAGTCGCTCACAAACTTGCAGTACTCGACATCATTTTCCATTACACGATTTAATTCACAAGCGTCTTGTATTTTTTATTCTTATTAAAAAAAAGTCAGCCCTAATCACTCGTTTGGTTTGCAGTTAGAGTATCAAGCCCGAATGGGCACACTCCACATGGGTGCATATTTGTAAACACAAACAGCTCGTGATGTTTATCAACTAGGCGCGGGCCAGCCGGCGTCTGAACTAAACATCGGGCCGTGTGCCGCGACTCTCTGAGCTCTACTGACGCGCGTTTGTCTTTAACTTCTTACTTTACCTTTCTTTACAGAGTTCGTACAGTTCCTTAATATATCATTGTACACTGAAAAAAGTTTCAGGTCTCTCATCTCTCATCATGCTGAATATTAGTTTTTTGGGACGTAAGACCGAAGAAATTCTGTTCAGTATTCGGCGTTTTAAAACGCCAGTCAAATCTGAAGCCACATTAATTTAGAGTGTCTTCAATTTTCGAAATTTTATCTTCACCTTCAAACTTTGAAAGTCGTTTCAGTATTCAGCCGCGAGAGATAAAAAAAATTGAATAAACGATGATGAAATGCTCTCAAACAAAACACATTTTTTTCTAGCAAACTGCTAACCCCAAGATGGCTTAATAATTCAATGTCTTAATCAAAACATCGATATTATTTCAGGATGTTTTGTAAGCACTGTGGAAATCACTCAATTCCCATCCAATCGTTCCATTAGAACCAAGTGTAGCAGTTGTATGCACTATTCATCCGATGTTTTATACATTCCGTCTATCCTGTCCGCCAGTCATTCAATGTCGCACGCGGCACGATACGAACATTGTTCCAGCTAATATTGTTCAGTACTCTTTACTATACCAACCGAACCGGAAAGTGTAGTAATTTTGTGAAATATATTTATTTTGTGTCTGATAAATAACAATAAAACTAAAATAAACAACTCGACTTGGAGCTCTGTCACAATCTTAACGATAGACGACTGGATGGAACGATGGAGAACTATTACGGGAATAATTTCAACCAAATTATTATGAGGACGATCACTCTTTGACGATAAAATAATAGCTGTGAAATACGAGAGTAGTATCATCGTACTTGTAGGTATTTATTATCATACTTCGTAATAGGTTTAAGTAATACAAAATGAGAAGGACAATTTCCATCTGACTACAAAGACATACTCTAGAATCTTAAGCCCTAAACTTAGGTCTCCTGAAAACTAAAGCAAAACTAACTGGGACTTAAATAGCAAAGTGTGTACAAGGCTCAACCATAGTAGAATATACATAGTATGCTAAATTGCTAACGACCCTCTCGAAGTCTCGAGTAACTCCACTGTAAGGTGCTACTGTAGGTCACTGATTTAAATAAATACTCTTCTAGAAACTCAGTAGTAGTTGGTAGTTATGGGAGTGCATGTTCAACCAAGATACGCAGTATTACAACAAACATACAGAGAAAGCTGTAAAAACTTATACCAACAAACTTTGCATGTTTCGCATAAAAATTTCGCAGTTTAATAGTTCAGAATATATTTTTACAGTACAGGATATTTTGATAAATGTATGTAATCTAAATGAATATCTGAAATAGAGACGCGTAAATTTTAATAATACGCAATGAATTATTGCGTATTATACCCGCATTGCACTTTTCTCCATGTTTTATTTCGTTTCTAGAAGTAGCTTCAGCCATTTATAAATTCACTATATTACTTGTGTTCTTTTTATGTATTCTCGGTTACATAAAAATGTTGCATGATGATTCGATGATTCTTGTTGTGAAAAATGTTTTTTATTAAAATAAGCAAGTTACCTAATCATCATGCCAAACTCTACGATGTATGTAAAGCTTGAAAGCTTGATTAGTACGATAAGCCTATAGATAGCTCAAGGCTCCAAGAGTGTTCGCTTGAATAATTCATCTAACAGTTGATAACCACTTGCTTAATAACTGAGGTCAGATGGTAATTGACACTTAACAACGGCTTACGGATGATTCGTCATCTATGTGTTATCACATGTTTTACATCAACTAATTTAAGGTCTGATTAAAATGAAACTTGTGGTCGATACCTTAAGTGTTGCCGCTTACCATCAAGCGAGCCGTATACTTGTTTGCCACCTTATAGTATAAATAAAATATTTTTGGTACTACCCATAATAAATAGGTACAAAGACAGGCTACACTCTACAGTAAGCCGCTTACCACCAAGCAGGCCGTATGCTTGCTTGTCATATAAGTGGTATTAAAACAGGTTGGAATTGATATCACGTTTCATCACTTGAATGACAAGAGACGTAGGACAAATTAGGCTCTCCAGTGGGTTTTCCCATTAATATTTTAGCCACCCGACTAGGGACTGTACCTCCTACTTACAGAAGACCGCAGTGAAATAACACTACTTTGACGAAATTTGTGTTTCCGCGGTAAGTAAGGTTGCCGGTGCTCCACGGGGATACGCAGGGTTAGTAATGCTAATAGTAAAGTGAGTCCTCATCAACTACAGGGATGGCCACTCGTTAGTGATATCCCTGGTATAGGCTACGGCGACTCTTTTCCATCAGGCGGGCCGTATGCTTGTGTGCCATTTTAGTGGTATAAAAAAATATATGTCTTCGATTCTTGAATAATCTCGAGCGGATTCTATGCATCTTGACTAAGCAAATTAATCGAAGTTCAAATAACAGCTCTGTGAATGTCGTTCCGCAAGGATGCCAATCAAGTCCAATCCTATTTTAACCGCACAGGGGTGTCATTCGATTATCGACCACTAATTGAATCATCCTTAAGCGATTCTTAATCAATTCAATGCGTAAGCTTCCTACGTCTATCAATCGTAAAATATATCTTATTATAATAAACTTAGATGGATACATAGCTCTTTGTAGCATAGCAAAATTTTTTTATATATATGGAGATTTTTGGTTTTATCGTTGCCAAGAACTTCTTAATTGAAAAAAAATATTGCAATGACCTTACGTTACTATGAGAAGTTAATTGCTTCTGATTTCCTCAGAATACGATAAGAATATCGAGAAAGCAATGCTCCCAATCAAATACTCTTTACAAGTTCCGAATAAAAGATGGATTACCTGTCTTTGGAAGTTATGAAAGTTTAATGAATTTCAGACCTTCGTCCGTCCAATTATGTACCTTGGTGAATTTATTACACTCAGAAGAACATTACGTCCAGCCAAAATTGGCTTTTGCAATCAGCTTACGGAGTTTAGTTGCATTAAAATTTGAGTACCTGGAGGTACTGTTTGAATTCTAGGTAGCACAATAAAATCTTCAAATAATATAAAATCACCCTGGCCATTATTATTGGGTCTGTCAGTTGCCAGATTTTAGACGAAGCGACTGCCATCTTATCTTTGCAACCTATTTTACTAGGATAACCGGTTGCTGACAGTTCTTTAACGATTTCCAATATACAATTGGCAACCACGAGACTTGCGATACACTGAGGGCATTCGGTAGTAATAGTGGGCGAGGATAGTCTCTCCAATCCGGTACAAAATCCAAATCTACCATTGATTGAAGATGCTTTGCTTAATCATAATGGCCTCCCATTTAAAAAAATAATGTTTCTATGTAAACTGCCAAATTATTTTTGGGATACTAAAAAATAGTGTCGGTAAAACATTGTAATCCATAAACTCATCATAAATAGAATTCGAATTAAATTGTTTTAAAATAACACAATTATGTCTTCGGAGGGACCAATGACGTGAAATTATATCACGACCTGTGCGTCCAATGTCCGCCTTCCTTTCACTACGGACACAAGTACTTACCTCAGTTTTAGGTCGAATTGACTTACCTAACGATGGATTGTTAGTTACGTACGTATGTATTGCGTAATTACAATAGTGGACCAATGAAACCGTGCCCACAGTTTAATAATATTTTGACCCTTTTAAAACACAGTATATTTTATACCACTAAGGTTCCACACAAGCGTGCGGCCAGAAATACCACACTACATCAAAATATTGTTATATGACTGCGGTCTTCTGTAAGGTGGAGGTACAGTCCCCAGACAGGCGGCTCCAATTTTAATGAGAAACCCCACGCACGGGAGATCCCATTTCGCCCTACCTCTTTTAGACAGTTACCAATTCTAACATTAAAGAAGAAATTTTATATTGCGTCTATAGAAATGAGCTGGACTTTTCTGGGGGATATAAAATGACGAAAAATGTGGTTGTCTCAAGTAGCTACTACAGAACATTCAAGTATTGCTCTTTTGAGACTGAAATGCACTTGGAATATCCTAAAAAATTTGATACCTAGTTTAGAATACATACCTACTGTCGACGTTAACGTCGAGGTAGTAGCTAGTCCCACTGAGTAAATATTGTATGGCTGCTTGAGAAACATCCATCCGAGAGGGCAAATATTTTACTACACCTAAGTTTCCCGTAAGTATTTCTTTGCTTACTTCTACAAATACAATAAAAGATAGCTTGTTTTGTTTTTCTGTTTGCATAAGGTGTTGGGACATCTCCACTAGACACACTTTGTTTGACGTATTTAAGTTCATGTTAGAGAAGCTCAATTAGAATTATGCAATAACATAAGACATTTTCAACCGGTAAGTTCCCTCTTTATGTGTCATTGCAAGATAAAAAGTTATCCCCGTAGTTGGTGCGTGCATTGCATGTGTGATTCACGGTGTAAAATGAAGACGAGGCGTCACCGATACCAAAACGAATACCCGTATAACATTTTTTTTCTAAATAAATACAAGGTAGGTACATGCCCATGCCTTTTCTTTTATTACGTCTGTGTACCTACTATGAAGTGATTTTTTTCTTTAGTCGCGTTGATGGATTAGGTATTGGTAGGGGAAAAACTTATAAATACGCGTCACCGACATGCGACTTGTGACGTGCGACATGCTAAAGGACTGCTTATTTTTTACTCAGAATATTTAGCTTTTTGACCGCATAATTGATAGATTTCTTCTAGTATTTTGTGTCATTTGTAAGTAAGTGCCAATGTAGAACGCTCACTCGATTATTCCTTTCTGTAATTCTTACGCAATGGGAATATGGACGAAATTCATGCGAACAATTTATTTTGCCACCAGTAAGTCTTATTAGATTTAGGAGCAACCAATTATAACTTCATGAATTTGTAGCTAACTAAGCATCTCGTTTACTAACGTGTCTCGACTCCGTAGTTCACCCCTTGACCCAGTTTCAACAAGCCACGCTATTTTGTTGTACGCTCTCGAGCGTCAAACAAAAGGTCTGGTAGGTACTTGCCTTAATAAGCATCATTATTCATGTCGGAGTCCGCAAGGTTCGATTCCAGGTCTTGACATAATATGTCACATAAACTAAATATTAGTAAGTTTATGTGATAAACCTACTACATCCGTTAAATGATAAACATGATAGGTACCTATTATGACTTACAAATTATATGTACGAGATTAGTGAAATCTAACTTTGACGACTTAATTACTAACAAATAACAATGCTTGTAAATTTATTGGGCAAATATTTATCTTTATGGATTTGACATAAAACTTAATGATTAATGTCAAACCTACAATATGGTCTACGTACTTTATTAGGACGTAAGAGTTCAATGGATAAATATTATAAATTTAATCAATCTCAAAGTGTACAATACAAGTAAGTAATTACAAACTACCTAACCTTTAATTTAACTGTATCGACCCGCCCCGACATCGCACGGGTGCATTACACATTAAAACTTTCCTGAGGAATCACTCCGCCTATTAGTGAAATTCGTATTAAATTCCGAAGAAATCTAAGACAGGTACAGACGCCGGGAAGCGAATTCCTTTATACTATGTTAAGAAAAGCATTTTGGCGTTTTGATTTTAAATAATCATGTAAAACATGATTTGGTGCGTGTTTAAAATTTCCGTATAATTTCCGAGAAATGCCGAAGAAAAGTTTACGGTCAGAATTAATATAAACATTTGTTTCCTTTCGTTTTTTTTTTTGTAATTAGTTTCATCTGTTTATGCTGACTAAAATAAGTGAACGGAACGCACCTTGTGACATTGACATGACATCACTCAAATTTTTAAGTCAAACATCAACGCATTGTCAAATCCAATTCAAATAAACTTCAATCAATCAATCCCTCGCCCTACTAAGTTTAACTACCTTCTCTCCTTGGTCTTCACTCCTTTCCTTAACACTCTCAATAAATGTATTATGACTAACAAAATAAGATTAAAGTATTCATATTTCTTATAATAACAACACCTCATCATTATATTAATATTAAGTATGTACATATTACTTTTTATATGTCTATTTGTCCTGTGATAGTGCTGTGCTGTCCTATATATATAATTCAGAATGTATGAATGCTCAATACCGGTTCTTAGTTCTACCAACGCGACATTGGCGAAATTGTGGCAACCCCGCAGAAGCCATTATTAAAAAAAATTAAGTTGAAGTTCAATCAGAGGAATTTGCAATAATAAATTATTGATTCTTGGAAGAAAGTGGTTAGTTAAATATATAATAATTATGAGCACAGAGGTAGCAGCTCGTCCAATTAAGGACTGCATGGGCTGCAGAATTGTCAGTTCCCTAGGTTTGGTCGGTATTGGAGGTTATATAGGTCAATTTGCATTTAAAAACAAAACTTTGTTGGGGCAAATGACCTTGTCTACTCTTTCCTTTGGTAAGTTGCAAGTAGCTATTACTTACCTTTTATAAATTACTTGCTAATATCCTGGAATTTAACTTTAAACTTCACATTTTGGGGTGAAGTTTTCTTCTTTTTCTTCAAGACTGTCATATTATAAATCTAGTTTTAATATCAGAATGTTGAAATATAGTGCAAATATATGAAAATCTGTTATACATTTCTAGTATAAACAATACTGAAATAATTTATTAAAATACCTAAGTGTCTCTGATAAATTTATTTATTTCCAGGTTTTATTTGCCTTGGTGTAGCAAGATACAGGCAAACATACCCATTTGACAGTAAAGAAGCTAGTTAGATAGGTATAATTCTGAGGTACTATTTATTGAAATTAATGTACAATGTGATTGTATAAATCTAAATTTAGATTAAGTGTCTGTTGTAAATATATGCATAGAATTTCTTTCTGTTTTAAATACTTAAATAGAGAATTTGTAAGTTTTTTATTTTGTATATTTTTCACAGTGTATGTACAATCTTATTATATAATATATCTTATTATATAATAAAATCGTTAAACCTTATTAAGTACTGGTGGCTTGATGTAAAAAATGATGCTCGCTTGCTGATTTTTACAATTGGGATGTTACAGAATAAATAAAGTGGGACAACAATCATATTTTTCACTGAGTTAGGTGTTACTAATTTTAATATTGAATTATTTATTAGAAATTGTTTGCGATGCAGTGGTAATGTATTTAACTTGAATTGTTGAGATCCTGGGTCTTTCATTCTTACACTAGGGTGGTGAATTGATATTTTTGCTTAGAATAGCTTTCAATATATGGTTTGGCTTTGTATTGAAATATGTGTGAAGAAATGGTGAGGAGCTCACAGCCAGTCACATTAGGATTGACTAGGTACAGACCTTCTCCAATATACATACTATGCATCATATTCATACCTAAATCTTGTGTGCTCGGTACGAAGACTAGGAATAATATTATAATCTACCTACCTAAATCTAACTCACTACAATGCTGATCTTGATACGGTACCTAAATACATGAATGAATCTCTTCTTCTTTAAGTTTATATGGCGACAAGCTTTTAATACAGCTATTCCGCCAATGTCATGTGGTAGGCACAGAGTACATAAGTACTAAACGTACTGCAATCTCAATTACCCACAGTGGTGACTTATTGACATTTTACAGTGATAGTGACATCTAGTGTACTTTTGAAGAACTAATTGAAGATTTATTTGCTATTTTGTCATGATTTTAGCCCTAAGAGTTGTGAGAAAAACGCCAAATGTTATCACTAGATGGCGCACAACAATATTAAATACAAACTGCAAGACATCTCAGGTTAACATTTTGTAGAAAAAAATATTTTGGGTTTCCTATTCTTGAGATGAATAATAAACCCAAAGATATTTAACAATAACAATATCTATCTAAATAGCAACTCTTTGACTCATGATAAATTTGTGATTTGGTATGCGCCCTTGTGCGATAATTTCTGGCAAAGGAATCTAATCTTTACATTCAGATCAGATAGATATGGTAATCTAATCTATTTACAAAAACATATCTTAACCTACCTACTTATAGATAAAAGATCTGACCCAAACCGGAATCATGCGGTAGCGTGCCAAGAATCTAATAAATAATAATAATAATAGGTAATCTATAATTCATACCAAATTGTATTTCTTACTAGATTATTCCCGCATGTTATTACGTTAGTGCCACTTGGATTAAGGACAAAAATATTGTGGGTACCCGTTGTTTGCTCAGGGAATTTAAGTAACCTACATTTTGCCTTGATTAAGCACCAAAAAGAACTCCATCTGACCATCATTCGTCAAATTAATTTTAACCATTTTGGACAAACAAACAGAGAGACAGGAAGCTCTTACGTACCCAGAATTATCACCAGTGGGCTAATAGAACCATAGGATCTTTAAATATTTCTCGCTTGTACGTTATATGAATACAATGTTAGCAATGCCACAGAAAATTTTGTATAGCCATATATTATGAGGTAGGTATAGCTATATTAATTAATTTATTCATAAATTATTATAATTACACCGCACACGTTCAGACCTGATAATAAAGTCTCCGAAGTGGTTGTATATTATAAAACGATATCGTAAACAACCTAGGTATATAAATATTCATGTTCGTACAATTTGATCAATACACCGCCTTCGACGCCTCAGACACAGAGTGAATTGTAATTGAGTTACGCCGTCATTTTTATTCAATTACTTATCTATGTTCTGCTACTATCGTAAATGATTACTAGGAATTAAGTAACGGGAAATGTATAG
Source organism: Falcaria lacertinaria (assembly GCA_951449985.1). NCBI lineage: Eukaryota > Metazoa > Arthropoda > Insecta > Lepidoptera > Drepanidae > Falcaria > Falcaria lacertinaria. The sequence goes on from OX602114.1 coordinate 3,287,844, forward strand.
GATTTCGGTATTGAGATTTCACATTCTTCAAAGAGACTTAGCCAGAGGTAGGATTTAGCAAACATTTTTTTACACTACGTATTTGACATGCAAGCTTACAGCCAGCCTGGTGGTAAGTGCTCACCGTAGTCTATAGACCGCGTCTATACAAGCGGGTTGCTAATCCTAGTGTTTCATATGACTTACGCTAGCAGCATATCCTCGGCTCAGCATATACTCGTAGAGCTCTGGAAACCTTACTCATCGCAGTAACACAACACTACATCTTCTATATGATTCACACTTTTCACCCAATCTTGACGCTACGGAAACGTTTAGAACCAACGATTTAAATATTTTTCTAATGTTCTGATAAATGGGAAAAGGGTAGGAGGGCGTTCTACTACAGCACGTCATGTATAAAAGTTTTATGATAGTAAGTTGCCATCGTTGTACATAATATGAAATTTTATCATGTCCGCAAGGTCAATCTGTTAACGAATTCGTACCATACCCTGCCTGAATTAAGATTTAAATTAGGGTTTTACTCGAAGCGCTGGATCGCCTTTTGCATCCTTAAAATCAGGCCTGTGTTTAGAATGCGAGGCGCGCTCGCTCGCCTCCAACATGCGAATCCTATCCTATAACTATAACGACATTCTATCCATCAATCTTTATTATGTTGTGTTATTAAAGGCTTAGAATGTTTTATGCACTTGGTTTTACTTTGCACGATGGTACAAGATGATGATTATAGGATGAAAATGTATTAACTACCTATCTAATTCTAAACTTTTACACACTGTAATTAAATAAATACGTTGTAAGCCTGTGGCAGACGGACGGACGGACGGACATGACTTAATTAGGAAGGATTTATTATAATCCACACACACAAAATGTATTTCGTGACACAATAAAGAATACTTTTGTTCTTATTTTCTTAAACTATAAACTGACAAGCTTACAATAACTCCCATAAAAATGTTCACTTTTAGCTGACTGACTTTGTACCTATGATATTATATTGCTATTACCAATTTCTTTTGTAATAATGTCGTCGCAAACTCGGTATGACGTATAAAATACGTTAAAGTACGAACACTGCAACGACATTCAAAGTTTAAAAGCCCACGTAACTATTTGAAACGTCGTCAAAATACCTTAAACATTTTTGATGCAAGTTCGGAGGCCATTCAAAATTAATGTCGCATCAGGTTTAACTGAAGTTTCAGTATTCGGCCATTAGCTAGGTACTTATTTCATTTTTATCGTCATATTTTATTATCTTTTTTTTACGCTTTTTAATAACGAACCACCTTTCTGATCAAAATATTCACTAGTTATGTAATATATCTATAGTCACATACAATACTTATTCCTGTTCATGTCATAATATAATATCCCAACAATTCTCTTCACGTTACAAAAGGGAATCACAATACGTCCACGTCGCAATGAGGCGCTGAGTAAGCACTCAGCCTCAACGGCCATAATACGACGTACTCATAAGTAGCTAAACTAAATACCTACATATAAAGCTGAGTACTCATCTGCTTGCTATGGGAAATGCATGGAATATTTGGAAAAATAAGATTTTAACGTTTGGTCGTACGGAAACTAAATGGATCGGTTGGACTATAAGGTGATATTAAGGGTTGATCCCAGACCTCAAATTTATTAGCACCACCTCCACTTCTTTTATATAGGTATACAAATGTATCCCAGGGCATCCATTCCATACATAGTACAGTCAGTATGAACAAGGTTTTTAATATTTAGATGATAAATCGCAATATTTTTGTTTCTTTGTTTGAATGGCTATTGTTTATTGAAAATAACTTGCTATTTCATGCGAATACGATTCGATATGAAACGACTGCGCTTAACCCTAAACGTAATATTTTTCCTAACTGATTCAGAGCGACGATGTACCTAAGCGCCAATTTCGTTTGTATAAACACCCCTTTATTTATCCGATAACTGATAAATATTTTTTCTATAAAACAACGTGACCGGCGACGTTTCTCGGCACACAAGTCTCTATCTATTAAATTTATGTAACGGAACTAACAAACTAACTAACAGCGTCATCCAACCTACTCAAGTACTCAATCAGAATTTGACGGTTTCTAAACTGCTTGCCTTAAATGCAAAGTAAGTTGAACAACGCATTTTTTAAATGACTTAGTTGGCAAACAATATAATATGATTATACAGACCGCCTGATAGTAAGCGGAGAGTACAGTGTAGATTATGAACGCTTGCTAAACCAGGGCATCACTTGCGCGTTGCTGACCGTGATTTGTATGCGTTTTCCAGATGTAGACCAAACTTCGGAAACGGTTTAGTACGTGACGACACCTACGGATTACGGATGTTGGAATGTGGTTAAATACTTAGGTTGTTTGATCTCCGTTCACATGATCATTTCTTGAGAATAGAATCTATAGTTCAAGTAATCTTGACTCGAGCTTATATCTAGAATGAATCTCCACTCAAATCAAGCTTTGAGTCGTTATTTGTGACTGGGCGTCGTTTAGGAATTCCAAGCGGTCACCTCGACGCAGTGGAATCAACATCGCGACAGATCACGGGGACCGAGTAAACAACTCGCTTTGATGATAAGGAGAGCTTGCCGCCGCCCAGTCGCGCGCGCCCGCCCGCCCTACGCACGTGTCTACTCAGAACAAAACTATCATTATTTTTTAATCGCTAGCGTGTGTAAGTCATGGGTAAGTGTCTACAATACAATTGAATTATCAACTTATTACTACAAAAATAGAAAATGTAAGTTTATATTTCCCCAACATATGGTGCCCGGTTACGCTCAGAGTAGGCACTCTTAGTTTTGTTATAAAATATGTACTTCACTGCAGTTAATATCATGCTGTGTGCTTCAGTTACCCCAATTAACTAAATGAACAGCGGATTGTGGCTACGAAACTTTACATACAAAATTTGTGCGTCAGTGAATTGTTGTGACGTGTGATCATAGTTGATGGCTCTTTCTGCATCATGTAATCGGTTTACGTTGTTACGGAATAGGTATTTCCATGTGAAAGCTTTGTAGACATCATCAAACTTGAAGGTTTGATAATACCGCATATTTTAATACTCAATCATTTAAATAAAGCGTGGCTACCTAATTTTAATAATGAAGTTCTCGTACATTTTAATTACTGCGTATAAAATGTAGGTATGTCTTTTTGTAGAAAATAATAAAGCTAAACGCGGAAAAAAATAGCATTCGCTTTTTCCAACATAATATTTTAAGGAATTTTCAAGTTAAATAATAATACGTACATATTTTTTCGATGTTTTTTTTTTTTTTTTTATACCACTAAGGTGGCAAACAAGCATACGGCCCGCCTGATGGTAAGCGGTTACCGCAGCCTATGGACGCTTGCAACACCAGGGGTATCGCTCGCGCGTTGCCGACCCTTCAAAAATCTCTTCACACCCTTCTTGAAGAACCCCATGCTGTACTCCTTTGGGAATAAAATTGTGTAATAAAATAAAACCATAAGAATAAGTGCAAGTAATGGTTTACGGAAATAACAGAGTTCAGAAACTAATTCAATCAAAAACCAACCTATAGAGATCCCTTGAGATTCGCTGAATGAAAGTTACAGCATTTCTATGTTGGATTAGAACCTTCGAATATGGAACACAGCTTTGAATCGAATCAGTAGCTTTTGTGTGACATTCGATCATTCTAAAAAAGATCAATGTAAACAATGTATTTTTTACATAACCATTACGAACATTCTTTAAATATTCAACAATCGAAAATGAGTCGAAACATTGATCCTAACTGCTCTGCTAAGTTCTAATCCTAAAACTTGACTAAAACTTTCCCTGAACAAACAATATCTAATCGCCTATCATAATACCCCGTACATATCGGATCGATGTAACACTGTTGTACCGAGGTAATTTTGTTATCTCGCAGATAAGCTGTGGGCAGGCCGGCTCGGTGGTACACCATGGAACGATTACGACTTCACTGATAAAAAAATGTACCATGAACCTACGAAAGAAGCTGAAAGAGAGGCCATAGGTCCTCAAGCAAGAATTGCTAGCATACCATTGAATGGGGAAGACAACGGGTACATGTGGAGTGCAGCATTGGGGGCGATATTCGGCGCTGGATCAGTGCTCCTCATAGCAGCCATTGTTCTGATGTGGAGGAAGCCTCGAAGACGCGAACTGCCTTTCCTAGCGCCCATGGACATAGGACAAAATGTAAGTGCTTTTATCAGTTTTGTCTCGCCGTTTCTAATAGGTACACTGTGTCTAGTCGGAGAGCAATGTAGGTGGGAGTATTAAAGTTCTGATGATAATGTTGCTGTATGCCGACAACAATATGATTAACGCGATAAACTATGTTTTGTTAATAAGACGCGTTAATTAATTAATTTACCTCGTCGCGTTGCGAATTATCTAAAGACGTATCCGCTGATGTGGTGAGAGTTGCGTAGGGTTTCATTTAAAAAAATACTTGTAGGAAGATATCAATTTTCGTTCTACCCGCAAATCAAGGAGGGATCTAAAATCAGTCAGCTCGTGACCACGACCAATGCGAATTGGCCGGAACGCCAGGGTACAAAGCAAAATTAATGGCGCGGATATATTTATGTTTATTTATTTGGTAACTTATGAATTACACATCAAAAATTACATAGTACTCAATTAAATGTCAACATCAAATATTCACTTTTAAGATATATATATTCTTCTATAGTATAGAACGTCTCTGCCTGTTTTGAAAGCGGTAAACGATACAATGTGAGCAAACGCGCAAGGAAGATTTTGTAGACTGCTGGCCCCAGGACGTGCAAACCTCTGATTTGTCTATGCTGTACAACTGCTATTAAGCGAACCGTTCATCACAAACAGGCAGCAATATTACAATTAAAATATATTTTTTGTACACAGACATATATTACTTGCGTGTAAAATAATTCAAAGTAAATACTGATATTTTTAAATAGTATACCATAAGTACCTACTGCGAGAAAGGGCATGAAACTTTGATGTTACTGGCGCTCATCTAAGTACGAAACTACAGTACTATACCTATAGGTACGTATACTATACATACAGTTATATGGATACAAGCTTACCCTTTACATAGACTTATTCATTATCACGTTCCAAAGATAGTGTAACAGATAGCTAATACTTATATAACGAAGCTCCAAGAGCCACAATTTGATAATATTTTTTCTTTTTATGTTAAGGCAGAACTGTAACGGTAATTCATAAAACTTTATGTTTGTTTACTATTTAACTATTATTATGTAACAAATATATTACAATTATTATTTTTGTTTAGGTGATCAATGTGACTTTGAATTATTTCTTAATTAACTAGCAACTCGCACTATCCAATTCACTAATTAATTAAATTTTCTGCCGCTTGCAGTAGCTTTTCCAAAAAGAAGTCCTTCATACGAACTTTGTCCTCACAAATTACAAACACTAGAAAACACAGACGTATTCGTTCTCAAGTGATTTTCTATCATATTTGCGGCAATTGTTTTTTTTATTAATATAGATGGGTTAAAAAACAGGAAATTATATTTTCAAATTTCCATTTTCTTATACTCTAAAATTTTACGGTTAAAAGCAGTATCTAGCATTAAATATAAACTTACAAACGCTTCGTTTTCAGTTTAAAAGCAAGTATATATCAACTCTTGAAAATGGTTTTACTACCATTTCCAGTTACTGTTTTAACTGCAATTAACTTCTCTACGCTATTTATTTAGCTTTTATTAAATTGCTCAAGTGAAAGAATGCAATATCGATTTTTTGTTGGTAAAGGATATTTAGCAGCTGGAGATGTTATTACTTCTGATGCAAATATTTTACATTTTGATATTGTCGACTAAACTGGTGCATTAGTCGGTACATCGGGCCGTACTCTTATTAACCGTAACATTCTATTCCGAGCTGTGTTCCGTGGGTCAAGAACGTTAAATATTGCTTTGCGTAAGTCACAATTTATTATCCTACATACACACCATCACGGCCGAGTCTTTTTCCGGCTAAGCAGGAGAGTATATAGCGCCATATTAACCTAGACTTGCACACCTCATTTGGCTTAATCTTTTTTTTTTTAATACATGCTGCCCGATTCTGAGTAGCTACTCTTTATATTCAATTAGATTATACTATGTATCTATTTACATTATTTGGAATCAGTTGTTTATACCCATAATACTTATGCCTGTGTTTGTCTTAATATGATAACAAACAAGCATACGGCCCGCTTGGTGAAAAGCGGTTACTATAGAGTGTAGTCGATGGACGCTTGTAACTCCACTCACACATTGCCCACCCTTTCAATATCTTCTTTTAATTACTTTTTTTTTTTAAATACATGGAGCTTTAAAGGCTAATGTTACATACTGGAAAAGTATCATAAACATTAAGTCTAGCCTAATTACCAATAATAGGTGTGGGCAGCAATTGGCATTAAAGCCGAGACTTGACTTAGCGTGACGATAAATTGGCAGCAATTCCGAGTAGCTACATTTGCCTTGATCCCGATTGCTGTTATTTGGAAGGATTACGGCAGGCCACGCCCCAGTAGCAATTTATTGCGGAACAATGGCAAAAATTTTCATTCTTCAAAGGTTAAATTGAATTTCCACGTTTATTTTTAAATATGCGGTTTGTTTTTCCTTCGTTAATGTTGGTTACCTTCGCTGTCTCGTGGGAATACGGCCCTAAAAAAACCTAGAGGACTCATGAATGTCATTAAAAGGAGAAAAGTAACAAATCTAGGCACGTGCTAAGGTGAGAGTGAGACAAACTCCTCCAGATTATAAGTACAGGAAGGTACAATCGAGGTGAGAAGACGTGCTGGAGAAAGTTATCATGGCTCAGAAATATGAGACAACATACTAGGATCTTCAGCGTGAGTTAGTTATTTGAAATAGCAAAGGACGAAATAGAAATTTATGGACTTGATCCCAAACATTATTATAAAGGCACATCAAGAAATGGTACGGTACATACCAAAGGTAATAATAATAATATAATTCATGAAAATTGTGACACTCAATCTGATATTAAACTAAGCTAAGCTGTTTTTTTTTTATTTATACATAATAAATCGTGGTGGCCGCGAGTTTGAAAGAACGGCCTGCCATCTGATGGGCCCAGGTTCAAACCCCGGCCTGTACCAATGAGTTTTTCTAAGCTTAAGTACAGTGATTAATCACACCATGAGCTTACAAAGAGAGGTAGGGCGAATTGGGATAACGCACATAATTATTATTATTATTTCAGAACCGCATATACAACAACTTACAGTGTACCAGCGGACTTTGCCCTTACAATAAGCTGATTTGTAAACAAAGATACTATAAATAGAATATCCGTCCTAAAAGTTCGTAGTGTTCGTAAGTCGTCATAGTTTGTAACATGAAAATCCTAGGTATGTGGGTCTGTGGTAACATGTGATATATTTAGTCATAAACGTGACACAATTCTGGCAAAGCCAGCCGGAATTATGTCCTTCAAATGTCATGTAATCGTCAAATATTCGTTCCTACTTGAAAATACTAGCGGCCCGCCTCGGCTTCGCACAGGTAGACATTTATCAAATATTGAGTCTAACCGTGCGAAACCGGGGCGGGCAGCTAGCCTATGTTGCTCAGTGATAATGTAGCTTTCTAACGGTGAAAGAATATTTGAAATCGGTCTAGTAGTTTCAGAGCCTATTTATCACAAACATACACACAAAAATACAAATATTTCCTCTTTATAATATAATATTAGGTCCTTACATATGAAATTGGCGTTTTTCGTACTGGCCACTTTAATCACGAATTTCTCCTCTTTGGTAAGGAATTCCAAATTCAAATTTGTACAGCTATAGACTCATGTATTTGTGCTTCGATGATCGTCATTCATTTGTTTTTTTTCTTCTGTTTTTTTCTGTTTGCGTCACTCATTTTACAAAATGGAAAACCTTAAATATCGCATTATTTACGAGTACGAGTTCCGCCGTGGCACTAGTGCTGCGGAAACAACTCGAAGGGTGAATGATGTGTATGGCGGTCGTGTTGCAAAAGAAAACACAGTTCGTTTTTGGTTCCAACGTTTTCGTTCTGGAAATTTCGACCTGCAGAACAAGCCCCGTGGACGGCCTGTGACTCAAGTTGATAATGAAGAGTTGAAGGCTATTGTGGAAGCGGATCCATCGCAAACCACGTCCGAGTTAGCTGCAGGCTGCAATGTTAGTGATAAAACTGTTTTAATTCACTTGAAGCAAATTGGGAAGATTAAAAAGCTTGAAAGGTGGGTACCTCACGAATTGCCTGAAACAAACCGGCAAACGCGCGTCGACTGCTGCGTTACATTACTAAACCGGCACAATAATGAAGGTATTTTAAACCGAATCATTACCTGTGATGAAAAATGGGTTCTTTACGATAATCGGAAGCGCTCAGCGCAATGGTTAGATCCTGGCCAGCCAGCCAAATCCTGCCCCAAGCGAAAATTAACCCCAAAAAAGTTACTTGTAAGCGTTTGGTGGACTAGTGCCGGTATTGTTCATTACAGTTTTTTCAAATCTGGCCAGACTATTACGGCTGATGTCTATTGTCAGGAATTGCAAACCATGATGGAAAAGCTAGCGGCTAAACAACCTAGGCTGGTCAATCGCTCCACGCCACTGCTGCTTCACGACAACGCTAGACCACACACTGCGCTACAGACGGCTACTAAATTAGAAGAGCTTCAATTGGAAAGTCTAAGACATCCTCCGTACTCCCCGGACCTTGCTCCAACAGATTACCATTTTTTTCGAAATTTGGATAACTTCTTGCAAGGGAAAAAATTCAACTCCGATGGGGCAGTCCAAATCGCCTTCAAAGATTTTATTGATTCCCGTCCGACTGGTTTTTTTAGTAAAGGGATCAATGAACTACCTATGAGATGGCAAAAGTGCATAGAAAATAATGGTTCATACTTTGATTAATTAAATATATTATATTAAAAAATATTCGACTTTTTGTTCCTCCCATACAAAACGCCAATTTCATATGTAAGGACCTAATATTAATATAGATTACTGTCTTAATACGTAGTCGTGAAATGCAGGCGATTAATGTTAATGACCCTAATACATTTTACCTAAAGATATAAAATAAAATAACGGTAAAAGAAAAAAATAAGTTTGGTATGTCGCATTGCTAACTTTGTTAACTCGGTCTAGAGGGATTATCTGAGTAATGTTGAAATATCACGAATAAAACATTCCCAAAGTAAGACAGTACTTTACGAATGTTTCCACGTTAATTTTTTCTTAGATTCTTTTGTGAATAGATTTTAGATATTAATAGGAGTTTTCACTTGGTACTTATTAAACATGCACGATAATAATATAATAATAATAATCGGTTGCCAAGCTTAGCAAAACTTGTACTATAGGTAACGAAATACGTACTTTTTAAATATGTATATAGCAAACACTTAGAAAATTGCTCAAGACGATTGGTCTCAGGCAGGGACTAGAACCTGCGACACCTGGCGTAGAATTCAGACTAATTAACCACTAAGCCCGTTGTCCAAACAACTTACTTAAATTAGTTCATAAAGATAGGATGGATTGTGGAAGAATGTTATAATTTGGAATGTAAAGTTGATATTTATTTATTAATTACCCTGCTTTAGCAGATTTTTATAACTAACCGACAATTTTTCCCCTTTAGGAATGATTTTTGGAATAGTTCTGTTTTAACTCTACAATATACGTGTAGGCTTATTTTGTGGTAATCAGACAAAGTAACGAACACAAAGTTTTACAGTGTCGAGTTTATTATTTTCCCGCTACTTCGCCCGCGCATTAGAGAATAGTGCAGTTTTCAATTGTGAAATACTTTATTATTTTGGTACACTCGTTCCAGAGATTACCCTATACATATAAATAAACAAACAGGCTTATTCTTACGCTTTTTATAATATTAATAAAGATAAAACCTATAAAGCAATGTGATAAATAAGCCAGCGTTCGTTACCACAATTGAATTTATCCCTTTTATATCATTATTTTTAGAATATTGATGGATTACAGCCGATCAAATTGTGAAGTCAATCCAGCGATGGGTTTATTCGATGGATAAGAGTAGAACAGGGCATACGTACTACTTAGTAGTTAGTCACCGCCATTAATTTCTAGTTTTATGGGCCAAAAAGCAACATGCAATGACGATTTCTATCCTTACGACATCCTAAACTTTTTGCCATGACATCCGACCTTTTTCGTGTTTGTGACGCAGCTCACACATCAAACGCGACTTGTAACACACAAGTAAGACGTAATTCGTAATATGCCCTTTTCTATTAAATTAACGAAAATTGCATGGCCAAAACAAGACGAAGTCGTTTGTTATTGTTTTTTAACGTACATTGGTGTATTTGTATATGACATGCGTTGCAATTCCACATTCAGTTCAAGCTCAGAGTAGGTAATATGTGTTCAAGTGTTATTCAATTTGTATTCAATTTTGGGCATGCATCTCTCGTGAGCGTACTTAGAAGTACCTACAAGGTTTCATCACAACCTGGTCAATGATTTAGAAATGCAATCAGGACTAACATACGAACATTAATTTTTATAAACCTCTTTATATACTTCGTATCTCTTTATATAGGTACTTCGATATACATATTATTGTTTGCTCAAGGCTCTACACTACTTGTCTCCTATCTATTATCTACTCTGAGATCCTACATAGTTTGCAAAGAAATAAATCGCATATCTACGATCAACCGCAAAATTTACCTTGTCAAACAACATTATTTGGGCACGATCTATTTTTGGCTTATATAGGGAGCCTTCATGCACACACGCCCAACGGTTTTACAAGCGCAAAAGAAGGTATAATAATATTTATTTATTACTTCATGTATTGTACGTAGTATTTATGTACTCTGAGATGTTATCTTTGAATGTTGTTTTTGAAACAAAAGACATCTCTTCTTCTTATCATAATCTCAATGAGTAAAAGCGACATCTACGGGCGATGTGTGGAACTAAATGATCGGGGTGAAAGAACACTCTGTTCCAAGGCTTTGAAGTTTTCCCAACTTAACCAAATCAAGTATACAGTTCCTCTTATTGGCAAGTTATTTATTAAAAGGCACGAAAGGTGGCGCTACGCGTTACGCAGCTGTGATTTAGGAACTTTGGCTGTCATAGAATGGCTTGGGATACAGGCTCTACGGCGTAGCGTATCATACATTAGCGGTACATCAACAGCGCGTTCCTTCTTTCATAACCAATTTCAAAGAACCATAGAAACGATTTTGTTTATTTGCACTTGAATAATTAATGATACCTAAATTATAAAGATGGTGCGGCAGCAAAAATAACTTTGTATTACCAAGTCGTGTGCGCTATCAAGTTGTTTAAGCTATAATAAGGATGGCGCGTACTTAGAATGCGTTCTATATACGTTATAGAGACGTAATAGAGACGTTATCGTTTCAATATCGAAGTCCACTTTCTTTTAGTTCTTAGCTCTATAGCGCTAAGCTATTGGTATTATATGAACTTCATTCTCTTCTTTACAATGATATACATAATATCATTGCTACTATATATTTACTCTTAAGTCCTTTGACCAAACATTTTGGCAAGCGATTTCTTACGGTTTCTCTTATCGGTTTTATTACACACTTTCACGCTAGTAGTAACTAGGTTAGGGGATTCCAGAAATCTCAGTAAATATGTCAAGGTCACTCGCTTCTTATTGTTGATAGCCGTGGTGGCCTTGACAAGCAACGGCCTGTCATCTGATGGGCCCAGGTTCAAACCCCGACCTGTACCAAAAAGTTTTTTCTAAGCTTAAGTACAGTGATTAATCACACCATGAGCTAAAAACGAGAGGTAAGGCGAATTAGGCTCCCTCGTGGATTTTCTCATTTATATTGATGCCGCCCGACTGGAGACTGGACCTAACAGAAGACCGCAGTCAAATAAAACTACTTTATTTGTGTTGTGTTTCTGTAGTAAGTAAGGTAACCAGTTCTCCACGAGGATACGCTGCGCTAGTAGTAATGCTGCTAGCGTAGTGACTCCTCATCAACAACATGGTTGTCAACTAGTTAATGATATCCCATGATATATTGCTAGCGGCTATAGGCTACGGTGACTGCTTACCATCAGGTGGGCCGTATGCTTCTGTGCCACCTTCGTGTTATAAATAATATATATTAAAATCTTGAAACCAACTGTCAAAAGACTTAATTCATGTTTTAGGTTTGGGCAATAATTATCTACCGCTCGTAATTAATGAAACATTCTTGGAACCTTATTTAAGAAATCGTAATGAAATTAACTTTATTATTACAATTTAAGTTTCCTCAATAGCGCTCAATTAACTTTTCCGTTTTAAAAGGGCATCCGAGGAACTGGGATAACTTACAATATTTTCAATTTAGATAAACTTTTGTGTCTCTCTATATTTACAAGTGAAAATAAGTTCTATGTCAATGGGGCCAGATTCAAAGTTCCTTGCCTCATCCGAGATTAAGATGTTACTGAATATAATAAGGATGTACGACGCATCCTCCCTCCTCCGTACTTGACCTAAAAACCGTTATTCAGAAGATAATGAGGGTTAATAACGAGCAATTTGGAATTTACTGAGTTATTTAAAATATTAAACGTATATGTGCTTGTAAAGTTAGTCAATGTAATTAATTATGTATTTTACTATAGCATTCTAAATACGTCTTTTACTTTTCATGCTTCAACGTGCATCCATAATGACGTCACAAATTATTTTTATATCACCATCTAGGATAAAAGCCCTGGGTCATTATTATTTAGGGTATTAGATATTATCAAGAATTCCAGCATACGATCATAATTATTGAATATCCTATAAACTCTTGTAAAATTTAGACCCTAGATAGTCAAGATTCTATGTCCGATCTTGTTCAACACCCTTCAAGAAGCATCCGGTAATGCTGCACCCCCTTTTTATCTCCGACTTTAAACAGGTAAAATGTGTTTGTTTGTATGTGTAAAATAAGATAAGTGACTGCATAGATTCAAAAAATATTTCACCGATGAACGTTGCTCTACCGATACGCTAGCACAACATATAATAATAATAATAATAATAATGTTTGGACATTATCACACAACGCCATCTAGCCCCAATCTAAGCAAAGCTTGTGCTATGGGAACCAGCAGCTGATAGAATACGTATTATACTTTTTTTGTAAATACATACCAAACACCCAGTCACATAAATGTTTGCCCCGGCGGGAATTGAACCCGCGACCTCTATCTTTGCAGTCAGGTATACTAACCACTAGACCAGCGGCCTCGTAGAATATAATATGCTACCTTAACATCGGCCCCATTTTATTGCCACGCTCTCGCGGGTAGGATATGTCGGAAAGTCGTAATATAAGCAGTAAAATGTGGAAGCATTAAAATAGCGTTTTAAATGCTAGTGCTACGTCGTAGCCGTTTCGAAATGATGGCTACGGGCTACGTACGCTATGACTTCTACGAGATACTAAAATCTACAGCTCTCACATCCGCGTAGCATTAAAGTTATGTTTTGGGAAATATGTATTAATTTGGGCCTTAATAATGATCTTCATTAGGGTTTTCCGCGAACGCTTTAGGTTGTTACTAAGGGAATACAGCTCTGATTTTGAATAAACATTTATATTATGATCCACCGCTCAATATGATTTGATCATAATACAATATCCATTCAAAGTCGTGGTGGCCTTGTGGTTGAAGCAAATGGCCTGTCATCTGATGGGCCCAGGTTCGAATCCCGGCACCAATGAATTTTTCTAAGCTTAAGTACAGTGATTAATCACACCATGAGCTTTTAAAAAAAGAGAGGTAGGGCGATTTTGGGATTTCCCGTGGGTTATCCCATTTTAAATTGGGCCGCCCGACTGGGGACTGTACCTCCGCCTTACAGAAGACCGCAGTGACATAACACTACTTGATGTAGTGTTGTGTTTCTGGGCTAGTAGTATTGCTGTTATCACAGTGAGTCCTCATCAACAACATGGTTGGCACCCCGTTAGTGATACCCCTGGTATTGCTAGCGGCTATAGGCTACGGTGACTGCTTACCATCAGGTGGGCCGTATGCTTGAGTGCCACCTAAGTGATATAAAAAAAAACATACTCACATTATAAATGTGTAAATAACCCTGTCTGGCTATCTCTAAACCACGGAACTGATAGCTTGGAAAAGCTTTTGAAAAGGGAGATCATTAAATGATATACGAAAATAATCACACGCGAATATAGTCGCGAGAAATAGCTAGTGCCTTATAAATTGTCATATACATTACGGCATTCTATAAAATATATATGTTATTACCTACTAACTTCGCATGAAATGAATATTAAAACGGTATAAGTACCCATTCGACCATTCCGATATTACATGTATAATGCTAACGCGGAGCTGATATATCAATATCAAATGGCGAACATTCCTCAAGCCACCCGCAATATATTAATATGTACTAGTCTTATCCGCATCTTTGTCCGCGTGATATTTTACTTACTTATTATCAGCAATATTTTAATGAAAAAATAATGGGTCTATATTACTCAAGGAATTAATAGCTATTTATTTGTATATTTCCGTCGTTTCAGTAATTGTAGACACTATTCCCACCAAACAAACAAAACGTACTCCTTACAATATGATTATGGATAATAAATCTATACTAATATTATAAAGCTGAAGAGTTTGTTTGTTTGAACGCGCTAATCTCAGGTTCTGTACAATCAACTACTGATTCGAATAAAAAAATCTGTTTGTGTTGGATAGTCCATTTATCGAGGCTTTGGCTATACTATCTGCCCTCCCCTACTTCGCCGCGTAGAGCAAAATAATTGATAAATGTATACCCGTGCGAAGCCGGGGCGAGCCGCTAGATAAATATATACGTATGAACACAGTTAATCATTTTCAAATACACAAGAACCCTCAAAGTGTAATAGTAACTAGCACCTGGTAAAAATGAGGGTGAACAAAAATCAATTCATTGTGAAAATTGAAAAGCTATTAAATCGAACACATTCAGGCGGTCGTACGTTGGAGGCTTCGAACTCGTGCCGAGGCGTACGTGGCTCTGTTTGATTTTAGGTTATTGGCGTACCACGCCGCATGGGACGAGAATTCACTTAGCGAGCCTAAGTTTACCAACTTACCCACAACTTTTGTTTTCATAATACATTCGCCTTAACTTAATTTAACTTTCACGAATAAAGTTACCGCGAGACCAATGTATTAAAAATGAACGCTTCAATTTAAAAAGTTATTATAGAATGCGCATCTGCTGTCATAAAGCGTGTTCATTATTTAAAATGAGGTAGGGAAAGTTTCAGCCTTTGAATAGGAATGCGCATAAAGTATTGTAGTTTGATAGTTAAAGCGGATAGGCAGAGTTTATAAACCACGTACAAAACGAAGAAAGGCTCCTGGCATTGCGAAATTAGGCAACCTGCTAATAAATAAATAATAAAAGCTATGATTTCTGCGGTAAGTTAGGTTTCCAGTGCTCCACGAGGATAAGCTGGGCTAGTTGTACTGCTGCTAGCACAGTGACTCCTCATCAAACATAGGGTTGGCAACTCGTTAGTGATATCCCTGGTATTGCTAACGCCTATAGGCTACGGTGACTGCTTACCATCTGGTGGGCCGTATGCTTGTGTACCTTAGTGGTATAAAAAAAGTCGACTGGGTACGACTCGTCTCGGTGCCAATTTAGTATCTTTAGCAAATTGGAAGAGGTTTATCAGAAGTAGAAAATTTGACGACTGGTTTAACTCACGTGCTACGAGTTTCCATGTAAAATGGGCTTTCAAGATCAGATGATAAGATCAGCTGTAAATTCAGGCCACCAGCCACAACAAGTTTGGTTAAAAGTACAGAGCGGTGATCGCCTCGAACTATACGCCATTTTTGTAAACAATAAATTTCAACTCGCGTGTTACTGCGCTTGTTCATAGCATATAAAATGCCATACACATATGAATACATAGATTTCTATGTCTCGTTTTTCATCAAAAAATCTACCCAAATCTTCTATTAGCTAGGTACGTATTGCGAAATCTGTCACCGCGTGACAGGATTTGACCGTAATCGATAAGTGAATTTTATAGAAAATCTTCGTAGTAAATTCGTTAGAGGGCGGGTGCGGGGAGGAGGGAGGCACGCGCGGCGGTGCGGGGGGCTCGTGCGTCACTCTGATCGATGCAGCACTTGTTGCCGCGCTCAACAGGCACCAAATATCTAAGTTTTATCGCAACAACGTGCTGGCGAACCCAACCGTCTGATGATCTCCTGGTACTTGCCAAGTGGCACAAACGTGTATGGTTTGAGAAAATAAATTATATTTATCTAGCTAATGATGAGGATTGGTACATAAATTAAAATAGAAAGAGGTGTGTAAGTCGAGAGTGAAATAGCGGTCTATACTTAAAGGCGCTCTGGATTTAAAGGCGTGATGATGGTACCTGGCTAATGATTTATTCAGCAATAACTTTATCAAGTGCATACTGTAATGAAAAGCTACACAATCCCTCAAGAATAAAGGCTTTATTGCTTCTGTTTTTGGTCTTAATTCCTTAGACTATGTATCTTAATAATCCAAAGTGAGTGAAGTCACCGAAAACAGTAATACATAAAACTCATACCAAAAGTAATATTTTAAAATCTTAAAATGTATCTCCATGAAAAATATTATATTTCCTTTTCACCCTGCCCAATTACGCCGGAGAGTGCCGCCTAAGGCAAGGAAGGACAATAGGGTGAAATCTAACCAGCTACCGTTGTGTCGACCCAACCTAGCCTTTTAACTTATTCATGACTAATTTCAAAATAACACGGTCGCAAAGGTAACGTATGCCTGACGTCTAAAAAGAGGTATACAAAAGTGGTATATATATATATATATATTTATATGTTCTTTCGATGTAACGCAAGACCCGAATCACAGGGAGTGACTTAGCATCTCCACTTGCAAAACTCGCAATTCCTTTCATAGCTTATCCTTCAAACTTAAACGAGTTTCGTGGCGAACCCCTATGGCGGATGAAAAAGAAAATTATAAAGATTATTACAATTGAAAAAATAACACATTATTTATATTCAGAAAATTCAAATGTATCTGGGTTTATAGTTCATCCTTGTTTTTGGTAATAGTTACAATGTATTTACAACTATGCGAAGCTTCTGCTTTGCTTTAGAATTTAGTTTTCATAACCGTAAGATATACTATCTTGCTTTTGAATGTCTCAAATATATCTATAATGTATAGTTCTTAATTGTTTATGTACTGCAATTAAGAACGATAATCGTCCTAAAGAAAACCTGAAAACCCCTGGGATAGGGGATAAAATCAAAATGTGTACTTGGCTGTACCTCCGAAACAACTTGACCCATTTGAACGGGATTCTCACTAGCATATAGCAAAATTTATTGGGCGTAACATAGGCTGTTCCTTTTTTGGAATAATAAAAATGTTTCCGCGCAACTAAAAAAGCCCATTAAATTGTGAATAAAATCCGAATGGCTGCACCGATTTGAACGGTACTTTATGAAAAATTCTCGACACCCAAAAAAAAGTTTTGAGCTTGTTGACATCTGTCAACAGGTATCTACAGGTACCTGTATCTACAGGTGAAGACATTTATTACCAACATTTACACTTATATTATGAAATTAGATGTTCTTTCCATTTCTGGTTTTTCTATTTCAGTTTAATAATTCTCTGTCATTGTAAGTTCCTTTATCCATTTTCGATCTTAATTTTATTTGTTAATTTTGTACCATATTTTACATGTTACCTTTCTTAAACTTTACGCATGCTGGGACACTTTCAAATGTTATGCATTTAATTATTAATCCTAGTATCACCTAATTAAGGTAATAAAAACCGGTTTTCGAAACAAATAAATAAACGGCTGGTCGATTTCACTGGCAGCTGAAGTTCAAAGAAGTAACTTTATTTTAGAATATTAATGAGCGTTCTACGCAAAATAACCCATGAACATAATCCGAGGTCACGTGTACGAAGTCGCGGGCACAGGAAGTAAGAACAGAAAACTATAACCAAATGACATTCCAATATACAATTTAATGTATTCTAGTGTGTATTATATCGCATGTCCCCGATTCCGTACAAGACGTTATCAATCAGATTCAGAAGCTCTATGTGTAGGGTCGATGATAGATTAATTATAACCAAGTAGTCTGCAATACATAGAAGAATTTCTTATTTAGTCCACCATTAAACGGGCCAAGAATGTAGGCTACTAAAGCTTTCTATGACGTTTGACTGAATATAATAGACCAAGTACTTAATAGTGAGATGGGAATTGTCAAGTACCGCTTGGAATGTTCCAAATGTGACCCAGTTGGCCTAATGAGCTATTTACCGGCATTAAAATTACCCTTTGGTTCTGAGATACTTGCTATAAGCTATTGCCTTCCGAAATAAACGAGCCAACCTATTAATAGGTTACATTAAGAATAGATTGTGTATAGCATAAACGTATTTATTATAATACTGGTAGGTATATTATTTGATGAAAATATATTCATTAATATTTTATAAGGTATTTACTATAGAAACGGTGTGCCAGTGACTTTATAAGATTATTTACTATTTTAACTAGATATTTAACGTGCTTCATCAACTATTTTTCATCTACCTAAAAACCTACATCACACACAAAATATTACTTAACTACATAGCCGTTTTCCCCACGCTACACTACGCGGGATGTATTATAAAAATGGCATTATATATATTATATTGATAGCCTATAGCCTATGTTACTCAATGATAATATAGCTGTCTAACGGCAAAAGTTTTTTTGAAATCGGTCCAGTAGTTTCGGAGCCTATTCAATACAAACAAACAATCAAAAATTTCCACTTTATAATATTAGTGTGGACAATCCGTTGAACAGAAGTATGGAAACTGTACACAAAACCTAAAACCTTTGTCACAGCTTCGATTAAATGTTATATTTATTGAGAAAACCTAAGAGTCGTTCGTTGAAGGGAATATTATATTTTTAAAAAGCTCTCAAGGCCAGACACAAGCTCGACTGTGCCTCGAATGTCAAAAATGTTGTGCAAACATCAAGGAAACAGACCGCAGTTATTTTAACAACACATTTACAAAACCTCCTTTGCACAGAGTTGAATAAATAATTTCGTGAGCGAAAATATTCGTGGTAGGTTGTTACTGTGACGTTTTTTGTCATATAAATGAATTTACAAAGTAAATTTAGACTTTGATTGTCTTACTGGAGATGGTAGAAAAATTCACGTTATTCTCTGTCATAAAATGTTTTCGACGAACACTTTTAAACTAATAACTACAGTTGTTTGAAAGAAGTAGCCAAATATTTTAGAAGTAATGGCTAAATTCGTGAAACTGTGTCCAATGTTACTATACGCAGCCTAAAGTTATGAACGTTCAAGTTTAGTCTAGAACTTTCTGAGTAGAGTCCACAAATATTGATTTCAGCAAGCTACGATTAAATATTTACATTTGACGTAAAGACCATTAATTCGGCCAAGCGGGTACTTACCCGCGATAAACTATTCAGTGTAGCATAATGTGGTATCTTGGCAGTATACATTATAGAGTGGATGATACCGTCGGAAGGAAGTGATGCGTATGACTGGATGAGGAAGTAAATTACACATTCACGGGCTCCTGAAACGGCCCCGGGTAGGTAGAATTGTAACTACAGTGCAGTTACTAATGCCTCATTTAATCGTCTATAATTTAGTGCCAATGTGACAGCTGGTCTCTTAACATCTACCTATACAAACAACTACACCTATATATAATATATCTATCTATAGATAAAATTTAAGTGTCAAACATATTTTTACTAAATGCATATAAAAGTAAAGACGATACAAACTAATAACAAAAACCAATTGTTTTCTTTTTGTCTCTGTGTGTCTGTTTGTCTGTCTGTTTGTTCCGGGTAATCTCTGAAACTATTTAAACGGGACTTTCGCTGGCAGTTAGCTAATGCTATAAGGCGTAATTTCGGTTAATTTTATTTCGCAAAAATAAATATGTCTGCGTGCAAAAATATAAACCTAAAAAATTAATTCCACGCGTACGAAGTCGCGGGGACAGCTAGTCTCTTATAAGAACCAACATAGTTCCCAGATTTCTAAGCATAAATTGTTTGTATGGAGAATATTCATATACATTTTAATACTAAGATCTTAGATAAGTACTAACACATATATATTTATTTGCTCGAACTGACCGTGGAGTTAAGGACTTCAACGTCTCAAGGAAAGCGCCTTACGTAGCGTTAAGCCTCGGGAACGACTTTTATAGAAGCTTCTCATACTATGCACAAATAAAATGAGGTCTATTTGTTTCTGCGGTACTTTCTTATCGCTGAAGCAGTAGTGACGTGATGAGAAAAGCTCAAAATCTGCGATAAAATTTTTTTCGACTTTTCCTATGAAAATTTTGGCTGATCGATGTGCGTGTCGGAATGAGCTATCAAATCGGTTCGTTCTTTTCACTTTTATTTTATACCAATATTCACAGTATTTTTTTTAAATATTGTACAACATATGCTTTATATGCCACGTTTCCCTTACGTATCTTTATAAACTATCCTACAAGAACCATTCATATTTTATACCCATCCTCTGTGTACTATCAAAGAGCAACATACCATTACCACGATAACGTCGTATCTGCCTCGTGGACGCAACAAAAAAGGCTAAGATAAAGGTTTTCCTCTTGTACCCAGCTGGCCGTTACGTACAGCCGTCATTACACGAATGATCCGACTCCGCACACATCCACTTAGCTGAATGCTGCTCGAGCCATCAGGAAGATATTAATCCATCGAGTCTGTTTCCATGGCGCTTTAACTACGACCTGATGTTTATTTTATATTTTGGCAAAAAAGTCTAGGAACGGAACTAAATTTTTAGCAACAGCTTGTAACCTTTACAAAATCCATGTAATGATGACATCTACTGTAAACAAACCATTCAAGACGGTTGATGCTCTATACGAGCTGCTACGAGCTGCGGTGAGTTGCCATACGAATCGCATAGTGGCGCCCCTTTTATTTTCTACTGATTTTTGCCAGATTATATCTAGACGACGTTAATACTAGTTTAACATATATACATATCATCACGCAAGTCCCTTTCTAGGTAGGCAAGGAGTATAGAGACCCGCCGTCTCCGAGTACTTTTTACTTATCCATCACCGAGTACTTTGGCAATTTGATCTAATGTTAGAACTTGGCCTTCCACTAATTCTTCTTTCGCCCATGTGAGCGAATGTTCGCATTGTACATATATTTTTGTCACGTTTGACTATTTTTGAATGGGAAAATAAACATCACTGCGCTGGCGAAAAGTGGAACAAAAATTCGTATGAATTTTTTGACCTTTTGAGAGTTATGTTGTCGAATACGCTCTCGAAAGTTTTTCTTGCTACTACTGTTCCTGCTTATTTACTAATTAATTTTCTTTTTAATTAATTTAGATTTAGATAGTTCCTGATTAATTTAGATTGGTCTTTCCACTGATGGACAAAGACTCGTCATTTTGGCCAAATTTTGGCTCTTAATATGTGACCATATAACAAATTGCTGACATATACCATCAGTGATAAGGTATATTGTTGATTGTTGTTGGTCAGTTAATGGTGCCAATTCTGTTTTCAAAATTACTAAACTTAACTAATTTGACAGGTCTAAAAAATATTGCCATCCTTATTTAACCCCGCACATGAGAAAGGGATAGCAAGACTTTTAGATCTGTCAAATTATTTAAGTTTAGTAATTTTGAACAACAGAATTGGCACCAGTGTGTATTTTAGTTGCATTATGAGTATTGTGATTATTAAAAGGTATAACTAAAAACCCTATAGTCAATAAAGTTGGCAAATATTTAACAGAATGCTATTTTTGAAAACATATTTTTCACCTTTTCATCACAATATTTTCGTAGCTATAGAAAGTAAGTAATATAGTATAAAACGTTGCGCACTTAACAATAATGTAAGGGCAAACGTTTGAACAAAAAATTGTGAAACATGTTTACACAAGACGGAAGGAAGGAAGCCTCGTCAACAAAGGTTCGATGTAATAAACCTTCGGTTTTCATGTTTCCTCATGGTGCACTGAAGACCGACACTAAAGCATTTATTTTAAAAGAATAATTTTGATAAATATATATAACGAATTTAATAAAGATAGAAAGTAGCTGTTTTACTTTAAATATTTAAGTACAAGGGACTTCAATTAGTGTATGTGTGTGTACAGGTGTAGACAAGAACGGTTTGGTTTTAAAATAAAAACTTATAAAATACTATTTAGAAATACCTTATTTTAGAGAACCTTAAAGAACACTACCATGCGTTTAACACACAACAATGAGTATCATGTCAAAGTGTATTTATACTAGTACTGTTGTTACATTTGTGTTAATTTATGACGGGTCAAAAACTTTCATGATCAATTTTTAAATGTTCACTGATTATTTAACCGAATCTACAACTTGGTAAAGTTCTTAAAATGACTACTCTAATCCTACAATGTTGCAGCATTACGGTAACACTGGTATGTTATTGCATGAAAATGCTAGATTATTTACAAAGCCAATACCGGTGACACACAATATAACGTGCAATTTGTGACCCGCTCGCGGCGACCGATCGGAAGTCAAACACAGATCGTACATTGATCATGTTACCACAACGCTCGCAGCTCGACCTACGTAAACGCTCTGCAATTATTAACTACCTTTACTCTACGTTGAGATATTTGATTAGGAATGTTACGTATAGTTTAGTATAGGAACATACCCTATACATATATACCTAACATATACATATTTATAGGGTCGGCTGATGTTGCAAGCGTCCATTGGCTACGATGACCGTTTACCATCAGGTAGGCCGTATGCTTGTGTGCCACCATAATGGTAAAAAAGAACCCTCCATAGTTTTATTTTACTTCGTGCCACTTAGTAAGGTATGACAGAATACTTGTATGTGGTATATTCACTGACTCACATAGGGTATATATATTGCATTGCTGCGCGGGCGAAATCGCGGCGAGAAAGCTAGTAAGGAGTTTAGGGATTCTAGTGTATTATAAAGAAACGCTGGAGTTAAAATGTGACGATGTGTCCTTCAATAGGTAGTAGCCACATACCAAACCAAAAATGACTCGTAACTCGTAATTCAATCTTAATAGATATGCCCTTAGTTTTTTTTTTATACCACTAAGGTGGCACACAAGCATACGGCCCACCTGATGGTAAGCGGTCACCGTAGCCTATAGCCGCTAGCAATACCAGGGGTATCACTAACGGGGTGCCAACCATGTTGTTGATGAGGACTCACTGTGCTAGCAGCAATACTACTAACCCAGCGTATCCTCGTGGAGCACTGGCAACCTTACTTACCGCAGAAACACAACGCTACATCAAGTAGTTTTATTTCACTGCGGTCTTCTGTAAGGCGGAGGTACAGTCCCCAGTCGGGCGGCTCCAATTTAAATGGGATAACCCACGGGAAATTCCAAATCGCCCTACCTCAAAAGTAAAGACTCCTTAAAAAATCAAATTAAAATGTCTAAATGAAATTAATATGTCCAACCTTTTGTAACAAATAATCTAATCACTATTTCGCTAGTAGTTATTCACTCACATTTTGTACAGTATATGACGAAATTAAGATGGATTCAAAGAATGATGATAATCATTATTTTACGTGGCTTTAATTTAAATAAATACAGTACATGCCATACCATAATTAGGCCATATGCGTATCAGATTATGTGTTGCGTCCGATAATAAAGACGATGCAGGCACGTGCACGTTAATCCCGTATACAAAGAGCTCTTGATGGATCAGGTGCACCCTAATTAACTAGTATCGTTTATTGGACGCAATATCTTAATGGAAGTTGACAGATTAAAGGGTGACAACTACAAGACACAAACATTTCAAGATGATCATACTAAAAGATCTGTCCTTTACCAAATTGGCTATAATCTTAGAAGTGCTGCAGGTCTAGCCATGTTTACTATCTTCAATACATAACGCTATAGAAACGAAGGAATGGGAATTAAAAACCTTTACGTTATGTCACGTGGTCAAGTTTTGAATTCAATAAATTTAATTTAAAAAAATAACAGTTTTGGCTTAGGTAAGGTTAAAAGTAGGCGAACTTAAAATGAGGTCATTATTCGTCGGTGACTCTCAACATCGCGAAACAGGAATATTTTTTAATATAGTATTTAAAAAAAAACTACATATTTACGGTTTTCAAATACTTTCTTTTACTTGTGCTGTAAGACACTGCCAAATTTCATGGCTCTAGGTCAACGGGAAGTACCCTGTAGGTTTTGATTGTGTAATCGCAAAATATGCGAAAATTTGCGACATAAACGGTCATATCTTTTCTTCATATTGACTTACAGGTTTGATTATTTTACAGCCGAAAGAGAGCCTCTATGGTCTCTTTCGGCTGTAAATAATGGGATAACTCCACGCGTTCTTGAGACTATATACTATATAATTCTTGACATACAGACAGACGGACAACAAAGTGATCCTATAAGGGTTCTTTTTTCCTTTTAATGAACGGAACCCTAAAAAAGAGACTATAAACTGGGCTTCTGGGTTTATTTATTGATCAATCAAACATGGGACTGTAATTTTTTTCTTTCATATTATTTGTCTGCAGTTACTTGTGGTTTAAATGTATTTGTGTAAGTACTATTAATTTCAATTTAATAGGTTTTATAAATAGCTTTTCTGCTGTTGTCGAAAACAATATAATCAATTTGATAGAATGGATGCTGAATAAATTTAAAATCTAGTTCCACAGTGATAGATTTAGTTTATCTAAGTAACTTATGTATTATCACAGATTGTTTTATTAGTAAATCCTAATCATTCGATTTAGCCATATATTATTGTATCATTTTGATTTAATTACTAAAATATAGAGAGCGAGTTCTTTAACAAGTTGATCGATTTTTTATTTAATTTCCACTTTTACAACCCTTGAACAGTATTCCCCTCATAAACAATTAACCCCGGCCTTGTTGAAGAGTCGCGTGTAGTCGATGTAGTTCCCAAGTCTCTTCCCATGACCTTCCGTACCTGTTGCTCTCGCCTGGAGAAAGTGATACGACTAAAGTGCGCCCCGCTCGTCGGGTTACCAACGGTATACTCTTGCCTCGCCACGTGGGTGTTTTCAAGATTATGGTAAATTATATTTTTTGGTATTAATTTATTACTTTATAGCAAACAATTTCTAAGCATCTTTATAAACAGCGTATATAAATGCAACATGATATATTTTAGTATAAAACGAGATAAGTCGATAGTGGCAGGTAGTATCCACACCACTTTGAAGTTAGTTTGCCGTTTTGTTCGAAAACTTAAGCAACAGGCAAATGTAACATTGGCGCCCAACGTGGGACCTATTGATTTACATTATTATGCTATCTTATTTTACAATTTGATATGATCAATAAGGGAAAAGAAAGTGTTACTAATGATAATGAATGTATATTTTACAGATTTGTATTGACATCGATAGACATTCTTCCATTTTAGTCACTAAGTATTGGGACAAAATGGGTCAGAATCAGATATACGGTGTAACCTCTGACCCCTAAAGTTCTGATTATATGGCTGAGCAAATTTGAAACTAGTTACGGAATGGATCGCATTTAGGGTAAGGTTGAGGCAGCGCGTGTGGCAACACCAAGGGCCCGGGCGGCGGCAGTGTGCGCGAGCCTTCTGCCGCGCCGACCGCTCCCAACCAACTTAAGTGATAAGTGATAACTAACTGTATTATAAAACACCCCTCTCATACGTGAATAAAGTCTGTGTTCTCTTCCATTCTTCTATAGTACTCAAGTATCTCCTAGGTGGTGGTCCTTGTATTTAGTTTGTTGTTCTTTTATTTGTTATTCTTGTAATTACTCATTGTTATAACGAACATGTGCGCTGTCCGTCCTAATTAAACGTTAATTTAAATAATTAATTTAATCGTGTTTCACATCCCCTAGAATTATTAGGAAATGTCGTGCGTTAAAAATTATATGTAAATGAGAACGTATCTCATATTCCGTCTTAAGTCGCACTCAAATGAGCACAATTACATATTAATGGGTATTTCCATATTTGACTACGAATAAAGTGCTACCTAAAAGCGTCATGTCATAGCCGATATTTTAGAAATGTTTTCCCACAATTTTCACCAGTTGTTAAGACATTCGTCTTGTAGATTATGTTAAATGCATGACGAGCTAACATTAAATCCATTGTTTCCTCACCCACCGCGATACGAATAAAACGTTTAGCTGACCTATTCCATTACCCATTTCAATCGAATATAATCACAACACCGCGAGCTTCTTGGGAACTTGAATAAATACGCAATTTCGCTGAGATAGTATCACTCAAGGGAGCGGTGGAGACGCAACAGTTAGCCCATAACCTTGTGCCGACTTATCTCTCACCCAGATTTAGAGTATCCTATAATACTCTCATTTCAACGAGAACTCTTGACTTATACCTACCGTTTCCCTCCTTTAATATAAAGCTGGTCAAAATTCAGAGCTCTCTTTACGGTGGTTGTATGCATAAATGCTTGATTCCACATGAAAGTGACGGCATAGCACCATTCATGTTTGTACATGGCATACGTGTAGAGTACATAGGTTAAAATGTTGTCCCACTTAATTGGGTTGGTCATAATAATGCTACTGCGTACATCGGTGAACGTTTCTCTGCATTTGTGAGTAACAGCGAATAATGTCACTAATTCGGTAAAATTTTCGGGTATAAAAAAGTAGTTCTATTTTTGGCGCCCAACGTGTGTCAAGTATTTGATCGTCCTTGAATACCCTTTCTGAGTAGTACGTGCTGACTAAATAATGATACATGTTCAATGTCCATCAATATTGACATGGAAAACGTGGTGATGATGAAATTTTTTTTCACAATCACGAAACTGATATATTTTAATAATAATTTATCTTCACGCCTTCCCACAAGGGTCCCCGAAAAGGTACGCAGTTATAATATTACTATTTAATAATTGCTTTCAACTGACTAAATTGAATCTTTATCACTAGAATGTTTTTAAATTGCCATCTGAGCCTAGTAACTTTAGATTGGGATCGTAAATATATTGTTGATATGGCTTATATAAAAGAGGACAATTTATACAGTACTACATCCATAAAACCATTATTTTAATTGAAAACGTTCATACTTCTAGCTCACACCCCACATCAACATTGGCGTAGCACGTAGTACGTTTACTAGCGATGGCGCCCACGTAGGTTGTCTACTGTCTGTGACCTCTTGTTACGGCGGTAGACAGGCTGTGTAGTAGAACCATATTAATTTCAAAATAAAAATATAATGTATAGTATAATTGGTATAATATAATAATACTAGTCCATATTTGATATTCATGCTTTATTATTACATGAAAATTATAACTACCGACTGATTAGGCACGATACTAGATACATCAATTTATGAGTGGAGCTTAATAAAAACAAACGTTTAGGAAGTTTGAAATTCATCCCCTATAGGCAGGTAGTATGCTTGCTCGCCAACCTAGTTAAATTTCATATATCTTCGCCCTAAACTTTCTGAAATCGCGTGATGAATCAATAATTGATTGGCATTTAACTTTTTTTAATAACATTAAGAGGGACTCATGGCGACCATTCGAGTTAAGCAATTTCACGTGGTCAGTAGCTGTATAGTGACAGTCCCTTTTGAGCTCCTCTAAAATACTGTGTAGCGTTATTTTGCACGAACACTTGGCTACTTGGATAATAATGGAAATAAATTTATACGAAGCCGAATCGCTTTTAAAATCTGTAAACCAACCATATCGGACTAGACCATAGTCAACTCAACAGAGGCTTTAGCTTCCCACATCAACAAATACCTTATAACGTTTCAGATAACTAAATTCTTAAATTTATAACTTATGTGTACCGTACGGTATCTATCACTATATACCTAAATAAAAACATATAGTTTCGTGGACAATAATAGTTGCCTAGAGACCCTAGAGTTAGCTAAGCTTTATGTGATAATATACTGAAGTGAGTGAAGTGATGAGATTGTAGTCACCATGAGTGGGTTGGGCCCGGCTGGAGTGTGGGCTGCTCAGAAAAGGCTAGAGTCTTGGGCCCGAGCAGCCAGGGAGAGGACTTCTAGCGCCAGCAGTGGACAAAGCCACAATTCTACGGACAGTTTTGGAGAGGACAAGTCTCATGGAAGTCCTAGTGTGAGTATATCAATCTAAGACATTACAAAAGCCATCATTTATGGGTCGTTTCTTTTACATGTAGAAGTAAGAAAGCAAGGGTACGGCCCTCCTGATTGTGAGCGCCTCTCGTAACCTATATACGCTTTGCATTACTAGGAATATCAGTAAAGCGTTGCAATCTATATCGTTGTTGACAAGTTTCTGTCCTAGCAGGAAGGAGCTAAGTGATGCACCCTTGCTACTGCAGAATAGAACACTACATCAAAATTGTGATATTTGGTAGTAAATTAGGTTTTGGTTTTGCATGCGTCCATAGGCTACGTTAACTGCTTACTATCAGGCAAGTAATATGCCTTGCCGCTTTAGTGATTTCCAAAAAATATAATAATCATATAGGTAATTGATTTTGTAGTCTGCAAGCATTTGAAAAAAATAACGAATTTCGCCGTTATCAATCATAATTCATTGCTCAATAAAAGTCCTCTCAAAGTATGATTGGTGTCCCGCGTTTCATTTTAATCAAACTGTACATTGTCACCAGTGGCTGTTCGGCACAAACCAGTCACTGTTCGGGAATCCGAGTACAGGATAAAGGATGTGATAAAATGGCCAATAATGGTATTATCTCTCGAACTATTCTAATGGAAATTCTTGACGTCTCATTTAGAAAAGGGTAGCCAAAGGTTGAGGCATCAGTCAGCACCCTATTCTCACCGAGAAAAAAATTTTGTATTACTAACGTGGCACCAAGCATACGGTCCACCTGATGGTAAGCAGGAACTGTATCCTATAGCCGCTAACATTAACGCGTTGCCAACCCTGTTGTTGATCAGGACTCATTGTAATAGCAGCATATCCTTACTACTGGCGCAGCGTATTCTCGTGGCGCACTGGCAACCTTATTAACCCCAGAAACACAACACTACATAAAAGGTCTTCTGCAAGGTGGAGGCCTCCAGCCGGGTGGCTCAAATGTAGGTTTCAACGTAGCAGACGGTTGCTGTGACAATCACCGTTATTGGAGAATATCTATTCGTAACATGTGAATGCCATACATACACACACGGGAAGTAAAATATTCTCGCGCTGTGCGGTCCCAAATGAGCTTCCTGTCGCGAACGGTCGGATTGTAGGATGAACTGAAATGAGGGCAGTGTGGATGTGCAGATGTTAGATTTTGATATCAAAGCCTACTTACTATTCGTGCCACCTTAGAACTATAAAATTTTCTTTAGAATACATAATACTAAAACGCCAAGATAATTTTATCTTGGTTGTGCTCGAAACTTCGTTCAAAGTGTTTATCTGCAACGTCTTTGTCACGAGAGATTGTATACAGCTACAAGTATGTTTAACGTAAGGATAATCACGTTGCTTGGTGCATGCTTTGAAAGCCAAGTTGGGGTTGTGAAATTCTGATGTATGCAGATCGATTGCTCCTTCATCGGTGAGTATATCAAAAGTTTGATACTCATACCCTCGGTTTCTCAAACTTTATCGAATTTAAGGAGAATAATACAATCCGATATGCTATCAAATTAACTAATCTACAACCATACTGATCCTTTATAAAAAGTTATAGCTAATCAGGGCTGATCATTCGTAGCTCTGTCAAACTAATGGAATTTCATGTGTCTAGGCCACACCATATAATTTACCAATACCGGTTTAATAAGGTTTGTTCGTATACAGTCATATTTTGGGATATATGATATGACTAAAACTTTACACAAGATTATATCATTTAAGAATATTCGTATAGCGATAAAGAAAAAAAAAACACTGTCGATGCAAAGTATGACAGTTTTGGTCCTATTCTTACTCCTTTTCATCACTCTCTGATCTAAAATATTGTTCACGAATGTACTTCGTACCCAAATCCAAAAAAAAACAAATTTCTTAGATTCTGTGATGGATGACCATGGTATTTCGTTCTTAAGTATATATATACTAATATACTGCTCTAATTAAACAGGAAACAGACAAACAAGAAGTCTGTAAAGGTTTTGTATGCACATTGTTTACCTAATTTGATCAGTTTTATCCATTAGAGATAAGACTATAACGTTCAGCTAATTCCTACTATGTATTAACTATAGAGCTACATATTCCAATATGCATATTACAATTGCTAACAATTTCTCGTACCGGCTGGCTATGTAGATTCACCGAACTCCGTTCCAATTCCACTTAGCAGAAAATATCCCGGCTTTGCAGCATCAAATCGGATAGTATAAAATGCAGGTGGCTTGTATTGCAGTGTTTATTCGCATACAGCCATGACATGACCCACCGCAGTGCACTTTGCATTGATTACAACTGGAACTTTATAAGCATTCCAAATAAATAATCATTTAGCCCACAAGCTAATATAACCCTAGCTACGATAGATTCACATTTTGGTGTGTTAGCTCTGGACTAAACTGGAATTAATAAAAATATTATTAGTAAAAATTTTAGAAATTAATAATAAATTCAGTGGTTTGAGCTGTGTGTTAATCAGTTAGTCAGTAACGACTTTTTTAATACAGACTATAAGATCGATGACTAAATCAGTATAGACGGATGTAATTAAATGAATCCATTTTTTTTTGTTCCAGGAGATGCTAATTTCGAAGGAGCAATGCCGCGTCCAGCCGCTTACCATGGAAGGCCGTGTAGCGGGATCCTTCCCGCACGCGCGACTGGCCCGGACTCCTTCCATATCCTCGCAGAGCAGCCTCGACAGCGGTACTTCTAGAGCTACGGTAAGTAGAAAATGACAAGGCTTTAGACATTCCTTCTTACAAGCTTTTATTTAGTTTAACCTGTCCGGTGTCTGAATGTGATCAAATCTTCGAATATATAGAACATCATCAATTTTGGTCCAAATGTGACAGTGCCGGCCAACGCATTTGTTTGTATATTCTGTTACAGCTTGCCCGTCTGAACATTTTTTACTCTGGCACCCAAGCTGTAGGAGAATCGTAGTTGTAGTTGATTTTATTTGAGTTCAAAATCTGAACTTTTTATATTTTTTTGTTGAACATGGGAACTAAAACAAAATGTTTTTGTAAATAGTTTAATTTGTTTTGTGTTGAAAAAAAATTATTTTAGTTACTAAAACAAATGAAATGTCCTGTAATGTCCAACTTTGGTGCCATAGTAATAAATGCTCAGACGGACAAGCTCTAACAGAACATACAAAAAAATCGTTGACTGGGACATTCAGATTTGGACCAAATCTCTATGAAACATGTATGATGTCCTTTGATACTTCTTGGTGTCCGATTGAGCTGAAATTTGGCATATATACCCGTTTGGTTCCCGTGACAATGCATGATTATCTAAATGCCGCCATGTTTGCTTAATCCAATATAGCGGCTGCCGCAAGATGGCTATTTATAATTTGCACATTATAATAAGGTTATCAAATGCAAGCAGCATGCAACATGTAGGCAAATTTTAATATTGGTAGTCTTATAAGTGGTCGCGTTTCATTATGGTTCTATCTCGTCCTTATAATATGCCAGCCAATATTTTATTAGCCGTCATATTTTTCCATACTACCTAAGTTGGCAAGTGAGACTGTGCTGCCCGCTTGATGTAAGTGGTCAGTAGCCTAGATTTAAGTGACAGCTCTTGTTTTTTTCTTGTTCTCAGTACTTCTCTCTTCTTTCATTGAATTATTTTCATTCTTATATCTAGGTCCGGACAGCAAAGCAGGCATTAATCCGACTAATTAGTATCGAAACGCTAATTGCAAAACTCAGTTAAACTTTCTGACGTCACAAAGCACGCAGTGATGTAGTTCTATTCGAATATGCAAGTGCTCTGTGCTACTGCACAGAGACTTCATGATGAAGCAGCTTAGGCAGCTGTCTCATCATGAATGCAGTTTGTGTAGTTCCAGATTAAAAGGATAACGGCGAAATTACCTTTAATGCCCTCAAAGGCGATTCACAAAGGCCCTTTTAACATTATATTTCTTGCGCTTCTAGGCGAATATTAATTTTAATGGCCTAACATTACAGAGGTATGTTTTATGTAGGTAAAGGTAGCCTTTCTTTTCGTAAACACTCATTAATTTATAGGTACGTAAATTTTATCCAAAATCTACATCGCAAATTACACGGTGCGTGAGTAAGAAAACAATAAATCACTATTTGTGGAGAACATGATTTATCTTTGTAAAAAAACTAAGGGGACTCGCCCCTAAGTTATTACTGTGTAATAGTTGAACTTTAGCCAAGACTTTATGACTTGATTGTAATGACAGATAAAGTGTTATAGCCATTGTAAAGGAAAGCAATCAAGATCTGGCACGAAACACATTAGGGGTACCCACAAAAAGAAACTAAGTGCAATATACTCCAATTTTTTATTTTATTTTTTTTGTGACATAAGAGACGTCACTGAAGATCAGCGCTGGTTGTCCGCCATGCGCCAATCAGCACATGCAGTTGGGGCCGTTTCATAACGACAATATGTTCTTCTACTTCAATTCACAATACAAAAAGTTCTAAAAAAAAAAAGTT
This sequence comes from Falcaria lacertinaria, assembly GCA_951449985.1. Taxonomy (NCBI): domain Eukaryota; kingdom Metazoa; phylum Arthropoda; class Insecta; order Lepidoptera; family Drepanidae; genus Falcaria; species Falcaria lacertinaria. Next base: position 3,320,710 of record OX602114.1, read on the forward strand.
CAAAAAGTTCTTCTAGAAGTAATGCTGCTAGCACATTGAGTCCTCATCAACAACAGAGTTGGCAACTTGTTAGTGGTATACCTGGTATTGCTAGCGGCTATAGGTTACGGTGACTGCTTCCTAACTGGTGGGCCGTAAGCTTGTTTGTCACCTTAGTAGTAAAAAAAGCGTTTTAACAAATTTTATTTGCCAATAGAGTCACCGTGGATCGTCGCCAGCAATAAGAACCTTTGCCCCTGATGGTCGGACCCTCGAGGCTGGTGGTACGGGAATGCCTCGCTCGCCGTCCCCCCTGCGAGCTGCGTCCTTGGATGTCAGGGCTGCTCCTCACGCGCATGGCTCCTTAGCTTCTTTGGCTGATTGCCCCGCGCCTCCCAGCCCTAGGCATGCGCCGCCGAGATGCCTCTCGCCGCTTTTGATGCCACCAAGGTGAGTGCCACGAATATTATAGTAAAAGCTGACTACTGTAACGCCAGTCAAGTCTGATGTCACTTTAATTTTGAATGGCCTCCGATTTCACATGCGAAATTGTATTTTGGCGACGCTTCAAACATTCAGGAACAAAACAAACGAAAACGTCAAAAAAAGTATGTTAACCACATAGCATAAATGGAATACCGATTTATAAATTCGGTTAGTTTCACGTTTGAGTCAAAGGCGGACAGAGTGTAGTGTCACATGAGTGGAGCTTTTGATCTGTCATCCGCAGCAGCAGACAATTTTAATTGTCCTCGTAAAACTGTAAAACAAAGTTGCTACCTTAAAAGGTAGGTATAGCGGAAAACGCCAAAGCCTTTGTGCTACGGTTAAGTAATTTGAGGTAGGTAGAACTATGGGATGATTGGGAAGTTATTCTTGCTAATGTTAAGTGCTTAGAAAAAATCACTTGATTAGATTTTTTAGGACAGAATACATAAAGGTACATAAGGATTAAATGAGTATTTATTAGAAACGGTTTTCTTTTCATTAATAAATTTGTAAGTACCTACTTGTACTTTAGTCAAGGCATTGTATCCAGCTCAGCGCCAAGAGGCAAAGATCATAAGATGCAAAATTTGTTGTCACCCTATACTAGCTTTAGTCTACAGCCATCTTTACCATACAAATACACGGGCCCCCGTGCCTAGGCCCCCCGACCTCACGGGGGCCCACAACGCATTTTTTGTTAACAATTCCAAATTTAAATACCAGAATACCATGCGCAGCAGGACGACGCCTGCCCTAACACGGCCTTGTCTACAGCCATAATTTGCTTTTACATTTACCCGAACGATTCTATTTCTATGTGTGCTGCTAGCGTATCGTTTGTTATTATTTTTTTTCTCAGGAAGCAATGTGATACGATAGTTGAGAGCTCGCGGCTCACTAGCTCACAGTTCAGTTGCTGAGAGGGAATATTTACGCCTGAATAAACCATGTCCGCCCGTACCGTATCGTAGCGCTTGTGTAGCTTTCAACTTGCCTACGTGCGTGACCTTACGTAACCTACACGTGGATTCTGCTTAAATCAAATGTGCAACAGTTATACGGTTTCGAAAAATTGCTCTCTGATTTTAGGCAACGCAGTAGGTTAGGCAACGAGTGATACCCCTGTACCTAAAGCCATGTTTACTATCTATAATCGTTAACGCTAAATAGAAAACGAAAGAAATGTATGGGAAATAAAAACTTGGCTTCGGTACCCGCTACACCGCTACACCATCAGACACGCCGTATTCTTGTTTGCCACCTTATTTTATTTATTTATTTTTATTTAATAATTTATGTACACACAACAAATTAAAAAGAACAAAATTACAAGAAGGAAATAGATAGTACAAGGGCACTGCTTATTTCAAAAGAAATCTCTTCCAGCAGACCCGCGAGAGGAGAAATTAAAAGAAATACAGGCATAGTGTGCGTAGGTTTACAAATAACAATAAACATACATATACTACATACTAAGTATACATAAATATTTATGATAGGCATATATAACATATAAATATACTAAATACAAATACATATATACAACTAGGATGAAGAAGAGAGATAATGATTTTTAACTTGTTTCTTGAACAGTGATATAGTTTTAGCCGAACGGATACTAGGCGGAAGAGAATTCCACAACCTGACCGCATGAACCGTAAAGGAATAGGAATAAACATGTGTTTTATGGGGAGGGAACTTGAGATGGAATTTAAGGTGGGATCTACATGGGGCATCACATGAACAAGTGTAGGAGAAGCGCTCCCGTAAGTAGGATGGTGATGAGGGGTTGTGTAGGATATTGAAAAGGAGACACAATATGCGAGTATTCCTGCGGAGACGGATGGGGAGCCACTTGAGATCCTTGCGGAAATTAGAGACGTGATCATACTTTTTAAGACCAAAAATAAATCGAATACATACATTTTGCAAGCGCTCAAGTTTGTTCAATAACTCCTCTGTGACATCCAGATAGCAGCTGTCAGCGTAGTCCAAAATGGGTTGTATGAGTGTTTGGGCAAGAGAGATTTTAGTTTTCAAGGGCAGAAAGTTTTGGAGACGCTTAAGGGAATGAAATGTATAGTGGACCTTTTTGCTGACTTCGGAGACATGCGATTTCCAGGCGAGATTGCAGTCCATAGTTATGCCCAGATTTTTGGCAGTCTCTGTGTAAACTATAGGAATGCCGTCTAGATATACCGATGGAAAGCTCGTGAAGTCTACCCTGCTGCGCATCCCTACACTCCCAATGATCATGGCCTGAGACTTCGACGGATTAATAAGAATACCGTGAGACCTAGCCCATCGGCCAATCAAGTCTAGGTCATGATTAACTGCAGCAATGGCGGATTCAGCATCATCACGGGTAAATGACCGGTATAGCTGCAAATCATCTGCGTAGAGATGGAAATTAGATGTAATTGTACTAGCAATAGAGTTAATAAAAATTGAGAAAAGTAAGGGAGAAAGAACGCCACCCTGGGGAACACCCGCAATGAGATTACACATATCGGAGCAAGTCTCATCGAGGCGAACACATTGCGAGCGACCCCGAAGATAAGAATCAAACCAGGATATACTACTAAGAGAGCAGTTAAGAGAGGAAAGTGTACCGAGAAGGACATCAAAGTCGACAGAATTAAAAGCGTTGCTGAAGTCTAGTAAAATGAGAATACTGAGGGAGTGGTTTTCCATAGCCCAGCGGATATCATCTGTGACTTTAATTAAAGCAGTAACTGTGCTATGGCCAGTGCGAAAACCAGACTGAAGAGGGCAAAGAAGACTGTTACTGGTCAGATAAGCAGACAATTGACGATGTACGATATGCTCAAGGACTTTCGAAAGAAAGGGAAGAATAGAAATGGGGCGGAACTGGGACAATAAAGAGGGGTTTGTGACTTTAGGTAAAGGAATTATATATGCTTGTTTCCAAATCGTAGGAAAACAGGATGAGGATAAAGAAAAATTAAATATATGAGTGAGCACGGGAAGTAAGAGAGGCAAAATAGGTGTAAGCATCCTCGAGCATATATTGTCAAGACCAGTAGCAGTAGAAGAGATTGAAGTAACGGATTTTTTTACATCCTCCTCGGTAACAGAAGTAAGATTAAAGGGAGAACATTGGGGTACCGGTAATTGCGTCAGTTGATGCAGTGTCGTAGATTTGGAGAGAGGGTCAAGAGAAATAGGGGGAGTAGAGAAATGTTTGTTAAGAGCGGATAAATCAACATCGTTACTGATAGAGGCGGGAGATTTACCGATACCGTTTGATTTGAGAAATTTCCATACAGCAGAAGAATCACGATTATTAAGAGAGTTGTGGAAATGGCGCTTCTTGGCATCTCGGCACAGATGATTACAGCGATTACGCAATACCTTGAATCTGTTTAAGTTGATTTCCGTAGGGCTGCGTTTGCATCTACGTTTTGCCTGGTCCCTGCGAGCCATTGCTTCCTTGATGTCGGCAGTTATCCAAGGTGCAGGAACATGTTTAACCCTAATACGTCGTTTGGGAGCATGGCGGTCATACAATGCAATAAGTTTGTTATGAAAAAGTTCCACCATAGCATCAACGTTGGTGGCGGCATATAAATCAGACCAGTCAATATCTTTAGCGTCACGTTGAAGCTCATCCGAGTTAATTCCCCTGAAATTGCGAAGAAAAAGGAATTGGGGCTTACGCTTAGGCGGACGAATTTTAAAGGATAGAAAAATCAAGTCATGGTATGAAAAAGAAGCAGTTAATTGACCATGTGTCGCGACCCGCTCGGGAGAAGAAACGATCATAAGATCGAGAAGAGATGGGTTGCAATTAGGAGAGTGGTGGGTTGCAGTGAGAGGTAAAATATGGAGGTTAAAAGAAGAGACTAAGGAACGAAGTTGAGACGAGCGGAGGTCATTTTTGATCAGACAAGTATTGAAGTCACCCATGAGGACTACGTGATCATAAGAGGGGCACAAGTTATTTAAATTGGTGTCAAAAGAGTCAAAATAGTTGACATGAAGATTGGGACTATACAATACCCCAAGGAGCATTTTAGAGTGGCGAAAAACAATTTCGATAAACAGGTGTTCAGCAGATCCAGAGTAACGAGATGGAGACGCACTGACAATCTTATAAGGTATATCGGCACGCAGGTATATCGCCACGCCACCGCCGCCCTTATCGGTCCTGTCATTACGAATCAAAACGAAACCCGGAAGTGTGAACTGAGGGGAAAGCAGAGAAGGTTTAAGAAAAGTTTCAGAAATTAATAGGGCGTCAATATGACTGCTGCTAATGGATGCCAGAAGTTCAGGATAATGACCAGGAATACTCTGTGCGTTGATGTGGGCAATATTGAGGTTGTTGGAGTAATTGGAAAAGACGGAGGAAATCCGGTCATGCAGAGTCAATGGAGAGAAGGAATCATCCGCACTAACGAAACTAGACGTAGAAGAAGCGCAAGAAGCAAAGCTATCATCAAGATTAAGATTAAAATCATCCATATTTAAATTGTTTTACATATATAAATAATATACAAAATATAAATATAAATATATATAAAGTTACTTAATAATAAAACGAAAGTTAACTAAAGTAAGAACAAAACACAGAAATATATATATATATATTAAAATATTGCTAAGCACACCATCTCGCTGATAAACTGGGAGAAATAACTATATAACTATAACAAAATAAAGTATAAGAATAACAAAAAAGAAAAGTAATACAAATACATCTTGGTAGCAACGCGCAGCTCAAACGGTATAGGGTTTAAAAAAAAATACGTTAGTTATCACAAAAGTGAAAAATAAAAACAGTGAAGAAAAGGAAACTAAACAACAATCAATAAAAAAAAACACTTAAAACTATGACGACATGAAACATAATTATTGTTGTCGAAGAATGCGTCATCGTGTGTAGCTGACAACGTTTCAGAACGAATGGAACAGTGGCAGCTGTCAAAGTCAAGAGAGAATGATACCGAGTGTCAGTGTCAGTACCCACGTTGCATTATTTGAGAAACAAATAGAAGTGACAGTAAACGGACAGTATAATAATTTAGTTCAACAATTATAAACATGTTATAGAAGAAGAAGAAGAACATGTAGGTTATCGTAGTAATTCGCAATAAAAAGTGAAGTTGTGGGTAATGAGCTAAATTAGTAGTACATAGTTATAAAGTTACCGGTGTTAATGCGAATATGCTACCAAATTAAGAGGTGTGTACGATGTAAACAACCACGATGAAATTAAAACATACTGAATATTAGCGACGGGTTTTCCGTGTTATTCTGATGCCTGTCTTGGATGCTGGAGCCGATGTGCTCGCAGCGGGGTCGGCAGCAGAGTCGGGCGGAGCAGAACGTGATGGGAATTTCGCCGTCAGCGCATCAAGTTCGGTCATGGATTCTATCTTATGGCGTGAATTGTCTGGAGTTACAATTATAATTTTTCCTTCGGTAGACCAGCAGCTTTTAATTCCGAAGTGTGTCCTGGCCGACATGAATACTCTGTGCCTGGGTTTCGTTAAAAATTCCGAGACAGTGAATCCTGTACCCTTCAGGCTGGTCTTATTATCCCACATAAGGTGACGGTGTTCCATATCCTTAAAACGGACTAGGATTGGACGTGTTTTTCCAGATGAAGATGTACCCAACCGATGACAAACATCAATTTTATCAGCACCAACATCAGACAACTTCATTTTGCCGGTTAATAGACTGACTGTGGATGTGGTCGTATTTTCACTGGGTTTCTCAGGAACCCCATGGAGAAGCAGAACATTCCTTCGCATTGTGGTTTCGTGCCGGTCTAGGCCGAGAGCCAGCAACTGGAGCTGATTTTTGAGGTGACGGAGTGTGTCGACCATAAAGGTTTTAAATTCACGAAATTCACGTGCCAGAGTAGAAATGTTGACTTCCGGAGCCGAGCCTGTCAGCGCTTTATCCAGTTTATCCTCGTGCTCCATCATTCTTCTTGTGAAAAGCTGTTCAAGATCTTCGAAACTTTTCTCAAACCGACTGTCCATGGTGTAGTGTTGTAGTTTTGTAGTGGAGGAGTTAAGGAGAAGTTATTAGAGCAAGGGTGAGCTTAGCAATAAATTAGCACATAAATACTAGTATGCAGACTAGATTTACTATTTAAAATTTTCAATAAAACAGGAGCACAAAATTTCTTGACTTTACTTTACGCCTACCCACACAGAAAAAAAAAGTAGTAGTATAAAATAAACTTGTTGGATGTCTTTATTATTTAACACAATGGCAAAGTACACTACAGTCTGTTTCACATAAGGGAATTTGCGATCGCAAATGTATTTGTGCTTGCAATAACACGTTGTGCCACTTGTGCCTTTATCGTTAACGTGGCGCGGCGCGGCAACAACTTCGTATTACCAAGCTGTTTTTGCTATTGCAATCTATGGACAGCGTGTTGTTGGCTTGCAAATAAAGTTGTGTAGACCATGGCCTCCCGTGAGCTTCCTTCCACTCATATACAATGCGCTACGCTAGGGATATCTATTTTGCCAGTCTTTTCTCACTCATTAGTTTCAAACCGATGTACTTATCAAAGCACTTCTTCATAATGTCAATTATTAAAGATTAGCTGTGCCCGCGACTTCGTACGCGTGTAGCCGGATTTTTTCCACAATTTCAAGTAACGTCAGTTACGCCTTATAGCATCAGCTATCTGCCAGTGAAAGTCCCGTCCAATTTTGTCCAGCCGATTATTATAGATACCTTCTTTCACTCCATCAAGTATACAATTATTAAATATAGGTACTTTCCATCAAAACAATGTTGACTGAAAATAGAAAATGTCCGCGAGACCGTCCTCAGTAGGTACAAATTGTGATGAACTCAATTTCCACACATCCGGCCTCTACTCACTCCGTCCGTGATTGTGTATACATATACGTCATGTATATAGTACATGTATTTGACTTGTATATATTAGGTCCTTACATATGAAATTGGCGTTTTTCGTACTGGCCACTTTAATCACGAATTTCTCCTCTTTGGTAAGGAATTCCAAATTCAAATTTGTACAGCTATAGACTCATGTATTTGTGCTTCGATGATCGTCATTCATTTGTTTTTTTTCTTCTGTTTTTTTCTGTTTGCGTCACTCATTTTACAAAATGGAAAACCTTAAATATCGCATTATTTACGAGTACGAGTTCCGCCGTGGCACTAGTGCTGCGGAAACAACTCGAAGGGTGAATGATGTGTATGGCGGTCGTGTTGCAAAAGAAAACACAGTTCGTTTTTGGTTCCAACGTTTTCGTTCTGGAAATTTCGACCTGCAGAACAAGCCCCGTGGACGGCCTGAGACTCAAGTTGATAATGAAGAGTTGAAGGCTATTGTGGAAGCGGATCCATCGCAAACCAAGTCCGAGTTAGCTGCAGGCTGCAATGTTAGTGATAAAACTGTTTTAATTCACTTGAAGCAAATTGGGAAGATTAAAAAGCTTGAAAGGTGGGTACCTCACGAATTGACTGAAACAAACCGGCAAACGCGCGTCGACTGCTGCGTTACATTACTAAACCGGCACAATAATGAAGGTATTTTAAACCGAATCATTACCTGTGATGAAAAATGGGTTCTTTACGATAATCGGAAGCGCTCAGCGCAATGGTTAGATCCTGGCCAGCCAGCCAAATCCTGCCCCAAGCGAAAATTAACCCCAAAAAAGTTACTTGTAAGCGTTTGGTGGACTAGTGCCGGTATTGTTCATTACAGTTTTTTCAAATCTGGCCAGACTATTACGGCTGATGTCTATTGTCAGGAATTGCAAACCATGATGGAAAAGCTAGCGGCTAAACAACCTAGGCTGGTCAATCGCTCCACGCCACTGCTGCTTCACGACAACGCTAGACCACACACTGCGCTACAGACGGCTACTAAATTAGAAGAGCTTCAATTGGAAAGTCTAAGACATCCTCCGTACTCCCCGGACCTTGCTCCAACAGATTACCATTTTTTTCGAAATTTGGATAACTTCTTGCAAGGGAAAAAATTCAACTCCGATGGGGCAGTCCAAATCGCCTTCAAAGATTTTATTGATTCCCGTCCGACTGGTTTTTTTAGTAAAGGGATCAATGAACTACCTATGAGATGGCAAAAGTGCATAGAAAATAATGGTTCATACTTTGATTAATTAAATATATTATATTAAAAAATATTCGACTTTTTGTTCCTCCCATACAAAACGCCAATTTCATATGTAAGGACCTAATATATTGCTTAGGTACTGCTAGTTGGGGTTGGGTTGATGGCAAAAATATTGATGGAAATATGACTGAGTCGTTCTTATAGCATTACTAGCTGTTACCCGCCACTTCGTCTGCATTTGTTTAAAGACATAAGAAGCCTATGTCCTTCCCTTGGATATAATATATATCCTTGTCAAATTTTATTACGATTCGTTCAGCCATATAGTCCTGAATAGATAGCAAACAAACAAACAGAGTTACTTTCGCATTTATAATATTAGTATGGATGATGAGGCAATATATGAGTACTTTTAGATATTTAGGGCTCGATATTTTACTCGTGGCAAATTTGTTATAGCGAATATAGATTGTTCTAAAGCACAGCTAAGCAAGCAACCTCGGAAAACCAATAGTTGGATAATAATAATAATAATAATATTTTTTTATTTCTTTCAACGTTTTTTGGTTACAGTAATTAGTAATTGGAATCCCTTTTTAGGCTTACAGTGCCTGTGTTAAGAGACTCCGCTCTTCCATAGCTAACGTACTAATTTAATTATTAATATTTAAACATGCTTATTTAGAGTAGTTTGTACAAGTATATGAAAATAAAAGTGTGTGTGTGTGTGTGTGTGTGTGTGGGAGTATGTGTATTTATGGTATGCAATGGTATAAGTGTGCTAGTTTATTTATATTAGTGTAGAAGTGCTTCTGTTTTATCGTAATTAAGGGATTTGATGTAATTTGTTGTAAGTTTCTTACACTCATAACATAGTTTAGAATATATATTCAATATTTTATTTTATTTATTATATATTATTGCTGACAGCACATTATATTGCATGGTAGCAAACATAGTTTTAGTTCGGGGGATTGGTGTAGCAGCGGGTTTCCTTCTCTTTAATTGTTCATTTCTGGTATAAGGGAGGCCCTTATGTTTTTTTATTACTGTCTGTAATATGTAAATTTTCCTTACAGAGAGCAGGTTTGTTTCTTTGTAGAGGCTGTCAGTGGGGTATCCAATCTTTTTGAAGTACATGGTTTTTATTAGGCTTCGCTGTGCACGCTCCACCTCAATAAGTTTTGTTTTAGCGGCGCCACCCCATACGGGGATGCAGTACACTATGATTGATTGCACCAAGGCAACATATATCTCATTTAGTAAACTTAACTGGTTATCTTTATTTTGTGTTATTTTTCTAGGAACAACATGTCTTAACATTTTAAATATCCAGATAAGCTTCCTTACTCTACAGGTGACTTGTTCTAGTTGGGGGTGCCATGATAACCGCTGATCTATTATTACACCTAAGTATTTTGTATGTGTTACTTTGTTGAGAATTGGGCAGTTACAATTATTGTTATTTGTTTTTTTACATGTATGTACTTTTATACAGTAGTCATCTTTTGGTTGAGTGCGATTGTTTATACTGAAACAAATAAAGCTGGTTTTAGACGCATTTAACGTAAGAAGGTTTTGTTTCAGCCACTTAGCTATCTGGGCAAGCCCTCTATCCGCATTTTTCCTGACCTCTTCCCAGGAGCTACCGGTGAATACGACTGCGGTATCATCTGTATATGCATGAGTTTTAGAATTTGGTATTTCCAAGTTACAGAGGTCATTTATGTAGATGAGGAATAGAGTAGGGCCGAGTACACTTCCCTGGGGTACCCCATATGTGACTGCTGCATCTTCACTAATGAATTCACCTAGCTTAACCCTCTGTTTTCTATTTGCTACATAATCTTTAAAAATATTTAGTGAAGTACCCCTGATTCCTATTTTTTCCAGCTTATTTACAAGGATGTCGACAGAAACAGTGTCGAAGGCTTTCTTTAAATCCAGGAACACTGTCATACATTTTTTCCCTTCATCAAGCTGTTCAGTTACTAGGGTACTTAGAGAGGTAACTGCATCCTCCGTGGATTTTCCTCGCCTGAATCCGAATTGAAAGGGCTATAAAATTTCATATCTTTCTAAATAACTTAAGAGCCTTGCATTGAGTATATAATGGCCTCTAAAATATCATAGGCTTAGAGCAATTAAATAAAGTTGATAATTGCGAACAATGAACAGTCGCCGGTTAAATTACGCCTTGCAGTGTACATAAACACCATCACACGCACACATCTACAACAAACTACGCCTTGCCTACACACTACATGTTTAAAAAACCGGTGTCACTTCGTGCAATACCTACCTTTATACCTTTTTTACCAATATATACCTTTTTTATTTGATCCAAGCTTCTTTGTACATGGTTGATGTACCTAATGTATCCAATGTTGGTGAACCAAATAAATAATTTCTTATATAATAAGTTAATTTATTAGGCAACAATTGTTAGGGGTCTGGTATAATTTCTAAGTATATTATAATTATTATTTGCTGTATTTGAAAAAAAAATACTGTCTATTTACAGACGGATAGACCGCAGCAACTCGCTAGTAGAGAGTAGCAGTGGCGTAGGACCTTTAAGCCCGGGTGCTTCGACCACAGTGAGCGCGCTCGGAGCCCTACAGCCGGATTTGTACACCAAACGGGAGGCGCCGCTGGTCATCGAGCTAGAGGGCGCGGGCCCTTCGCTCGGCAGGATCCACATGCGACTGAAATACGACTTCGATAGGTCCGACCTTGAAGTGCACCTAATTGAAGGTATTCAAGTCAAATCATTATTGGTATTGTTTGAACAAGTGAGCAAACTTACGGCCTGCCTGATGGTAAGCCGTCATTTAAACCGTTTAGTATAGACGGTTGCATGTCCCGAAAGGAATTGTCCCGAAGAAAATTGTGTATGTATGGCATAGTTATTGCTTTACACTGTTATAAGACATCAGGTATAACGGTTTCTTTTCTTACCAAGTTTCCTGCACTTCAAACGCTAGTCGTCATGACCACGATGACTCAAACAGTTAATTTTGTTCCAGCTCATGACCTAGCCGGCTACGAAGCAGGGGGCTTCAACGATCCCTACGTACGTGTGAGCCTGCTCCCCGAAGTTGACACACGGGTGCGACAGACCCCGGTGCACAGGAACGAGGCCAACCCCTTCTTCGACCAACACTTCAAGTTCCCGGTGTCGCATGACGAGCTCACTGATAAAACCTTGCTTTTGCAGGTGTTCGACTATGACAGGTAAGGCTCGAAGAACCAACTTTCCGTTTTTAAGGTAGACTAGTGAAAGAGTTGAATTACTCGCCCTGGCTTCATACCACTAAAATAAAAGCATTATTAATTAGTTGTTACAAAATCATTAAACTTAACTAATTTGAGAGGGCTAAAAGTATTGCCATCCTTATTTAACGCACATGAAAAACGGACAGCAAGGCTTTTAGTCAAATTATTTTAGTGATTTTGAACATCAGAATTGACACCATTATATACCTAAACTTGTCTCTAGATCATAAATCAATCCGAATAATAATAATCCGTAGTATCTTCCGTAATTAGCGCGAACGTACATCGTACATACCTTTATTAAGCATTATGCACTATTATGAAGCCATTAAGCTGACGTTTGACACATTTAAAGAGCTAAGCTACATTTGATACAATATCCGCCCCGTGTTCATTTCAGATTCTCCCGTAATGAAGTAATGGGCTCGGCCAAAGTGCCCCTATCTCGCGTGGAAGTAGCCGGTGGGGCTGAAGTATGGGCAGAACTATCTCGCGAGCGTCGTCCACCAGAGGAACTGCAAGAACTATTGTTGTCCCTCTCTTATCTACCATCGGCTGAACGACTCACTGTCGTAGTTTTGAAGGCTAGGAATTTGCTGCCCCCTCAGGAGGGAAAGGATGCTCTAGGTGAGTTACACATTTTGTTTTTCAACTCTATTCGTGTACTTAGACAAAATGCTATAGCTAATAGATGGCAATCAAGCGTTCTGGCCCTCTGATGGTATGTATGGTACCTGCCGGCACAGTTTATTCTCAAAAACTCTTTGAACATTACTAGCTCACTCATCACCAAATCTTAGCAAGTAGATTAATACCTAAGTTACTAAGTACTTGCTGAGAACTCTTTACAAACAAAAATTTTACTCCTACAGGGAATAGAAGGAATCCACTGTGAACTATTTTAATAGCGTAATATGTGACGATAACAACCCGTTACTGTTACGAATGTAGGTGTTAGGAATTAATACTCTGAAGTGTAGCCAAAAAGGTTATGCTCCCTGCATTGTGAATAAATGTTTTTGTTTATATTTTAATTGCATTATTTTCATTTGTACTGCTGGCGTTCCATAAATAAGAGATTTGGTGAATGTTCCAGTACCTTAAAAATGTAGGAGCCCCTGCCCTAATGTACCTAAGCGTTCAGAAAGAGTGGAGTTTTTTAAATTAAATTTTCTAATAGTAAAAGTATGAAGGAGGTAAGAAGTTTGGTGCGGGTGAAATTGCGGGACTGCGAACGTATTAACTACCTCAGAGTAGATGATATACTACGTACAACCATTACTATAATTATTTTTTACTTGTTACAGACGTGTATGTGAAAGTGTATTTGCTGGTGAACGGCAAGAGAGTGAAGAAGAAGAAGACGAACCGCAAGGAAATAAACAACCCCGTGTGGAACGAGGCTCTGTCATTCAGCTTGCCTTCAGCAAATCTACAGGAGGCTTCTATTGAGGTACTGATATCAATCAATTCAAAGGACATCATCCATGTTTCATGGAAATTTAGTCCAAATCTGAAAGTGCCGGCCAACACATTTTGTTTGTATATTCTGTTAGAGCGTTTCAGTCTGAGCATGTATTACCTAATTACGTAATTTGTACGTACTAAAGCTGGACATTTCATTTGTATTCGATATTTAGAATTATAATTAAAAAAAAACTGGTTTTCGAACTCAAATAAAATCAACGACAATTGTCTTACAGCTTAAGTACCGTAATAATAAAAGCTCAGACGGGCAAGCTCCATAAAAAAATGCATAGGTGGCACTTTCAGATTTGAACCAAAATGGATGATGACATTTAATCTTCTATTAAAAAAACTACTTTAAAGAAAAGGAGATTCTCGATTCAGATTAGAGTATCAAGAGCGCTGAGTTTTTTTCCTGGTCCTCGCATGTGGCTCTTTCCAAACCAGTGTTATTAAACAAATTTACCTTTGTCAGTGCTATTAAACAATTATACATTCGCAAATGCCTCAAGCTGAATAAACAATTTTAATTTCTTTCTCTGAAATGGCGGGACTGGTTTTGACGCGACTATCACTTTTAGGTATATGGAGATATAAATATACTTCAAAATCCAATTCAGATATGGAACTAATAATAGTTATTAGCATACCTACTCGTACGCTTTTATAATCAAAGCTAAGTCTTCACAGGCTCACAACGTAGGCAGGGAGTATAGAGTGCCACTTCACTATTGACTTACACACCTCAAGAATAGAAAAAAATCCACGCGTACGAAGTCGCGGACAAAGCAACTTTTTCATAAGATATATGGTTGTAGGTATGTCTGCTGTGCGGTGGCGGGTCGGGCCTGGTGGTGGGGTGGTGCTGCGTGGGCGCGTGCGAGCCCGGCGCCGAGGGCCGCCACTGGGCGCAGGTCGCGCACGAGACGCGCAAGGCCGTCGCCATGTGGCACACGCTCAGATAGACAACCCTACCTGCCGCTACACCACACACTCGCGGCTCATCTCTTACACCATTCCAGGACATGATTTTTCCACCTTCCAGAGCATTACAGATGTTGGGGCACACATTCCAGATATTAAGGCAAATATTCCAGACGTTATGGCACACATTCCAGGTTTTAGGCACACATTTAAGATGTTGGGTACTTATCACATTGCAGGTGTCGGGTCATACATTCCAGGAAATTAATTTACTTATAAGATCTAGAATATAGTATAGGTACTTGGCGCAGGTCGCGCAATGTATCGCTATGCGGCATACGCTCAGATAGACACCCTAAGCGTCTTTTACCTACCCTACACTCGCTGCGCCGCGCCCCGCGCCACAACTTTCTTGCACCATGCAGAACATATTTTGGACACTTTCCAGACTATAGGTATCAGACGTGGAGAAACTCATTCCTGCACATTTTTGTAAAACACTCACTTTCTCCTATATCATACCCATACATTTTCAAGGAAATAGCGAGCTTTATCCTGGTAATTTATGTTGATATTACTGTCCGCTTAGTTAGGGCTTGCAATTAATTGATCCTCAACATTATTATTTCTGTAAATAATTAAGTAGTTTCCCAAAACGTATCTATCGATTTGCTTAGAGCATATTCGTTTTCGATCTCCGCTGAAATCTCATTGGAACAATTTTAGAGCCTACCTACAAATAGTTAATAACAATCGTTACCTAACCATGTCTTCTATATGTACCAAACTATTATCAGCGATAAACAGTTTTTATCTCCTTACTAATCATTCTGCTCGCCTTTATTACTAGGTTTGTCAATAACATATTGGAAATTGTATTGAACTGGTAATTAAGGATTAATTTGACATTGTTAATAATAATATCACATTTGCAACTCCGTCAGAATAAGGACTAGCTCGCTACGGAACTCTCATGTATTACCTTTCTTTTATAATCATAGGAATAGATAAAAATTTTGCACATAATATTCCTTTAGATCAGAATAATTTAGTATTTAGGTTGATAGTCTAAGAAAACAGAGTATTTTTTTGCGAAAAGTATAAAAGGCGCAGAAGAATTAATATAAATGAAAGTGAGTGTCTAGGATATAAAAACTGTGTTTTCTATATTCTAGTCTATGGTCATTAGTGTGTTTAAGAGGTAAGCTAGTGAGACGTTACATAAGCAAACATGTTCCAGTTCGAGTGAAGAGAAGCTGGCAATTGGCATAGATGTAATTTATGTACTAACATCAAGTAGATACTTGTCTTCAAACCCTGCCTTCTTGTAATGTCCAGTTTTAACTGTGGGCCCACTCCATCTAATCCTGTATATAAACTATATTCACTCTTCACATATACAGAAGACATAATACAAGGTAGGTACTCATATATAGTACCTATCTACAATAAAGTTTTGTTGTAATTAATTTAGAAATAATTGATTGAGCTTTCGGAACACCAAAAATGTCTTATGAATTTATATTATTATTATACTAGATATTTATTAATTTTGGAATAAAAATGTATCACACTGTCCAATAAGTGTTGTATAAATTTAAATATGTAATATATTTTGTAAAGTGTCTATCCTATATGCCCACAGTTTATCCACATATTACATATTATATAATAAAATAATATATTAGTAGTCATTCAATGGAGTAATCCCTTCCGTTCGAGGGTTTTATGAATTCTTATATCGAATTTTATTCCAAAAATATATACGTACATATTTTTGTCTAAGTGTATGCATCTGTGTGGAGAAAAGTAATTTACTTTATATTTTTCATTACAATGTCTATAATATAACGTCTATTTGTAAGACCCAACATTGTTTCATTTCAACATTCAGTAGATACCTACCGAGGGAGAAGGCAGAAAATAAAACAACAAAATTACAATAATTTAATCATTTATTCATATGTATAACTTTTTTTACATCGTGTACATTTTATATCATAAAAATATTTTTTATTAAAACTTTAATATGTATATTAACCACATAACACTTCACATGTCGGAGTAAGGTGTCTCACAGTCTATGTTCTGAGCACTACAAAAACTTAAGTATATAGGTAGGTACTTAAGGTTACTCGTACGTAACTTACCACTGCCGGAGTCGCTATCCATCTGGTGACCAGCGCCAACTAAAATTGCATTTTAATGCATATTAAACTATAGTCAAAGGCAATATTCATGAAAGAGTATTTAATAAATTAAATTAAAACTACCCTAATATGGCATTATGAAAACAATTACGTAAAAGTCCCTTACAAACTTAAATGATCCACTAAAATAATAATGAAACCCCCTTCGATGATAATTGAAAACAAAAAAAAAAGATAAATTGTATGAAATACTTTACACGTTGCTGTTGAATCCAATTGTAGAAGAGAAAAGTGGAGAGAACATGGGCGGAGGGGAGGTGGGAGAGGGGGGAGAGGAAATCTATTGTAAGTAAAGTGTCTGTATGCGCGTGTGTAAGTGTGTTTGTGGTGTCATTTGGCATAGAGGGTGTGTAAGTATTTGCAATCGGGATCCTTGCATTCTCCGCCGACTTCAAAAGGACAGAGTATGGCGTTCGGGTCGGCCTCCCAACTGAAAAACGTTCATTTAAAAACAATCGTTAAGTATTCAGTTGTCTAAGCGTGGACAGTTCATATGCATACTTACATCGCAACACGGTCGGCGATGTGTACACATGTCCATCCACATTTCATTGATACTGACGCAACTTATAAATTGTAACATGCATATGCCCTTCTTTTCCTATTAATATACCTAATAAACAATAGCATAAGTCACAAAACAAATTACTTATCGATCTTATCAACTTTACTAAACAAACAAACATTACAAAAAGCTATTCATAATGTATTATTTAACAATACGCCCCAGCTTCGCACGGGTAGACATCAAATATTTTTTCTATGGGCAGCTAGTATAATTCATAGTCTATGTTACTCAGTGATAATGTAGCTTTCTAAAGTAGTTTTGGAGCTTATTCAACACAACACACAAAAATACAAATCTTTCCTCTTTATAATATTATAGTATAGATGATTAAACGTAACTTATTAGATGATAAGATCGATCCAAGCTCAAGCCACAATACTGGTGTAAAAAATCATTTCAAAACGGTAATCTGTTCAACTTACTTAGTTGTGCCTAAAGCTTCGAGCGGGGATTTGTAGTCTTTAGTTTCATTGATACAATATATATCCTTCACTCTGTTTCTTATTGTTAAATATTTGTCACTCCAATTCGTCCCTCCTTTCTCCACGACTGGATTGCTAGCTTTCCTCTCATGTTCAATAAATGCTTGAATACATTCTGCGTTCACCTTAACATTATTTTGAACATCAACAGTTCTATCTTTTACTGAATTTTTGGGCAATTTAACAATTTTCTTATTACCCGTTACATCTACTTGGATTGATAATCGGTCAGCAGGGACATTTACGTCGTTCACCACACTAACTTTCACTGCTTTGAGCAACTGTCGGTTTTTATATTCTTCTTTTGAAGGATCATTTTCTTTTTGTACTCTAGACATTATGATATTGTTACTAAGTCTGTTAAGTGATGGCACGCCATTGACTTTGGAATGTATTGAAGTTGTGGAGCTGGAACATATTATACAAGATTTATAAATATATTTAGCAATAAATATTGATAGTATATGGTAAGAGTCCTTACCTTTTTAAAAGTGTTTGATGTTGCAATCTTATTCTGGCCAAACAGTTTTGAACAGATCTTTGTTGTTTTTTGTTGATAGTGAGGGCAGTTGTAATGTTACGTAGTTCAGTTGCCGCAATTTTGTATTTCTGTGACAGTTTAGTAGCCTCTTCTTTCAGTTTTAACATTTTCGCAGACTCTTCCGCTATTTTTTTTCTATAAGAAACATTATTATAAATTTCTGTAAGATTTTAATATTTATACTTGACACAAATACTAATTACCTTGACATAGCAATTTGCTCCTCTAAATCGTTAATGATACTTAATTTGGTTGTATCTACAGATATATTTCTAGGTTTGAGTGTGTCTTTAATATGTGCAGCTGTTTTGTTGATAAGCTGCATGGATACCTGTCTAGACTGCTTTATCTTTTCTAATTCTGCCATTCTCTTAACCAGGTTTTTATATTCAATTTGCTCAGATTTAGGCAAATGTTTTACGGTCTGAAATTTATGCATATGTAAATGTCTGTTTAATTGCTGAAAAAAATATAATTAACATAGTGTTTATAAACACCTTAGCGACGAATTTCTCCGATTTCTTTGGTGTAGTTTGTTCCTGAACAACATCTGGAAGTGTTTTCTTCTCCACTTCCATTCGAGTTGATTTCAAAAACATATCTAATTTCTGCTGGAAATCTATTTGTTCTGATAGCTTTAAGTGCATTTTAGTTAAGTTCTTAGTAGCCTCATGTTCTCCTTCGGAATCTGATTCTCCAAGATTGATTATAAACTTTTTCTCTTCTACTACCTTTACCTGAGTTTGGGGAACTTTCGTTTCTATATTTTGTACTTCCTTAAAATTATTTAAAATATTTGGGCTTACCAAATTTGGTAAATTCTTACTGAGAGACGTCAATAACTTTGCCCGCAATAAATCTTCGTCCTCTTCCAATTCGTCTTCTTTAGGAACATTAACTTTAGGAATGTCTTTTACTATTTCTATATTTTCTAAAATAGTATTTTGTTCTTCGTTGTTCGATTTCAGATCGTTGGGATCTTTAGATTTTTCTTCGCCGTCCGAGCCAATGTCCATGTCAACTGATTCTATGTCAGTATTGTTTTCTTCATCTGGTATAGGTGGAAGAAAATCTTTCAAAAAATCATCCTGCGTATTAGACGATAGCCTCTTTATTTTTTTCTGTTTTCGTTTCATTTCAATAGCTTTTTTTAATAAAGCAGACTTAAGACAAATTAATCTGAGTTCTGTCGTATCACTATCTTCATCCTCAGACAAAATTTCTTTATGATTATTGTCAGGTACTGGTTTAGTTTTGTTACATTTAGTTTCGAGTGCATGTTGTCTAAGTGTTTCCAAATCATCATCTGAATCTTTAGTTAAATCTATATTTGATTTCGTGACCACAGAATCAGTTACATCGTCACTTTGACAGCTTTTATTGATAATATTAACATCTTCATCAGTACATAAGTCAATTAATTCAGATACTTTTGCTGGTTCATCCATTACTTTAGGAGTCAGTATTTTTTCATGGGTTTCTGGACTGAGTATTGGATCATCCGTTTTGATTAAAGAAACTGGAGAGAAAACATCTTCTATTCTGTTTTTAATTTCGGTTTCAGTTTGCTTATCTTTCTCAACTATTGGTTCAACTATGTCCTTTTCTGATTTGCAGAGCATTTTTTTAAGTCTGGCACT
This sequence comes from Falcaria lacertinaria, assembly GCA_951449985.1. NCBI lineage: Eukaryota > Metazoa > Arthropoda > Insecta > Lepidoptera > Drepanidae > Falcaria > Falcaria lacertinaria. The sequence continues at coordinate 3,340,393 of OX602114.1, forward strand.
AAGTGATGTTTTGTCACTTTTATCTGTATTAACTACAACAGCATTGGCTAGCTTCCGTCTTTTATTCCTGTATTCATCCTCTGACTCTTCACTGGTTTCACTAATAATTTTTACTTCTAATTTCTTTTTGTTACAGCGATGAACTTTCTTACGGTGTTCCTTATTTTTTGGTTCTATTTCCTTCCTTCTTTTTGGTTTATGATGGGACTTTATTCTGTGTTGTTCCTTATTATTCTTACGCACAATATGAGGTTCTTCCAGTTCAGTGGCGGAAATTTCAGACAAATCTGGTAGATAATTATCTTTTTTATAATGAAAACCTAAAAAGTTTGGACAATTCACAATATGCTATTTTTAAGTATAATTTTACAGGTTATACAAGTAAAATAACCTCCAGTAAAATTATTATAATTACTTTAAAATGACACTGTTGTAATTTGACTCAGTGCAGTTGCTCCCAAAATAGATTTTAACAGTGTTCAGAAATAACTTTTGCGTGGTTACAAGGCCAGTATAGTTTGAATTACTGTACAGTTAAATTGCTTGTTTTATCAATAGTAAAGTGGGAACATACAAAAAAAATTACACCTCAATTATATTTAAGAAACACAAATGTATATTACTGTATTCGGCAATAGATAAAACTGATTAAAATTAGATAGATAGCTGTTACATTGTACAAAGTACCTACATAAATATTCAGACAACTGTATCTTAACTTTTTGAATATGGTGTTTATTAATATTCAGAGTCCAGTTAACACAGAAACCTAAAATTTTGATAAACAGCCATTCCATAGTATTAATTGAATGACATTGTCATCCCAAATTTTGAGAATGATACCCTACACAGCATGATGTGATTCAATGCAATGGAAACACCAGTATTTTTTAAATTATCAATCAGTTATTTTAATTTAAATTGCCTGCTTACTGGTAAATAGGAAATAATATACTTTTCATTCAAATAAAGACAAAAATTCAATTTCTTATGATAAAAGCAGATTTATAAACTGCAGGCCCTTGCTATGTCAATGGAAACTGATATAAGTTGCATTTGTTTACATTTACCTGCAAACAGATGAAATACAATACAATATTATACACCTTACAGCTCATTATCTGTACAAACATTTATAAATTATGGTAATTATCTTAATGATAAATACTTAATAATTCACTGATAAAGGGAACTAAATTTATATGTAAGCCATAATTGTTTTACTACTTTGGTCTAAAGGCCTGTTTAATACTTATGATGATGTCTTTGCGGCCGCAAATCAGAAAAAAGCTAAATAATAGCTTTGCCTCTGTTTCTAAAATTCAGCGGCAAATAGCCAGCTATGGCGTTTTGTTTAATTTAATATTCCTATTTATCAACTTTATGTAATAGTTTGTTATCAGTAAATTACAATTGCATATAATGCTGGCACCAAAAGAACTTAATCATAAGCATTTACTCCTAGCTTTTCAACTGTGAAAACTTCATAAAAATCAACATAATTAGTACAGACCATTTGCATGCATAATCTTAGAATTATTTTAACAATACCTAATGGATAATATGCCTACAACACTAGGTTCAATTCTCACCAAGGCAAAGATCATTTTGTATGACAAGGGTCAGTAGTGTAACTAACATTTGGAGGCCCTAATGCATGTTGGAAGACAATTATATACTAATATTAGGTCCTTACATATGAAATTGGCGTTTTTCGTACTGGCCACTTTAATCAAGAATTTCTCCTCTTTGGTAAGGAATTCCAAATTCAAATTTGTACAGCTATAGACTCATGTATTTGTGCTTCGATGATCGTCATTCATTTGTTTTTTTTCTTCTGTTTTTTTCTGTTTGCGTCACTCATTTTACAAAATGGAAAACCTTAAATATCGCATTATTTACGAGTACGAGTTCCGCCGTGGCACTAGTGCTGCGGAAACAACTCGAAGGGTGAATGATGTGTATGGCGGTCGTGTTGCAAAAGAAAACACAGTTCGTTTTTGGTTCCAACGTTTTCGTTCTGGAAATTTCGACCTGCAGAACAAGCCCCGTGGACGGCCTGAGACTCAAGTTGATAATGAAGAGTTGAAGGCTATTGTGGAAGCGGATCCATCGCAAACCACGTCCGAGTTAGCTGCAGGCTGCAATGTTAGTGATAAAACTGTTTTAATTCACTTGAAGCAAATTGGGAAGATTAAAAAGCTTGAAAGGTGGGTACCTCACGAATTGACTGAAACAAACCGGCAAACGCGCGTCGACTGCTGCGTTACATTACTAAACCGGCACAATAATGAAGGTATTTTAAACCGAATCATTACCTGTGATGAAAAATGGGTTCTTTACGATAATCGGAAGCGCTCAGCGCAATGGTTAGATCCTGGCCAGCCAGCCAAATCCTGCCCCAAGCGAAAATTAACCCCAAAAAAGTTACTTGTAAGCGTTTGGTGGACTAGTGCCGGTATTGTTCATTACAGTTTTTTCAAATCTGGCCAGACTATTACGGCTGATGTCTATTGTCAGGAATTGCAAACCATGATGGAAAAGCTAGCGGCTAAACAACCTAGGCTGGTCAATCGCTCCACGCCACTGCTGCTTCACGACAACGCTAGACCACACACTGCGCTACAGACGGCTACTAAATTAGAAGAGCTTCAATTGGAAAGTCTAAGACATCCTCCGTACTCCCCGGACCTTGCTCCAACAGATTACCATTTTTTTCGAAATTTGGATAACTTCTTGCAAGGGAAAAAATTCAACTCCGATGGGGCAGTCCAAATCGCCTTCAAAGATTTTATTGATTCCCGTCCGACTGGTTTTTTTAGTAAAGGGATCAATGAACTACCTATGAGATGGCAAAAGTGCATAGAAAATAATGGTTCATACTTTGATTAATTAAATATATTATATTAAAAAATATTCGACTTTTTGTTCCTCCCATACAAAACGCCAATTTCATATGTAAGGACCTAATATTATAAATATGAAAGGAGCTATTTTTGTTTACTAACTTTTCATGAATAATGGCTGAATGGATCATGCTCAATGCTAGATAGATTATAATCTGGGCATAGGCTATCTTTATCTAGAACCATGCAAGTGAAGCAGGGGCAAAAGCTAGTTAAACAATATCTATATTGTCATTAAGATAATTTTATTTTTAAAATATATTCTGTGTGAGGCCCTCCTTGAAAAGTTATGATATAGGTAAATAAAAATTGCAACCTCGTTAGTTTCATTGGCATAGCTACACCACAGCCACCACTGGTAAACAGTTTTGTTTGCTTTGCTCTTGGTATAGATAAGTAATATAAGTATTTACATTGACTGCAGTTTTTTTACACATAGGTATTCATTATAGTGTGAGCTTCTAAAGATGAAAACATAGGTACCTAAACCAACAAAACACACATCACACATGAGGCGCACAGATGTAGGTGAAGGTGTAAAATGGATAACATGTTGATTATGCAAATTCAAAGTTGCAGTAGGTATGTTTGAAGAACATTTATATAGTCATATAAATAAAAACTTTCGCAATAATAATTTAATGGTATGATATTACCTGGTAAAGTTGAAGAGCGTTTCGCTTTCTTGCGCTCAAGGACATTGTTATAGTTTTCGAGAACTTGCAACCTTTGACGAAGCAAGAACTCCTCTTCTGACGATATATCCGATAGGTCATCAAGGTCATCCACGATCTCGCCTTCTTCCATTTCCGAGTCAGCGTTGGCTGGTGGTATGTTTTCAACACAAGCCATTGCCAATACTCACAATCGCTAACACTTGAAACCAAGTTATCATTGCGGTTATGTACACATTTTAACTCTTGACAGCAATTCATACCACATAGTAAATGAATAGTGTAATACTTACCCATGAGAATACAACCGCTATGATACTTACAGGATAATTTATTTCATGACAAAACGCAATTCTTTCTTGGAAAAACTATACCCATTCGCATTTCGCCCAATCTATCAAAAGTAGGTATCTCTACCTACCAAATCAAATACCATACCTACACCACAGAGTACAAAGCATATAGCACAGAGTCTATGATAGGAATAGGGAGGTGGAGGCTGAGTGGGAAGGGTCAGCCAGCCAGTGTCGCTTTATATTATGCGATCATAAATTGGAACATTGACTTTCTACCAAACTTGGATCGCCAACATTGAAATAATTGTGCTGAAAAAAAGCAGAAAAAATAGCATTAGCTATACTTTACCACGCAAAAAAAATCCTAGTTCTGTGGTTACGACTCACATAATCCTTCGTTTATGACACACCATGGAAATTTAAGTCAACACCTTTTCGTCAACACGATGTTATAAACTTAGAATAGGTAAATATAAATTAGACCTAGGTTTTTTTTGATTGACGGACATAGTGTTTTTGGCGGGAATCAGACGGAGCGGTTGATTTTTTTCCAGTGTCTCGTAAATTGTGATAAAGCAATTATTTTTCATTTCATTATCATGCACTAAATAAAACTTTACTGCAGGCTCAGAGTACATAATTATACTAGGTACAACTACAGGTAAAGTTTTATTTAGTACCTGATGTAACATTAGAAATAATGATCTAATATGGTTTTTGGGTGAAGTGATTTATTATTTCGTTCACTAAGTGATGGGGCGAAATATCTAGTGGACTGTATTTTGTTGTTAGGGCTTCAACACGCTCTTTAATCCTCGTTTCAAAAAGATGCGGCGGCGGGCATGTGCAGCACTTCTAAAGCACACTGATCTTCCACGAAAACAACTGATAGCCCTTACCTTATTTCAGCTCCTCAGTTGCTTCCGGAACTGCACAATCCTTTTGAGCTTATAATGTCAGCGGCGCGGTGCGAAAATAATATTGCGGTAGCGTAGCGGTTGAATTCTCTTGAGAACGAATCACACACTAATATGACAGCAATTGCGCGGCGGAAAAATGCGCGGTGGAATATGCGCAGGCCGATGCACTTCCGATTTGCATCCATGAAGGCGAGGGTGTCTCAGCCGTTACATGAAACCTCAATAGTGCTTTAGGAGGCCCAAACATTCCCCCCGCCTAGGAGAACAAAGATCTCTTTGTTCTTCTAATAACAAAAAGCGCGTGGCAGAAGCGAAGGGAAAACAAAAGATAACATCTCTCAAACTACACATTAACAAAACGCGGTTAACAATTAAAATAATGATAAATAAAGCATAAATTATTCTCTCCTAAACAATGATGGGAATTGCCACTTAAAACTGGTGGCAACCTAATTAGTTACTTATTGAAGCGGTAAAGGGGAAACTTTGACCACTGGTCTTTGATAAACACCAGAAGTCGTGCGTACAGACACAACGCGTACAACACCGTCTTTACCTGGAAAAACGTCTTCAATTACACCCATTGGCCATTTTAAAGGGGGAGCATTATCATTATGAATCAATACTACAGTACCCTTTGTGACAGGTGTGGTTGGAGAGTTCCATTTTTGACGATGTTGGAGTGAATGAAGATATTCTATCCTCCATCGTTTCCAGAAGGATTGAATTATTTTATCTAATAGATATTTACGTTTTACTAAATTTAAAGATAAAGTTGAAACATCAACATTATGTAGCGAGTTTAATGGACCAAATGTCAAGAAATGGGACGGTGTCAACGCTGTTGGTTCAGAAGGATCCGAATTTAAAAGTGTCAACGGACGCGAATTGAGTAAAGATTCTATTTGCGCGAGCACTGTAAGCATCTCTTCGTAAGTTAATAATTGTTCACCAATGACTCGTTTTAAATGCAATTTAACACTACGAATATTTGACTCCCAAGATCCACCAAAGTGTGGAGCGCTTGGAGGGTTGAATTTCCAGTCAACCCCTTCATTACGAGCTACATCAAAAAATGCGTTTTTAAAATTATTTGAGTTGACAAGTTCCGTTAGTTCATCAAAATAAGTTTTAGCTCCTATAAAATTCGTGCCTTGATCTGAATATAAAGTAGAACAAGTGCCTCTTCGGGACACGAAACGTTTAAAAGCATTAATAAAAGCAGGCGTGCTTAGATCGACGGCAAGTTCAATATGTGTACAGCGCGTAACAAGGCAAATAAATAAACAAATGTACGATTTCTGTTGTCGAGCACCTCTATAACGGCTGATAAGAATTGGTATAGGACCAGCGTAGTCCACACCGGTGTGCAAAAACGGTTTAGATTCAATTACGCGGCATGTTGGCAAATCTGCCATCAAAGGAGAATTAAACTTTGGGTTTACCTTAAAGCAACGATTGCAAATTCGGAAACGTTTGCGAACTATTTTGCGGCAAGAAATTATCCAATATTTTTGACGTAATAACGACATTAATAAATTTGGTCCAGGATGTAAATATCTGTTGTGGTAAGCGTCAATAATCAAATCCACCACATGATCGTTATTCGGCAACAGAATAGGGTGTTTGGCGGAAAAGTCCAGATCAGATTTATTTAATCGACCACCGACAAGTAATAAGCCATCGTTTACAAATGGACAGAGGGGGCGTAACTGTTTCGACGGAAGCTTACTGCTCGTTATATCATTTATTTCTTGCTCAAAATGTACTGATTGAACAGCTATAAGCACAGCTCTTTCAACCACATTCAGATCTGCAAGCGTAATATGGTTTGAGCGCGGTAACTTCTTTAAAAATCGGAATATATAAACAACAACGCGAAGAAATTTGCTCCAAGAGGAGAAGCGGGTAGCAAGATCGCACAAAAAAGGTTTGTTGCGATCCGTCGTTAAAAACGTTTTAGTTGTAGATTTAACCTCTGGTAACACTGAGTCCTTGTCAAATACAAAACGGTTCAGAGGCCACTCAGATAAAGGTTTCCGAATCCATGAAGGGCCATGTAGCCACAGCGGATGAACAAGTAATTGACTAGGTGTGAGACCTCGCGATAAGCAATCGCACGGATTTTCTTTACCAGAGACATGAAAAAAGTGAGATGCGGGTAAATAATCATTAAATTGGGCAATGCGATTGCTAACGAAAACATTAAAGCGGTGCGGAGATGAATGAATCCAATGTAATGTAACACTGGAATCTGTGAATGCGAGAATCCTAGAAATTGTACATTTATCTGATATACTATCAGATACATAACGCAAAAGTTTAGCAAGTAGTAACGACGCACAAAGCTCTAAGCGAGCTAATGTAAGTACTTGAACCGGGGCTACCTTAGACTTAGCGCAAACAATATTAATAATATTGTTTGGAAAGTCTGGATGTACCACACATAAATAAACCACGGCTCCGTAAGCAGAGGTACTTGCATCAGCAAATCCTAGCAGTATCAATTCACAATCTGTGGAATTGATACCTAAATGACGCGGGATTTTAAGTTTTTCTAAAAGCGGAAGTTCAGACTTGAAACGCAACCACTGCGTGCAAATATGTTCGGGAGGCTCTTCGTCCCAGTCAAGCTTCATCAACCAAAGTTCTTTAATTAATAGCTTCGCGTACAAAATAATAGGAGCAGCAATTCCAATTAAATCCCAAAGTTTAGCGATTGTCGACAGTATAGTTCTTTTAGTTATAATGTTTTGCGGGTCTAACCTAACTGTAATAGAAAACTGATCATCCAGCGGACTCCAGCGTAAACCTAAAATTTTTAAATCATCATTATCAGAAATATCAACAGAAGCGGACAACCGATGTTTTTCCGGCAACTGTTCTAGCAGTTTTTGCGAGTTACTTGAAAATTTGACCAACTCTAAATCGGCCCTCAAAAATAAATTAATCAAATCACGAGATAAATTAACAGCGGTTACTTCGTCCATAACCGAGGTTCCTAGGTCATCCATGTACAGATTGCGGGAAACAATAGCGGAAGCGGCGGGAAAGGAAGCGCCTTCATCTTCGACTAATTTTTTTATCGTGCGCATTGCCAAATATGGACTACATTTTAATCCAAAACAAACGCGATTGAATTCATATATTTGCGGTTCAGTTTCATTTGAGAAGCGGTACATAATGCGAAGATAGCGGTGAAATTCCGGGCAAACTAATATTCGTAAATACATCTGACGAATATCGGCAGTTATTGCGATAGGAAATAAGCGGAAATGGAAAATAATAGTCAAAAGATCAGATTGTAAATTTGGTCCTGTTAATAGACAGTCATTCAACGATAGATTAGTTGAGGTAGCGGCGCTTGCATCCAACACGATGCGGACCTTAGTTGTCAGTTTGTCATCACGGACAACAGGATGATGCGGTATGATGTAAAAGTTGGAAGAATCATTATCCAGATTTGTAACTAAAGAAATATACTCCTTCTCTAAATACTCCCGAATAATCTCATCATATTTTTTATGAAGGGAATTGTTTTGCTTGAATCGCCTTTCTAACGCGTTATATCTACGAGTTGCGGTCGTTAAAGAATCACCTAAGTCTTTCGAGTCTCGGCAAAATGGCAACGGTACAACATAACGTCCACGATTATCTCGGGTCGTGTGTTGCAAATAAATGTCCTCACACCGTTTTTCATCGGTAGAAAGATGCTTTCTAGTGGGAACTTCTTCCACATTCCAAAAATTTGTTAACAGTTGATCTACATTTTCCGTAGTAATAAAGAAATTATTTGCGGACGAAAGCTTAGGGTTCGATGTGAATGCGGAACCGGAAATTATATAACCGAAAACCGTATCAATAGCGTCAGGAAGACCAGCAGGTCCAACAACGCGATCGGTCTTTAAGATACGTTTAACGAAATCTTCAGCGCCTAGAAGAAGATCGATCCTACCAGGTAAATACCAATGCTGATCACTGAGAGGAACGTTGCGTAAATAATCAAGAGACGCGGTGTCTATCTGACTTTCAGGCAGATTGCCAGAAATTTTATCGATGACCAATGCTTGCAAATCAATCGAAAATTGTTCATCATAATTCGACAACAAAGTCAAATTAGAAAGACCCTTTATGGATTGCGTGCTTTCACCGATACCATGAACTAAAGTGTTTTTGTTATCAGGTAATATATTTATACCTAAAGTTCGTAAACAACGCGATGTAACGAAATGATTCTGTGAACCCATATCAATTAATAATCTGATATTGCGACGATTACCAAAGGCATCTAATACGGACACAATAGCAGTGCCGAGCAACACTGTTTTAAGGGAAGATTGTTTGCAAGTCGCAGCGCCTGAAAACTGTGGCGCTGGTGTGGCTGCGGAATTATCATTCCGATTACGATGATCGGGAGCAGGAGCGGGAGCGGGAGCGGGAGCAAGAGCGGTAACGAAAGCGGGAGCGGGAGCGGGAACGAAAGCGGAAGCGGGAGTGTGAAGCGGAACGGAGCGATGCGATGACGACGGAATAATTTCGGATTGCGGATTATGTGGCGGATAACGGCACAACTGGCTATGGTGAGCCTTGTTGCAATGTTTACAAGTCAGTGTAGATTTGCATGACGCAAGCGTATGGCGGACACTTAGACAGTTGACACAACCATTACGTTTTTTAATAATATTGTACTTCTCGATAGGAGTCAATCTTAAGAATGGTTCGCACTGGTATAAATGCCAATGTTTCTTACTATTACAGTAACAACAAACAGAATTAACATTATTTACCAAAAAAGATTTAGGCGCGCGAATCGTATTAACCGGTTCGCTGCGATGTACTTGTCCCGAGCGAGAAGATGAACCAGCTGCAGGCGATGCCGGCGCGGTACGATACAAAATCTTTGTTTGTTCGCGGATAAATTTAACAAAATCGTCATATTTTGGAAAATCGTTCTTATTACCAATGGACATTTCAAACGCTCTAGAGGTTTCTGGATCTAATTTGCGTAGTCCCAAATGAACAAAAATGAAATCAGCTAAATTTTTTATATTTAATTGTCTTAATGCGGAAATTGAAGTTGAAAATTGATCTATGAATGCCTCTAAATTGTTTGGGGAAGCCTTACTAGTTACCAATGGCTTGATGTTCAAAATGGTTTCCAAATATGAAATAGCAATAGCGCGCGTGTCTTCATATTTGGTAATTAATGCGTCATAAAGAACTTTATAATTATCGGGGGTAGGTGCAATACCGATGCAAATATTATGCGCTTTGCCTTTCAACCTCGATATCAAGTATTGAATGCGTTCTGCATCATTCAAAGTTGTGTTATGATGCACAATATTTCGGAATGATTCGATAAATAATGGAAACATTTGAATATCGCCATGAAATTCGGGTATTTCTAAACGCGGTAGTTTTAGGTTAGATGAAGTATGATCGGAGGCCTTAGACTCATTTACTTTGTTATGAGCATTTTTAATAGCGTAGTACAGATCATCAAATGCCCATAAAGATTTAAAGTCAGGCTCATATTTTGAGTTTAATTTTAGACTAGTCGAATTTATATTTTCAACTATCTGAACATACTCCTCTCTAAGACTATTTATATTCTCCGCCTGCAAGGCAAACAAAGGACTAACGTCGCGTTTAGTCTTAGGGATCGAATCGTAAATATTTTTAATGCGTGCGAAGTATGATTCGCGTTTACTTAAAAGAAGCGTTAGTTCGGTCGACATTATTCAAAAGTCGTGGAACACTCCAAACGTCAACCAAAAGTCACCGTAAAATTCAAAATAATATTGAGAAAATTACAATATGGCCGTGTTATTGACGTTATTGTGACTGCACACAGGAATTCATATGCAAATTTTATTTATGTAAATTATTATTATAGCAGCGGTATTTTTCAAAACATTATTGAGAACAAATAATATAGCGGTAGAACCCAAGCCTCAATGGCCTATAGGCAAGAATGTATGAAGAGAGAAATATTAATTCATATATGCGGAAAATGGCGGATGAAAATTCAAACTGTAAAAATAGTTACGGAAATTAATTTTTGAACGGGAATAAACTACAAAGCGTGCGGCTCGAAGGCCAAAAATGATGGGGCGAAATATCTAGTGGACTGTATTTTGTTGTTAGGGCTTCAACACGCTCTTTAATCCTCGTTTCAAAAAGATGCGGCGGCGGGCATGTGCAGCACTTCTAAAGCACACTGATCTTCCACGAAAACAACTGATAGCCCTTACCTTATTTCAGCTCCTCAGTTGCTTCCGGAACTGCACAATCCTTTTGAGCTTATAATGTCAGCGGCGCGGTGCGAAAATAATATTGCGGTAGCGTAGCGGTTGAATTCTCTTGAGAACGAATCACACACTAATATGACAGCAATTGCGCGGCGGAAAAATGCGCGGTGGAATATGCGCAGGCCGATGCACTTCCGATTTGCATCCATGAAGGCGAGGGTGTCTCAGCCGTTACATGAAACCTCAATAGTGCTTTAGGAGGCCCAAACACTAAGTTTATTTAGACATACAGGCCTGTTGTGATCTGCTACTGCCGTACATTGTCTCCAGATTTTCCAATAAACATTGGATTCATGTCATTAGGCGCTTCAGTGCAACAAACATTAAATGTTATGAATTTAGATAATTGTCTAACACTCGACTCTGGCAAAAATATTCCGTGAAGAGGACTGATTGCCATTGTTCTGAAGGAGAAGAAGAAGAAAAATCGCTAACGGGAAAAATCACTAAGTGTCACATTGGTTTGACATCGAAATAAATTTGACACATTTTTGTTTTTGTTTTGGTTCCTCCTAACTCCCAGCCAGCCCTCAAGCTCTGACAGACTTCTTTTCTTTAGCCGCCCCTTTGATACATCGCTATCAATCTCTATGTATTGTATCTAAGTAAAAAGTATTAATACTATTGTGTCCAGCCATAATACCTACTTAATAATGTATGAGGAAAATGAAGAGGACCTCAAATTTGCGGCTTGCACATATTTTGCGAAGAATCATCCAGGTGAAACCTGTGGCAGTAACGGATTGCCTCTAACCCCGAGCTCTATTACAATACTCTGCCAGGCGCAGCGGCTACTTACTTTGGAGCACCCGAATCTATGCACATACCTCGATGTTATACGGGGTAAACATGGTAAGTGCCTATGATTAATAATGCTACAGTTTATTAGATACCTACACCGAGAGAAATATGATAATTTCTAGTTCTGGATACTTTTTTCAGTCCTTAGCTTTATTTATTATGACATGCTTTTTTACATATGTTAATATCAGTGATGACATGTCTGACTTCTATAGATATGTATAGCCAATGTTTATTGGATAAACCCAGGACCTTATCAATAAATTACTACAAAGTTATGTTATTATTTTTTTATACCACTACGGTGGCACACAAGCATACGGCCCACCTGATGGTAAGCAGTCACCGTAGCCTATAGCTGCTAATAATACCAGGGGTGTCACTTACGGGGTGCCAACCATGTTGTTGATGAGGACTCACTGTGCTAGCAGTAATACTACTAGCCCAGCGTATCCTCGTGGAGCACTGGCAACCTTACTTACCGCAGAAACACAACACTACATCAAGTAGTGTTATTTCACTCCAGTCTTCTGTAAGGCGGAGGTACAGTCCCCAGTCCGGCGGCTACAATTTAAATGGGATAACCCACAGGAAATCCCAAATTTATTTATCCAGTTCTGTTTCTATACAGACCTATCAAGAGTCACCTTTTATTTAGCCCTACTATGAATAACTGTTTCTTTACCATTCATTACCACTGGGTTTTCCCAATTTAAATGGCTTAGGGCGCATTACTGAAATACCAGTCAAATCTGATGCCACATACATTTTATTTCACAATTCTTAAACAGTTACATGGGCTTTCTGAATTTGTAAGTGATTGCCGTATTTGTCCATAAATAGCCTAACAAGCAATGGTACTTTCACTGAACCACAGAAGAAAGTAATAAGACATTCAACATTTGAGAATATAAACATGCACATTCATTCTAAATTTACCACAGATACTTTTATTTACAGAAAGAATCATAGTTGTAGCAGAAATTATAGGAAAATCTCTCAGGGAGTGCAATTCTAAGTTCTCATTTCAAGAAGTTATCAATATTGCCAGACAGGTGGCAAATGGGTTGAAATACATACATGACCACAATATGATCCATAGAACACTATCTGATGATAATATCTTTATTGATAACAATGGCAGAGTTAAACTGTTCAACTATGGTCTCTATTACATGACTGGAGAGGGCAATGAGGTATCATTCCCACTTGGGTAAGTAGGCTATTGGTGCTAATTCTGTTGTACAAAATCATTAAACTAAATTTATTGGTCAGGACCAAAAGTATTGCCATCCTTATTTAACCACGCACATGAGAAAGGGATAGCAAGCCTTTGGTCTGGTCAAATTGGTATTGTTTTGTGATTTTGTAAAACAGAATAAACACCATTATGTAATTGAAAATTAATTTGTTTGTTTTAGTTTAGTAACCATAACATGTTGATGGTAAATCATCAATGTAGCCTATATACTATGGAATACCATGGACAAACTGACCTCCTTCTTTCATTCATGCTAATAGATCTGGAAACCTTACTGCAGAAACAACACTTCAAAGCAATTGCATTATTTGGCTACAATTTTCAAAATACTAATGTGGAGGTTGGCCAATTGGGCTAGTTCTAATTCAAATGGCCCATATTATTGTGCTCAACTTGATATGTTTGCAGGATATTAGGCATAGCTCATAAAAATATCCCCATTAAAGCATTGCTGGCTGGTGATGCCAACAGTACACCAAGATGTTGCAGTCAATATTGTACCAAATGGTGTATGTACCTCACATTTCAGGCTTCCTAGATACCTTAGCCCTGAGACCATCCTAGGTGGGGGAGGCCCAATGGCTGATGTGTGGACCTTTGGCATTATACTTCTTGAGCTATGTATTGGTAAGCTTTGGATCAACTTGAAACCAGGGCCAATACTAAGAAGAATACTGACTTTAGTCCATGCTAATAATCCAGCTGAAAGAATTGCCCGGGAGCATGATTGTTTTGATGCTTATAAGGTGAGTGAAGTACACAATATTATCATGGTCATGCACTGACCTAATGTATTATTTGGTCAGTGTGGCCATTGCTTAATTTTGTATGAAATATGTACAGAAACTTACATTACATACATACATAAATAATTATCATGCTGTGTTTCTCTCAAGGCAAGCAGAGAGCATACAGTGCCATTTTACTCTTGACTTGCACTTACCTAACTTACATGTAGTGTTAAGAATTTAATCTCTCCTTTTGCAGTACTATATTTTGGGTAAACCAGGTGATTCTAACTGACGAGACCACTGGTCTTGTGCTTACTATACCTGACTGCTAAATTAGGGGCCGCGGGTTCGATTCCCGCCAGGGAAAGCCTTGTTTGACTAGTGTATTTACAAAAATAATAATAAATATTCTATGAACTGCTGCTGCCCAAAGTACAAGCTTTGTGTTGTTTGGGGCTAGATGTCATTGTGTGATAATGTCCAAGCATTATTACATAATTATTATTAATAATTGCAGCAAGTACCAGAAAATCTTAGAACAGTAATTGAAAAGTGCCTCAAAATATGTCCTAGTGAGCGAACCACATTCACAAAACTGGTTGAAGAACTATCCATGATGGATACCAAACAGTTAGCCGAAGTGAGGCCCCTTCGAGGGCTAATGGGCTGTAAGCTTCAATATCTGTACCACTGGTGGCAGTTGGCTGGCGGTGACATACAGGCTGAGCTCAAGAAGAATGGTCTCATCAAGAACACTCCACCTATACTGACTCTGCCTTTGTGAGTACCTAAATTATTTATTTATAACTTTACTTAGCATATGTAGAGTATACATACATTATATTATATTTAGTCACATAAATTAATACATAGTTATATCTTGAAAGTATTTTTTCTCTCTTTTTGTTTCTATAAAAGTATGTTTTCAACTACTACTCCGCTACCACAAATCAATGCAATTAAAATATGTCATTTTTAAGGAAATAAAGAAGTATTTATTATATATTATTTATTAGCCTTCAGATTTACATTTATAATCAAGTGGGCTATGAACATATTCAATGACAATCACTGTACTACTAATACATGTATTATTTGGTCAGTGATGACAATGATAATTGTCTAGTGAGTATTATTTGATGGGCTTATATGAATAATGCCAAAGAATAGTAAGGATGACAATGGTTGGGGGTCTAGACGAATATATTTGTTGGTGATGTTGTGCCAGAGTATGGGCCCCGCCGCATTCATAGTGCTGCCGAACATAGCGCTAAGCCATGGCGCCACTGGGTACATGCTCGGCTATCTAATCGCGTACATTGTCATTGGCATACCCCTCCTCTATATGGAGTACATTATCGGTCAATACGCCACCCGAGACTGCATCGATATCTGGAAAATAAGCCCCTGTCTCTCTCACATCGGCTACGTTAACGTGTTCTGGCTAATCAGTACGCTCATATACCATCACACTAGTACCGCCTTCGTGTTCCACTACTTCATGATCAGCTTCGAGGATGTCATACCGTTCTACCAGTGCGGTCCGTGGATAAAAAATGAATGCAACACTCTGCTTCACAACTACACCGTTAATCAAGACTGCATTAAAAGAGATCAGACACAAATCAAAAGTTATTGCGATGAACTGTACCTTACATTTCCCGAATGTCAATACTGGAAGAATTACATACTGGGTGTCAATGAGGAGAAGTTTTACATTGCCTGGCGCATCTGCCTCGCTTCCGGACTGACTTGTGTCGGCTTGTTTATGATCTGTTTCAAAAGAAAAAGATCCGTTCAATGTTTCATACACCTGCTCGTGATATACCCTATGGCGGGGTATATCCTGCTGTTGATAGGATCTATGCTGCAGAAAGGAATAGTCATAATGTATCGGGAGGCCTTAGATTCTGATTTCAATGTGTTTATTGAAAATGGCAGCTTCTCTGAAATAGTATTCCAAGTTTTATGCACATTACATCTGGGCACTGGATTATCCTTTAACCTAGCGTCAAGTACCTCGTTTCGCTCTCCGTGCTTTTCCAATGTTGTGATAACGGTCCTCGTGAGCGCTGGCTTCACAATCCTGGCGGTGTGTACTTTCGCCATGATGTCGTGTCCGTACGCTTACCAGTACAATATGAAGCCGGGTATCTTCTTAAGCTACCCACTGACACTGGTCGTTGAGAGAACGCCGAGATTATTGTACGAGTATCAATACAAATCCTTTTGGCTGCTACTTGTATTTAGTTGTAACGCTATGCTTGGAATTGGAATTAATGCGATATTTATTTTAAATATTCTTGAAGTGGTTGCGAAACGACACGACCTAGCCGCGAGGTACCCAGGACTTTTATGTTTCATAATAGTTTTTCTCTTATTCATCGTTTCTATTCCGGCGTTGGGGAACACTGGCTTCAGTTTAGTAGTACGCTTTAACCGTTCTATTAATTCAGTGTGCATATTCATAACTTTGCTCGAGTGCTGTGTGTTCGTGCTGTGCTACGGCATAAACAAATTTTCCGAGGACGTTCACTTCATGCAAGGAGTTCCGCCGAAGAAGTACATTAAACTTGCGTGGGTGATTTCTTGTGGGGTGTTGTCGTACGTGCTTTGCAACGAGATATATAATACGTTGTTGAATGCGAGGTTACTTTCTGTAGCCTGGTTGGGTCTTGTGGGGACACTCACGCTTATAATGTTGGTATTTTGTGTGAAAGTGTGTGTTGGTCTGTGTAAGAAGAGATGGAAAGAGGTGCTCAGATTAGACCCGACTTGGGGACCGCGGAGTGATATCCTGCAGCGCAGCCGTACTATGTTCACGGCACAGGCGATGACCAAAGAGTATATCTACCGCCAGTACCACCTCCAGGCAGGCATCATCGATCGGCAGAGAAGGGCCAATATCCGTAGTTCACGTCGAATGACGGGAGACTCGTATACTGGAAAATGTGAATTAACTGACCACGTAAAATAAAGCCATATTGTAAATTCGTTTAAAAAGTTTGCAACTACCAGCATCAATATTAAACTTTTGCCTATAAACTTTACAAAACCTGCATTTTGATTTCAAGCAAACGTTGTGTGTGTTACCAGTACTCGTACATTTTACATGAAAATCTGTGTATGGATGGGTACAGAGGTCGAGGTAGACCTAAGGAAAGATTGTGTGAAAGGTGACATGACCAAAAAGGAAGTGAATACAGAGATGACGGCTGATAGAGAGGGATGGAAAAGAAATACATATTGCCGACCCCAATAATATGGGATAAGGGCAGGAGAATGATGATGACAACCTTCACAAAATGAATATATGTATTACGTTTATTGTAAACAAATCAATCAAGACGGTTGATGCTCTATACGATCTGCTGCGGGTTGCCATACGAACGGCACAGTGGCGCCACTATTATTTTCTCTTTTTTGCCAGACTGTACTAGTATGTGTTCTAGTATTGTCGCTATATCTTCAATTTTGGATCAAATTTAACAACAACAAGAAAAAGTTATTCCAGTGAAAAAGAATGTGTTCATTATCATTCATCAGAAGTTAGTAGTAATAATATGTAAACATTTCAATTTGTAGATAATTAATGTATGTTTTTAGCTTGTACGTTGAGGTCAGTAGCCCAAAATGCTTAATTGATTTTCAAAGGTTGCAAACAAACCAACAAACAGAATTACTTTCGCATTCATAAAATTAGTGTGGACTAACTGTTACCCGCCACTCTATCTGCATTTATTTAAAAACAAAAGTAGCCTATATTCTTCCCCAGGATAATCAATCTCCTTGACAAATTTTATTACGATCCGTGCAGCCATTTAGTACTGAAAAGGTAGCAACCAAACAGACAGAGTTACTTTTGCATTTACCATATTAGTATGTATTTCTTGAGGGCTCTTAATTTATTTATATTTTTTTTTATTACAGAGCTATTCTTCTCGACGGTCGCGTCATAGGTGGTAAGGCTGGCGCCCTATACGACCGTCGTATAGCGAAGTATAACTTAGGCTTACTAAAGGCTAGGCTCAGTCATATATCGCCACACGACTTCTACCCGCTAATGCACGAGCCGAGGAAGCAATGCGATGCAGTGACATTGCCTAGGATCATACGGGAGAGGGACACCGAGTACCAGTTTTATAGGCTTCTCTGGTTTCAGAGGCTTTTGCATGTAAGTATTTCTTCCTATAGTTTAGTAAATATTTTTAAATATCTAATGATTCGAAGTATTGAATGGTCTTAAAGAATTCCATAAAATCGGCTTTTGAGTTAAACTTTATTAATTTGACCCCTAAAAGGGGGCTAGCTGACTGTTGGTGAATGGAAAGCCTATGTACGCTTACAGCACAACGGCTGCCACTTGCGCGTCCCCAAAGTTACAAATGTAAATCCATTATTTTTATTATCTTGATACATAGAAACAATTTGGGACGTGGTTTTAGCAAATGGTTTTTTAGGTCGCCTGTTTTTCGATCATGTTTTTTTTTTGGCGGGGCATTTCACTAGTATAATACAATTTGGTTAATATAACAGGGTTACCCTTACACGGCCCCTTATATAAGGGCAGAGGCAGAGGTGGACATCCCGCCCCTAGTCCGCGGTGAAGTGTGGGCCGCGCTGCTGGGAGTCGTAGGAGATATAGAGGAACAATACGAGAGGATTGATAAGGAAACTCCTACTCCTACTGATAGACAGGTGGGATGTTTTTTTTATTCAGCTTAGGCCCTAAACATCGCAAAGGACATCATCCATTTTGGTCCAAATCTGAAAGGGCCGGCCAACGCAATTTGTTGTATATTCTGTTAGAGCTTGCCCGTCTGAACATATATTAATATTGATATGGCACCAAAGCTGTAGGACCTGTGTCCTCCACTTAGCTGTTGAAGCATCGTCAAAAATACAATTTGGCATCTAAAATGGCCACCAGCCACTCAAAATTAATGTGGTATCAGATTTGATTGACGTTTCAGTTAGGCATTCGGCCATTAGTGGAGGCCTATAATGCCTAAACAATTATTTGCGGCGTTGTCAAAATAAAATTTCGCTGGTAAACTTGGAGGCCACTCAAAATAACACTACTTAGATGTAGTGTTGTGTTTCTGCGCTATGTAAGGTTGCCAGTGCTCCACGTGGATACGCTGCCCTAATAGTAATACTGATAGCACAGTGACTCCTTGTGCTTATAGTTATGTATTGCTAGCGGCTATAGGCTACGGTGATTGCTTACCATCAGGTGGGCCATATGCTTGTGTGCCACCTTAGTGGTATAAAAAAAGTATTCGGCCATTAGTAAATGTGTGCGCATTTCAAAATCCAAATAAAAAAGCATTTATTCAGTTTGGGCTCTAATAAGGCAGTTATGAAGGTCTAAATTACCACAGATTTGGAGAAAAATACCGAAACTAAAATGTAATGTGCAGATCGACGTGGATATCCCGCGCTGCCACCAGTACTGCTGGCTGCTGAGCGGTGCGCAAGCGCATCGTGCGCTTCGTCGCCTGCTCAAAGGCTGGCTTCTGTCCAACCCGCAGTACGTGTACTGGCAGGGACTGGACTCGCTCACCGCGCCCTTCCTCTACCTCAACTTCTGCAACGAAGGTTTATATCATACTCACTTACTGGTGCCAATTCTGTTGTTCAAAATGACAAAAATTTACTAATTTGACGGGTGTAAAAATATTGCCATCCATATTTAACCCCGCACATGAGAAAGGGATAGCAAGACTTTTAGACCTGTCAAATTAGTTAAGTTTAGTAATTTTGAACAACAGAATCGACACCATTCTCTCATCGCCTTCTAAAGTCTGACTGCCGTTCTGCTGTTTTGGCGTTGATTGAGCAACAGAACGTATATTATTACATCGCTTTTTTATATTATACTGATGCAATTGTTCATTGGCTGTGGTAACCGCTTACTGAGCTCGCATGCTTGTTTGCCACCTTAGTGGTATAAAAAAGGTTTATTTATAATATTATTTTAGTTTAGAAATTGTAAATTATGTCACTAGTATATCCTACTAATATTATAAATGCGATTGTTTGTGAGTATTGATTTATGGGTGGATTTTTGTTACTCTTTCACGCAAAAAGTACTGAACGGATTTGGATGAAATTTGGAACACAAATAGTTTATAACCTGGATTAACACAAAGGATACTTTTTTATCCCGGGAAAATATTAGGTCCTATTGGATTCTAAGCTCAACGCGGACGAAGTGGCGTGCCAGAAGCTAGTATAAAGATAATATGGATTTTCAATAATGAACATTGTTTCCCCAGCCCGAGCGTTCGCGTGTCTGTCGGCCTTCGTTCCGAAGTTCCTGCACAAGTTCTTCCTGAAGGACAACAGCGCCGTGATCAAGGAGTACCTGGCCAAGTTCTGGCAGATGACCGCTTTCCACGAGCCCCAGCTGGCCACACACCTGCACGACATTAACTTCGTGCCAGAACTCTTCGCTATACCCTGGTTCTTGACTATGTTCTCGCGTGAGTACATTTATATAGGGTTCCGTACCCGTAAGGTAACCAACGGAACCCTATTGCTAAGACTTCGATGTCTGTCCATCCGTCCGTCCATCTGTCAGCGGGCTGTATCTAATGATCCGTAATAGCTAGGCAGTTGGTTTTTTTTATACTTCTAAGATGGCAAACAAGCTTACCATCAGGTAGGTCGTACCTACCTGATGGTAAGCGGTCACCGTAGCCTAAGGACGCTTGCAACACCAGGGGTTTCGCTCGCGCGTTACCGACCCTAAAATTTTCACATAATGAGTATTTCTGTTGCCGCTATAACAACAAATATAAAAATTAATATTAGGTCCTTACATATGAAATTGGCGTTTTGTATGGGAGGAACAAAAAGTCGAATATTTTTTAATATAATATATTTAATTAATCAAAGTATGAACCATTATTTTCTATGCACTTTTGCCATCT
This sequence comes from Falcaria lacertinaria, assembly GCA_951449985.1. Lineage (NCBI taxonomy): Eukaryota > Metazoa > Arthropoda > Insecta > Lepidoptera > Drepanidae > Falcaria > Falcaria lacertinaria. Next base: position 3,361,231 of record OX602114.1, read on the forward strand.
CATAGGTAGTTCATTGATCCCTTTACTAAAAAAACCAGTCGGACGGGAATCAATAAAATCTTTGAAGGCGATTTGGACTGCCCCATCGGAGTTGAATTTTTTCCCTTGCAAGAAGTTATCCAAATTTCGAAAAAAATGGTAATCTGTTGGAGCAAGGTCCGGGGAGTACGGAGGATGTCTTAGACTTTCCAATTGAAGCTCTTCTAATTTAGAAGCCGTCTGTAGCGCAGTGTGTGGTCTAGCGTTGTCGTGAAGCAGCAGTGGCGTGGAGCGATTGACCAGCCTAGGTTGTTTAGCCGCTAGCTTTTCCATCATGGTTTGCAATTCCTGACAATAGACATCAGCCGTAATAGTCTGGCCAGATTTGAAAAAACTGTAATGAACAATACCGGCACTAGTCCACCAAACGCTTACAAGTAACTTTTTTGGGGTTAATTTTCGCTTGGGGCAGGATTTGGCTGGCTGGCCAGGATCTAACCATTGCGCTGAGCGCTTCCGATTATCGTAAAGAACCCATTTTTCATCACAGGTAATGATTCGGTTTAAAATACCTTCATTATTGTGCCGGTTTAGTAATGTAACGCAGCAGTCGACGCGCGTTTGCCGGTTTGTTTCAGTCAATTCGTGAGGTACCCACCTTTCAAGCTTTTTAATCTTCCCAATTTGCTTCAAGTGAATTAAAACAGTTTTATCACTAACATTGCAGCCTGCAGCTAACTCGGACGTGGTTTGCGATGGATCCGCTTCCACAATAGCCTTCAACTCTTCATTATCAACTTGAGTCTCAGGCCGTCCACGGGGCTTGTTCTGCAGGTCGAAATTTCCAGAACGAAAACGTTGGAACCAAAAACGAACTGTGTTTTCTTTTGCAACACGACCGCCATACACATCATTCACCCTTCGAGTTGTTTCCGCAGCACTAGTGCCACGGCGAAACTCGTACTCGTAAATAATGCGATATTTAAGGTTTTCCATTTTGTAAAATGAGTGACGCAAACAGAAAAAAACAGAAGAAAAAAAACAAATGAATGACGATCATCGAAGCACAAATACATGAGTCTATAGCTGTACAAATTTGAATTTGGAATTCCTTACCAAAGAGGAGAAATTCGTGATTAAAGTGGCCAGTACGAAAAACGCCAATTTCATATGTAAGGACCTAATATAAATGGTGTTCGGATGCACGGAACCCTCGGTGTGCGAGTCCAACTCGCACTTGGCCAATTTTTTATAAATACTTAAATTGAAATTGTGTGAGAATTGGCGAATATGATCAATGTTTATTGGACGAAGCCTGCGTTTTGGTTTTAATGTTTTAAATCTATTTTTCAGATCGGTTTTACAATTAGGTTAAATAGTTTAAGTCAATTAAATATGAATCATAAATATTTGATAGATCACAATATGATGAGCCTTTTTGATAAAATAAGTCCTGAATTCATGAAATAAGACCTTATGCAGATGTCGACACGATTTAATCTTATTTGCAATTATGTTTTGACGCCAGATGGTAAAGTGGATAGTAATATCGATAGTTGGTCTTGAAAATCAGTTAGGATATCGATCTAACGATATGATCTATATTCCAAAACGATAGTATATCGATATAAGCATATCGACGGGCAACTGCGTAGAATAGAAAAATACTATATTTAAAAATTATATTGCATAGTCATTAACAGCCATTAGTCATTACCCATATTTAACCGACTTTGAAATGGAGAAGTTCGGTGTCTGTGTGTATATTTTTCATTTATTATTCATAGATATTTTCATCAGTTGTGAACCGATTTGAAAAATTATATCGCGAGTGATACCCCTGGTATTGCAAGCGTCCATACGCTACGGTAACCGCTTGGAATTCTGATAATGAATTTAATTAATTGATTAACCTCTAAAATAATATATATAATAACCCATAATATAGACGTATTCCCGCTACACAAAATTGTCCACCTGTGGGATGCTTTGCTGGTAGAAGGTCCAGCGCTACCACTCTTCATGGGAGTTGGCATCTTGAGGCAACTGCGAGACACTCTCCTAGAGTCCGGCTTCAACGAGTGCATATTACTGTTCTCCGATCTACCTGAAATTGATATTGGAGAGTGTGTCAAGGTCAGTGAACTTTGAGTTTAAAAAAAAGAAAAAAAAAACAGGTGGGAAAAACAGGAGTTTTGTGTTGTTGATTCAGCTAGCTCTTATAATTTGGAACTAAGCTATGCTCTTTCTGATTATCTGTAGGATTCCATTGAAATGTGTCGCAGCTCGCCTCGGAGCATCAGTTACAGAAGATTCATAAACGAAGATGTGAATAATGATCCTATGGTAAGTTTTATAGGAATTTAAAAATTGCATTTTCAGATTGTAGCATATATGTAATTTATTATGTATTTATTAGTTTGGAAAATAATCGTAACAATTTGTTATTCACAGGATTTTGTAGAAATACCCTTGGAAGTTTTGTTCGCCGAAATCAGCCCTCGGATCAGTCTGTCGGACTTTTTCTCGCTGATATGCCAAGATAAATGCTGTGTAGTCGACATAAGGTCCAATTTGCTGTGAGTATCACGATAAACGTATTAAACGTTCCTGTTACGCTTCCTCTACATTGTCTCCATTTATCTTTCTCTTTTCATATATGCCCATCGCCCACGTGTTTTTCCATTACATAAAGTATTTTACGAAACGTGAAAAGACCTTGCACGCGGTAAGGGACGAAAATAGTATAGTTGTGTCCTTGTCTTGTACATTAGTCACTACATAGTATAAAATAAAGCCACTTCCCGCTCTCTGTCTGTCCCTATGTATGCATAAAACTACGCAACGGATTTTGATGCGAACTTTTTTAATAGATAAAGTGATTCAAGAGGATGGTTTTGGTGTGTAATTCATTTAGGTTTTTTTCTAAGCCTGTGCGAAGCTGGTGTTCGTCGCTAGTACCGTATATAGCCTTCTCTTTGTGTGTGAGGAGAGCAGAAGATGTTATTGCGTGTATTTGTAAAGCGGGCTTTACATCTTCTGCTATAACTAACGCCCCAAGTGTCTACACACGTTCAGTTTAGAACTGCAAAGTTGTCAGTTTTGTCAACACACCTTCAGTTTTAACTGCACAGTTCGACTGTACAGTTAAAACTGAACCTGTGTAGCACGCTATACTTACTCTCTCTCTACGGTTAGGTACGAGAAGAGTTGCATAGAGGGCAGTATGAACGTGCCGTACAGCGGGGTCCACCTGGGCCAGCACGAGCTGCGAGCGCTGGGCTTGCAGCCGCAGAGAACAATGCTCGAGGCTATCAAAGCCAAGAAAACGGTCGTCGTCGCCTCCGCTGAAGACGAGACTGCGCAACTGGTGAGTTGGTCCTACATACATACATACTTACTGATGTTATAAATGCGAGTGTTTGTGAGTGTTTGTTTCTCATTCACGCAAAAACTACTGATCGGATTTGGATGAAATTAGATTAGCAGGTAGGATACTTTTTATCCCGGGAAAATGTTGGGTGCCTCTGGGATTTTAAGCCCAACGCGGACAAAGTCGCGGGCTGAAATATAGATAATGAATAACGGACAGTTATTGTATTTCTACTAAAAATGAACAAAATAATTATTTTGGAATATCCAATGAACATAATTTTAATTATTTTATATTTTCATGTTGCTTTAATTGATTTAAACGAGGCAATTTGGAATATTTTTATCATTCACCAATAATTTCAATCATTCTTTATCAGAAAGTGCACGGCTCTAACAATATAATTTAGTAGATGTCAAAATCAAATTAAGTGCTGTCATAACGATGGATAAATTTAATTCAAATGAACAACAGAATAGCGTATCTGATTATTCCTAACTAAAATTAAAAGATTTTTATTTAAGGTTTAGTTAGGTAGGTGTACAACAGAATTGGCACCAATATATAGATTAAAGAAAATCATGTATACTAATATCTTCCTCCGCCCGATAGTTGACATAATGGTTTTTTCTTTCTACAGTTCAGCGCGTACCTAGTCAAGTGTGATGTTCCAAGAGTGTGTATCCTGCACGGTGGAATACCAGCGTTGCTCTCACAAATCCCTTCACTGTTTACAGTACCGCCCAAGAGAAACGGTAACAAATAACGATATTTATAGAGTTGTTATTCCGCTGTTCACATTGTTAAAATAACTATCCTAAGTTATACGTATCAGAGGTGTCTTTAATGTTTATTAGCAGCAGCTTATATATCTTCAATGTGTAATATCATTTCTATATAGATACAAGTCTGCAAAAATGTTTGAGGATACTAAAACATTTGTGTAATGGTTACATGAAAAATAAACCTTATTCACAAGAAATACAGCCCAGAAGCGAAACGAGATGAGAACAATTCGGTTTTGTTATGTAACTTTGTATATTCCGGATAAACATAAGATTAGTAAGTAGGGGTAAGTTATCAATTTTGTACTGTACTTTAAGTATTCCTTATCTTTAATCATGTTTGACAGAGTAAGCTCTATGGGATAAGTTACTATGTTACCATCCAGCGTATCATAGTTTTTGCGTAATGACATTCCGTTGTACACAATCACAAAACTAAACTAATTAGACGACGAAATCGCTGGTCTAGTGGTTAGTACACCTGACTGCTACGCTAGAGGTCGCGGGTTCGATTCCCGTCTGGGCAAACATGTATGTTTGCCTTGCGTCTGGGTGTTTGGTATGTATTGTAAGCATGTATTTACAAAAAATAATTATACAAGTATTATATCAGCTACTGGTTCCCATAGTACAAGCTTTGCTAAGTTTGGGGCCAGATGGCGCATATTTTTTTTTTGACAGGACAAAAAATATTGCCATCCTCATTTTACCCACACATGAGATAGGGATATCAAGACTTTTAGTGCTGTCAAATTAGTTGAATGATTTCGTACCACAGAATGTGCACCATTGTAAAGCTAGCGCAGCGCATCGGTATGTAATAGATCCTATGAGAGTGCATGTTAATATAAACGAAAGTTGTTAAGGAAAGTATTTTTTTTAGCCGGACCAGGGAAAACATCTCAGTATCTCACGTCTCAAACCTAGCGTTTAACCGCTTTGGTGACGATCGTATGTTTATTGTTTAATAGATCTATAATGAAATTATTATTCGCAATTTAAGATAAATTATATTAAAACACCTGTAAAATAAAATCGTTAGTCGATATATTTACGTAAGTAAATCGAAATATCAATTTCTGTTTTGGCATTTCAAACCTCCTTACCAGAGACATGCTACTTACGTATAATGTCATGAAAAATTAAGGGCTGCATATGAATCAAAATTTGTATTAAACGTTTAGTTATTTCCATTATACCTACGCAATTAAATATAATTTATATAAACCATGCAATTACATATTTATTAAGTATATTTGTAAGTGAATTACAGATAGAAATATATTTTTTAATCGGTGAAAAATTAAATTGTTAGTAGTGCAGTTTTCCTATTTTTTTTATTTGTAAATGAACTTTGTAGAGTTCAAATTGAATTTATATTATTGAAAATTTTATAGATTTGTTATTTATTTACCTCAATATTGCTTTCTGTTTTTAAAACAGATATTATTACCGACAACACTTTTTTTTTTAATATTTTTCTGGTATCTGTTATGACCTTACCTATTATGCGACTTCGGCTTGACGTCGACTTTTGGGACACCCTGTATATTAAAAACCTTCAACCTGCATTTCTCATATAGAAATAGGATATGATTGACTAATCTTCGGTTACAAAGCGAAGTCGATCTTAACCTGCAACAAAATAAAGTATCATTTGCCATAAGCAGACGTTTCAAGTACCAAAGACTTCCTTACTATCCAGTATTGAACTCCCTTGCGTACATTCAAGAACTAGAAATAGAACTTTTAGTATTTACCGAGTGCGACTTGTGGAAATTGACCCGAATTCGTAAGGACTTTTCAGAAACAAGTCAAAGCATTTATATTGTTCCGCGAATGTGCTAAACGGTAACGCTTCGTTTATGTGGCACAGATGCAGTCAGCAGAATAAACTGCACTGTATATGCGTAAACATATTTCGTAAAGTATGAGAAATGAAGTGTAAGCTACGGGTCGGTTTGAGTATCTTAATACGGTTTTATATGGCGTTGAGTTAGATTCGCCATTTTTGTGAGTGATGTCTACACTAATATAATATAAAGAGGAAATATATTGGTGTCGATTCTGTTGTTCAATATGACTAAACTTAACAGGTCTAACACCGTTGCAATCCCTGTTCTCGTGTGCGGGGTTAATATAAGGATGGCAATATTTTTAGACCTGTCAAATTAGTTAAGTTTAGTAATTTTGAACAACAGAATTGGCACCATTGTTTGCATTGAATAGGCTGCGAAACTACTGGACTGATTTGAAAAAATCTTTTACCATTAGAAGCCGACATTATCCCTGATGAACATATGCTACTTTTTACCGCGGGAAAATGCTTCATTCCTACAGGAAAACGGGTAATAGTAGTACTATATTGCTACGCGGGTGAAGTCGCGAGGAAAAAGCTAGTCCTAACTAATATTATGTGAGTTTGTTTATTTGTAACGCTTTTTCAACAGATTATCAGGAAAATTGCCAGCACGTTGTCATAGGAAAAGAAAAGGATATAGCCAACTTTTCGTAAAAGAAAATGTTTTAATATTTTAGATCCACGCTGACGCTAAACTAAAAGCTAGTATGTTATATCATTCTCCTGCCCTTATCCCATATTATTTGGGGTCGGCGCAATATGTATTTATCTTCCATCCTTCTCTATCAGCCGTCATCTCTGCATTCACTTCCTTTCTGGCCATGTCATCTTTCACACAATCGATTCATCTTTTCTTAGGTCAACCTCGACCCCTGTACCCATCCACATTCATACATAACCTTTCTTACCACGTTATCCTCATTCCTCCGCATAACATGCCCATACCATGACAGACGCTTGCTCCTCAACTTTTCTGTCACTGGAGCCACTTTCAAACTTCCTCTAATAAACTCATTTCTTACCTTGTCCATTCTCGTTACGGCACACATCCATCTCAACATTCGCATCTCAGTTGCACGCAGTCTTCTTATAGTATGTTATATTTAATACAATATAGCCAATGAACCAGTCGGGTTTTTTGAAGCTTGCTTAATATTTACCTGTTTATCGTATTATTAAAGTTGGTGCCCGATGCCAACCTGTAATACTCTGTGGAAATATTTTCCTTCCTTCCTTGACTACCATCACTCAAATAATTACTTGATGTAGGTAAAGGTATAAATTAAAGTATTTAAATATTTGGAGTACGTATTATGTACTTTACTTTGTTTTTTTGACTTGTTTTAAAAATATATCAAAGCAAGAATAGTGATCTTACTTATGCCAAGTAGTTTATCTACAGTATCCAAAATGATACGCATATAGGTTAAAGAAGGAAAATAGAAAAAGGTCGTACTGTAAAAACACCCGTAGGTAGTTGTCTTTCACGTTAGGACCAGGCGTACCAAAGATCTTCTATATAGGAGTAATTTGGGTTAACAACCGATCAATTACTTAACCAAATTCTTTCTTGATGTAACTTAAACATTCAACTTAGTGATCTTAACAATGGCCAGTATTTGGATGGGTGACCGCCTGACCGCCCATGCCATCCGAATTCCCTGCTTGCTTGTAATATTATTCGCGATTGTTAAAGAACCTCGTTAGAGAGAGAGAATACACTGACCTGATATAGGTCAGATTATTTTTTTTTTATATACCATTAAGGTGGCGAACAAGCATACGGCCCGCCTGATGGTAAGCGGTTACCGTAGCCTATTGACGCTTGCAACCAAGGGTCACTCGCGCGTTGTCGACTCTAAAATACCTTAAAAAAAAATCTCGTATTATTAACATATTGTGTAGTATTTTTTGTTTCGAAGAATTTGTACATTGCTTACCTATTTCTGCTTCGCTTTGCTGAAACTAAAGTAAATAATATCATTTGCTTAGCATTTCCGAATGAGGCCAATTTATTTTATTTTTCTTGCATACCTATTTGCTTTGCTTTCGTTAGCTTGTTGATCATATCATAGGTATTATACCTACTTACCTAATAACGCGGTAAATGGCGCCAATGACGGAAAAATCATATCCTGTTGGTTAATTAATGAGGTGAGTATGTTGTTATTCTAAAATAATACATGGCATTACATCATTTTGCTGTACTAATTAACCATAATCTCTTATGTGGGCTTATCTAATTTTGATTATTATTGACAGACAGGTGTGCCATACACATGGTTAGGGAATCGAACCCGCATCTCATACATCAGAGGACTGATACCCTCGCCACGATACCATCGGTCGTCATTGACTTTTCCTATTGTTCATTTTATTGAGTAATTCGAATATAACACACGTTGAAATTGAAATCTTTAAATTAAAATATCAAACCGTATATTTTTATCGGCTAACATCGCATCTGTGATTTCCCACGGCCCCATCTCTCTCGAACGATCGCACTTCATTGAGAGATAAGTAGGTACCCACATAATTATGATTGTATTGTGTGGGCAGCCCCTTGACGTAGAAGTCATGACGTTTTTACCCCCTATCACGTTATGAATGAGAGGCTGATATCAGGGGAAAGTTTGAGAGGGGGGCGTAAGCGTGCCAGCGACGCGCCGCGCTCGCATTTGCCGGTTGGACCCCGACGCGAGTGTTCGACGACGCGCGCTTCTCACTAATACAACATTCCTCGCGTGCGGTGAAACTAAACTTCATAAAAACATATTTTATTGCAAAAACAAATGGGCGTCGATAGTGAAACGTAAACTTGTGATAATGCACAGTGTTCTCTGAGAGCCGTAGGTACTACTCGGACACAACAAGTGTTTTCAGTTTTACATTCTTTCCGAGTTCCGACCGCTCGGGAAAGGACAGCAAGGAGTGACAGTTTGCAGTGTTAAGTGCAAGTTGACGAGGAGTTTGTGTGCATTGTCGGAGGCCGTCGTGCGCACCGGCCCCGCTATGGAGGCCTACTTCGACATCTCCAACGACCTGAAGGACGTCTGGGAGGCGGACATCGACCCGGTGAGTTCACCTTGCTTCAAGTCCTTATCGCCCGGCGCCCGCCAAGTGATTCAAACCTAACCATCACCAAACATTGCCGGCACGCCAATTACACTTTATCTCATAATGAAAAATTGAAAATTTAAGTTATTGCTCGAATGCAGAAACCATATAAGTAGTGGAGGATTAAAGTTCAACATCGATAACGTTAATAACAAGCATTGTAACGCGGGAACGTTGTTTTTAATTCTACCTACAATTGCAAATTGCAACAAACAAACAGGCCACCACGCCTGAGTCACGACTCAATGCTGCGCTACGATAAAATGTTGAACAAGTCCCAAATAGTTCTTGGTAGGTTGGTGTTTGATAATAGCTATTTTAATCCCTTGTATTGTGTTCGTCAGAGAATGGCATTGAACGATAAAATATTTACTAATTTTAATTTAGGTACCGATCATTAAAATACCTTGCGTGACATTCTAATGTATCCAAGTGATTAACGCATTCTACAGAAAATTTAGCAAATTCTTTAAACCGGTATAACACGCCTTATTAGTTATTACTGTATCGATTCTGAAATGACTGGCCAGGACAGTTAGGTCCGATGTTTCTGCATCACTAACATTTGGATTTACCGGCTTTGCTATAAATAGATCTGCAATATTTGCCCACCTACGTCCGACATCTGTTTAGGATACAACAGTATCGTTACTAGTCATACACGAATAGCATTCGATAGGTTGTTGCAACCGGTTATCGTCGGCATTTTTGTAAAGGATTTATGGATATCCCCTAAGCACATATCTTTATAGGAGAAAAAACACGGGTGTTGACCCTGTCGCTGTTGAAAAAACTAAGTACCTATCGTTGCACTGATTTGACTGATCGTAGCAAAACATTTTTTGTTGTCTTTTGGACGCACGAAGCTTTTTGTGTTGTTAACAACATCGACATTAAAATGATTTATTCGCGGTACTGTTATGTTTAGTCTTTCTTGCAGGTTTCCAGTTTAGGATACCATGTGATTGCTAATTTGCTAGTGACTGGAAAAAGTATTTAACTAGTTACCGTTCTAAACAATGTCTTAATTGTCGTAGGTACCTGTCTTCAAGTCATTACCGCTTTTTAACGCGTTAAAGCGTTAAAAGGTCGGACGGTGACTCGTTTTTATTCATACGATAGAGAAAGCGCCCGAGGAACCACGGAAAAGCTGAAAAAATTAAATTCGGATCCTGCTAACAAAACCATTCCCATAGGTTCGAGATCTTGCATACCTACTAATTTCCTTAGAGACGCTAGTTGAAACATTTTGGTGTGATTATTGGGTATCTCTTAACATAAAAGTCTTGAACATTTAGGTGAAATGTATAGAAAAAAAATATTCTGGATAATTATCTTCGGATCTCAAACTTTCTTTAACACGAAAAACTATTTTCGGTTATAATGTATTGAGATTAGGATTGACACCTGTAACTTGTTCTCTGCTATGCGGTGACGTCACGGTTGGGTGTAAATGTTGGACTACCCGACTGGGTTGCGGAGATCGTTTGCATAGTGTGATTTGTAGTGTGCGTGCGTGCCCCTGCGTTTGGTCAGGTTGGCCGGGCGTACATTTCTTATGGTTACAGCGTACGGTAAAACGTGGTGCGACGACCTGCATGCGAACTAAGAGGCCCGGCACGGCGCCGGAGGCGTTTTTATTAACTACAATATTAACGTGCTTATGTCCATTATTGTAGGCGGCAACGCTTTTGTAGCGAAGAAAATACCAACAATACAACCATAGGTAGATACAGTTATAGTTTTAATATTCTGCCGTTAACGTTCACTATTTTTATTCTACATAAGTCGGGAGTGTGTCGGTACCTTTTTGTTTGTTCCTTCGCTGCTCGTAATCTTCTGTAGCCACGAAATCCGCGTAGCGAATGTTTCTAAAATACGTATAGTTAAATTTATATTTAAGGAAATTTAAATGCGATGCTTATTCAATCATGTTTTTATTAGCTAATACTTTATTGAAAGTAGCACCTAGACATTGGTGCCAATTCTCTAGACACACGCTAGCTTCAATTAAAATGATGAATATTGGTATTGGTTTCAATAGACAAAAGTGGGCTTATTCCGTATGAACTTTGCACGAAAGATGCAAGTAGCAAAGATTCTGACGTCATATTGACGTAGCAACAACATAAAATCTCCTGTTTTTTTAAACGACGTCAATCTTTGCAACCATCGTGGAACCGTCGTACGAAAACCGACAGAATAGGGTAAATGTTTTAGATTAACTTGAGTGTAATCAGACTAACGAGAGAATTGGCACCAATATATTACTACTATGTTCTACGCTGCATAGTTCAGTTTGTAGTAAGCCATATCCAACACGTGCTCTCACTCAACCCATTAAATCAATTCTCCCCGGCTTTGTCGAAATAAAGGTTAGTTTATATAGAATGCTGTTGTCATCGTCTTGTCGTATAGCAATATTTAACCTTAAGTAAAACCACATTCAGTCGCTAAAAGAGTGGAGACATAAAGAGTTGTCGGTCGTCATTCTATCTGCACTTCATTAATTAATTATCGACACTGTGCATTTGATGTTAAGATTTAATATTGTCATTTCTGAATGAATGACTTAATCTGACGGTGCCATATAACTTGAACTTTAATCTGAATGTTACCACATAATTAATAATAGTAGGTAGCTACCTACTGCTTATTGCATAAAATGGAGTAGTAAGGAGGTATACAATTTAATTATGAAAGTTTCGCGTTCACATTTTATATTCGCATGAATGAAAAGTATAACCTACTTAGTCTTTCCTATTCCTAAAAAGTCCTTCCTGTGTCCGGTAAATGCGTCACTAGGCTTATGTTTATTCATAATTTTCTACATAGTCGTCTACTGCAGGGTTGCCATTCATCAATAATAATCTTTACATAAGACGCAACGCATGCCTTATCCTCATTTCTGTATCAAGTTTTCAGTAGAAAGAAATCAAGCGGATGTTTTCTGTTCCTCGCAAATTTGTAGTTATAGTAATCTTAAGTATATATTTTCAGTGTAATTTTGTACCTAGTATATATTTACTGCTCTGTTTAACTCATAATCATCAATGACCTTTATTTGGAATGTTTTCCGAAACTCAAGAAACCAGACCTAAATTGAGACATCATAAAAAATATGTGACTTAAAGACTCATATCCGTATAATTAAAACCGTAAAAAATACTCGACACATGTTAATACTTAAAGAAATATCTTGTTAGCAAAATTGGCTTTAATTACACAAATGAAATGCTAAGTAATAGTTTGTTTACCTTCTTGATTTGTACCACAAGCCATCTGTCCCAGGAAAGCCCGGCAAATTGTCGCTACTGAAACCTTACAACTGAAAGATAAATAATCATAAGAAGATTAGCATTGTGTAATTCTTATTATTGCTGTGATTATTTTCTATTTCCCTGCAAACTCCAAAAACTATATCAAATTGAAATTGTCTTTCAAGCGTCGTCACCAATTACGTATAAAAAAATATTTGGTACAGGATTTTGGTTTGCTGGAAAAGTAGGTACTGCAGCTGATACAAATTCGCATACCAACTTTATTAGAATAAAACTTACCCAATGAAACAGGCCGGCACAGATTAAATGAAAGAATAAAACGCACTGAGTGCCAGCCTTCAATAAAAAACCTAATAAACATTACTTAGTCACTAAGAGTGCGTCGTTATTTTTAGTGGTAGCAAGTGGCAACCCTATTGTCGGGCTATTACTGCACTTATTGCCAGCGTTATAATGGTAATTGAATTTCCTTTCCGGGTGTTCCAGCCGTTGCACTGGAGTGTACTACCTACTGCTTAGAAAAATACATTTAGCTTACTTACAGAGTTACAGATATAAAATAGCGTCTGTGTATTCTTCTTCTTCATAACTATGGCAATCAATCTTCAATGTCTATTTGTGCCAGTGTCGAGTGAAAGAGAAGTCGCATTAGAAGCCTAGTTTCATTCTAACGCTTCTTGGAATTTCTGGAGACAATCCACGGCAGTAGCAGATGGTAATAGGCCTTTCCTTTAGTTCAGAGGCAACCTATGTGCATTCTTTTGCTTTCATTTGTGACTAATAAAGAAATATAATGTTTTTCAAGAGTTTTGGTTTCAGCCGTTTTGAGCGTGATTGATTAACAGACAACCAAACAGTCAAACTTTCACATTTCTCTTTTATTTGTGTTATAATAAACACTTTTATCTATTCTGTATTTTTAGTGGGACATGACACACATTGCGATTAAAAAATTTTGTTGATTTAACCATGTGTGAACTTTTGGTCGAGAATTTAATCTAATTGAATTTTAAACTAATTGGCGGATTATACCAACAAATTTAAAGAGCACCTGCTCAGTGGACCAGTCTACAGCTACAGCTGATTGTATTATTAATGTTAATGTGGAGTAATAGCTATGCATAGATAATAAATGGCGCATAACCACGTGTTGGTCTAAATCTAGGCTAACATGTTATGCGGCATACGATTGACAAATGTCCTTTACATAGTAAGCTATACTGAACCCTTATCGCTCAGATTACATAGTGACACATATTATGAGGAGATTTTGGCGGGAATCAGGCGGAGCGGTTGAGATTTTTTCCAGTGTGTCGTAAATTGTGTTATAGTAATCTTTAATGTGTATTTTCGGTGTCGATATGTGCAGTAAAGTTTCATTTAGTGACTGATTTATAGGAGCATTGGAAATAATGCCATAATACGACTTTTGGGTTAAGTGATTTATCATTTTGGTCAATAGGTTACCTCTAATCCAAAGGCGTGTTATGATCTGCTACTGCCGTGGGTTGTCTCCAGAAACTCCTTTGGGCGTTATAATGCATGACACTAGGCATTTTAATGCGGCAAACACGAGAAATTTTGCAACATGAAAATTCTCTAACACTCGACACTGGCAAAAATAGTCCCTGAAGGGATTGATTGCCATACTTAGGAAGGAGAAGAAGAAGAAGACACATATTATAACATTAATAAATATTAACACTATCGCTTATTTGCGGCCTGAATCATGGTATCGAAAAACAGTCAAATATTATTTACATTTCTTTTCTAAATAATATTTGTGGACTGTATTTTTGTTTTAAGGTTAAAATTATAAGAGCAACACCGCCGTCACCGTCGTTTCAAATCGCTAGTGATATCAAACCCAATTTCAAAATATATAAAGTTGATTTGGATGTATCGCATTAAATTATAACCGTAGCCGGAGCAAATTTATCGTTGTTTAGGTCCATGTACAATTAGAAGCACTAAGGCGTACCTTATTTCTAATTTGTTTCGCGTTGATCACTGACATAATAAATGCTCTCGTTATTATTGTTTTTCAGTTTATTTCTGGTTACCTTTCCGTAGTACTCCGAGACAATCTGAATAAACTTTGGCAATCGTTATAGGTCTGAAAGAAACAGAAATTCTCAAAATAGTTGTAGGGGTACTTGTAGGGTTACAAGGATTATAAATATAATTAAATGTTGGTGTACGAAATCATTAAAATTTTATAATTAAAGTCTAAAAGTATTGTGATCCTTATTTGGCCCCGCACATGAGAAAGGGATGGCAAGACATTTAAACCTGTCAAAATAGTTAACTTTAGTAAATTTGAACAACAGAATCGACACCAGGTATGGCAGTCGCTTTATGTAAAATCCGGTAACCAGCCACATCAGGCTACATCTAGTTCCTACTCTGGGTCAGTAGGTACATTGTTTGGGATATGGCCGGGACATCTAGTGTTTATTTATTTATTGATTTAGATCTTCAACATTAGATATATCACACATTTAGAAATAATGATAGTTACAAAATTAGTTTGGATGTTCCAACATACATTATAGAAGAACGTGTTAATTCTTCGGTGGGTGAAACTGGCAGAGCTCTACAGGAATCATTTGGATCTATTTTAAATATATTAAGTTGGGAAACACTCGAATGATATCCATTACCCGTGGACGGTTATGATGCAACCGTAAGTACGGGCACGATGGCCTATTAATAGCAATCGACGATAATTCAATGCTAGTAATAATTCATTTATTTCCTCCATTGCTGTTAGCAATAGCGACTCCCATTTTACACACATATTTGATATCGAGAGCAAGTAATGATTCTAGATAATTTATCTGGATAATACTTGTAACATTAGTAATTAAT
Organism: Falcaria lacertinaria; assembly: GCA_951449985.1. Lineage (NCBI taxonomy): Eukaryota > Metazoa > Arthropoda > Insecta > Lepidoptera > Drepanidae > Falcaria > Falcaria lacertinaria. The sequence goes on from OX602114.1 coordinate 3,376,498, forward strand.
ATAGAGTCTTGTTTGTAGATGAGACAATGGTGTGTTGCGTGAATACGAATGGTTGCGTCACTCACGATCCGATCGAATGGTACCTATCGTTTCGAAAACAACACAGTTATTGACACAAGTGCCTTGTGTCACATTGTGCTGTGGTGCTTGCTACGTTATTGTCTCTCCGATATTAACTACGGGGTAATATAATAAACAGAGATTCGCATAGACTTCCAATGCCAATTTTATTTGGGAATGGACAAGTTCTTAAGTATTTTTTACTCGCACCTAATAGCATTCCACAGAGTGAGTTTACAAGAGGTGATCGTTAAAGAGTTAAGACTAACGGCCGAACACTGGGACATTCTCAATTTGAAGGCCCATGTAATATTTGAAGTCGTCAAAACGCAATTTCGCATGTAAAAGAGACCTCAAATCTTGTTTAACATCAGACTTGAATATTTTTGAATTGAATTGGCTTTCAGTATTCGGCCGGCAATACCGCAATGCTTTGTGAGATACAAATACAAAAATAAAATTCGCCTTTTCTTGAAGAACAATTACGCCCAGTAAATAATACTTACTTAGGTAGTAGGCAAAAGAAAGGTTGTTCCTAATTAGCTGAATCCATCGATCATGCGAGCAGGATGTAGGCCACTGAAGCATTACGTTATGCGGTGCGTTCGTTAATGCTATTCACACAATGGCCATGTTTTTCATCAACAATCGTGAATAAAGATGTCTATGTAACGAACGAGTCGCGTGTGAAAGGTGTGCGCCGGAGCATTCCTCTCACTCCACTTAAGAAGAGTCGTGCTTACTAGAGATCTTTCAAATTGGCTCCTATATCATGGATTCAAACTATGTGTCCACACTCCACACTACTGAGACGAAACCGCTGGTCTAGTGGTTAGTATACCTGACTGCTAAGCTAGAGGTCGCGGGTTCGATTCCCGCTGGGGCAAACATTTATGTGACAAATATGTTTGCATTGCGTCTGGGTGTTTGGTATGTATTTACAAAAACGTAAGTATATAAGTATTATATAAACTGCTGGTTCCCATAGTACAAGCTTTGCTTAGTTTGGGGCCAGATGGCGCTGTGTGATAATGTCCAAGCATTATTATTATTACTAGCCGCTGCGAACGAGCAAATCCTAAAATATTGATAAAATTTCGTTCAACATAACATACTGTTTCTAAAAACAAAAAAAAAACTCATAGATATGAATTCACCCTGATTCTATGATATTCCGAGAAGAACATAAACAATCGTTTCGTGCATAGTCAACTTGCAAAGAGCCATTGACGGCACAATCGTGCGATCCTCTTAGTTCATAGCTAAGCTGGCTGCAGCACCAAGCTATCTCATCCGTGTACATAGGTATAATTCCACGTTCAGGTATATGCATGAAAAATCCCATTTTACGTTTATTAACCGATTTCTCAACTCTATTATTCAACCCTAATTAAAGTTAAAAAAAATATACACGCCGTTCTACCTTTTCCATATAATGTGTTTTATTAGTAGGTAGTAAAAGTGTTGCTCCTGAGTCAGCAGTCCTGACCACCTAATAAGATGACGTGTTTATTAATGATCAATTTGCTAATAATTTGTGGTAAGCCGCAAATTATGTCTCAGTGAATCAAATGTCGCTGAGATACGTACTTTTGTATGCCACTTTCCACATTCAATTTCGTTATGAGTACCTAGTGTACCGTCCTGATGCTGATGCGGCGGGTGCGGGGCTGCGCCAACAGTCTCCTGGCGACTGTGATCGATAGACAGGGTCTCATGAACCACTGGATCGGGACGCATGCTGCGCTACGACAAGATATCCGAAAAAAAAAGTTTACTAAACTATGATAGTTTGTAAGCGTTGTTGCTAAAAAATTCTATGGATGATAATTTTCCCAAATGATTAATAATAATAATAATATTAGGCATATTTCATAGGCGTTCTTACTGCTTTCATAATCATATGTTCATCGTACTTATGTCTATATTTCTGTTAGCTTTTTTCGCGTGACTGCCCGATCTATAGCCTATGTTCCTTTGGGATGATGTAGCATTTCATTTGGAAAAAAAAACTATAGGTGTTACCCGCGACTTCGTCTGCATTTGTTTAAAAACAAAAGATAGTTTATGTCCTTCCCCAGAATATAATCGATATCCTTGTCTAATTGTATCACGATCCGCTCAGCCGTTTAGTCCTGAAAAGGCAGCGAAAACAAACGAACAAACAAACAGTGCCACAGATTACCTCATACATGCAAACAAAAGTTTTCCCTGTAATAATAGTTATATAGATAACATTGAAATTCCAAATGCGAGCAATATAAATAAGGTAGATTTGTATTGTACCAACTCTCGTGTCACACACACAGCTTAAATTAAATTAGTTTTTTGCTTAGTGCTGTCAAATTAAATTAAGTCATGTCAAAACGATGAATGTATTTAGTTTCTATCAACAACAGAGCCCGAATAATAATTTAGTTTAATTTAGACATCAGTTCAACATGACAATTGGCACCATTGTTTTATATGTATGCGTGTATTAAAAAAGACATCATATATATTTTCAAAATTGAAATAGGCAAGTAAGTAAAGGACTTATATACGTAAAAAAATCTAGTTAATCAGGCCGCAGTGATATCAGTGACGTAATACGCGTTATGTCAAGCCCCGACCTCTGATAAGTGGCTGATTACAGTATACACCTTGCGTCGACCTGTTAACATTGAAACCTGGAAAACGATAGGAGCTCCATTATCTCCATATTAAATAGTTTTAAGCACGTACACATAATACTGCTAATATTATACATACACAACTACTGCTCTTTACCGGATAATTTACCCTTAAAACTACCTACATCAACACTCCAGAGTAGGTAATAAATCTGAGTCGCCAATATATACGTCATTAACTTGGAATCTGAAAAAAATTGCATAATATATAAAAAACAATATCAAAAAGTATTATTAATTTTATTTTAGAGGAATTAAATGGTTATCAAAAATTTTTTTAGATAAATAATTTATTTACTCTTAGTACCTAACAATATACTAGGGTTTTTGATGACCTAGAATAATTGTTCCGAGTGTAACAGAGTAAGAAATCAAGATAATTTCTCAAGAGATTTAGTAACTTCCCCGATAAATACAGAAGGTTTATGAAACGATAATAAACAGATAGACAGTCAAAGCGGATTTCTGGATTTAAAGACAAGAACTCGTGATTCACAGGTCTTGTATTTGCAGTGTGAATTTTGACGAGTATAAATTAGCAGCCACGAGTTATATAAATTATGATCAATGTGTAGTAAGTATTTAAGAGCGCATTTAGTGCCCACACTGTATTCTTGTTGCATCTTTGGCACGTATTAAATATACAGTCCAGTCGTACCTACGTGTCCAGTCCTGACTTCGACTTTTATTGACGTTACACACTGAAATTGACAATGTTTGGTTTCAAAACTCTGGTGAATTACTTATATTTTAAAGTTACAAACAGCTTAAGCAATTTGTTTAATTAATTTGCAAGAGAACAAATAAACAAATTAGGTAATTGTTTCCTCTAATCATATTACAGAGAGAATGTATGCAGGAAAATTGTTCAGACTGTTTGAACTTAAAATAAAAAGCCCGCGACTCCGTTCGTAGTAGATTACGGGCAGAGAGTCGAGTGAAATGAATAGCCTTCTCCATAAAAACACTTATTTGTGCTTACTTTTATGGTAATCAGTCTTTTGGAATTTATTAATCTCTTATATACCTTTACCAACATACTTTTTCATACGGTATAAACTTTGATATAGCAATTTGACTCCAAAGAGTAAATACTTTTTGTACGGCCAATTAATTCACGAAATTCAACTGCCGCCTACTTTCACAACTCTCTATGTTCAGAGCGGAATATTTCTCGTGTTTCTTGGTGGCGTTCAGCGAGCAGTCACTGTTATCGAATCGCAGTTATTCGATTTCCATCACGACGGTAGTATCGAATGAATTTGAACTTTACGTCTAGCTATGTTAAGGGGATAATTTAATAGGAGATCGTCATTAGTCGATTTCGCGTGTTGTTTGTTTTATTATTTGAACTTCATCCTATATGTAAAGATAAACCAATCTGTCAATAACTGAATTATCATATTATGATAGGCCTCTAGCTGTATCATGGGTGCCCACACATATAACACTAAAACAACTACTCCTCCGTAGCCCTAGCAAGAATAATTGCGACTACTTATTCGTATCGCCTTCGACAATTATTGTATGGGAAAATGAACAGCGCTGCGCCGGTGAAAAGTGGAACTAAAATTTTTGTTACGTTATCGAATTATCGAAAATTATTCTTGCTCGGGCAGACATATTTTTATTACAACCTGGAGATTTAATTTTCTGATTTTATACTAGTGTCTCTATAAACGATCTTCTCAAGTGAATCAAAAACCTTGTATGAAAAGGAAAACCTCTTTTCTAGAAATGGCATAATGACTAGCATTACTATAGAAACTACATAGGTACTTCGCTTCACCTTGTGGTTATTTACGTTATAATGTCGCGAATAACAACGTTATCGCTACAGTTAGTTTATCACAACTAAAATTAAGAGATTTTGTGATCATCACGCCGTCCGAACTGAACTCGTAAACTATATTGATAATTTGAAACCGGGTTAATTTGCAACAATGATACGATTACGCAAGTCACATAATTTAAGACACCTATTTGTGTAAATAATAATACGTTAAAATAGATATCTACGTAGCAACGAACTGATTGTAATTAATTGTAAACGTATATACCTAACAATGTTGGCATTTGAACTTGTTTCAAAGGAAGCTATTGTTTTTTGTTCAACTACATTCCTATTATGTATATTATTGAATGAATCTATCTATTGGTAAACATCAGTATACGGACTGTGGGCAATGGGGTACATGCTGATTCCCCCACGAAGCATTATATACTTTGTCTGGAAGTATTTGTGCTGGATCTAAGTAGCCTTTGATTTGTGTTTCAATTCAGGTTTAAACCCAATTCCCCCTGGCTTTTATAATAAATATTTCCTCTAATTAATGTGTTTTTACTAATGAGGAATTTTACTTACACATTATACAAATTAGCGAAATTTGACCACAATTGAGTTATTGAAAAAAATATAACTTGACATATTTCGATAGATCATAAGTATTCTTACAAAACTATTTTAAGTTTTTTTTTTCGCTTAAATTAAAAGTTATAACACATTTATAATATAAAAAATAGCTGAATGTGTTGCTAAGCTCAAATCTCGAGAGCAGCTGGATCGAGTCGCTAATATTTTTTTTGAATATTCCATGAAGTACGAGTTCTTATGGAGAAAAAAATTAAAAATTGCCTGACAAAGTCTAAAATCGGTTAGACAAAATATTTGATAAATGTCTACCCGTACGAAGCCAGGCGGCAGCTAGTTTACAATAATTATGATCGACAATCGAAATTATATGCTATTCGAAAAAAACTAAGTTTTTTTTTCAATAACTCAATTCGATAAATATATACAAATGTCAACTGTCATTTAGTTAGACTTGTGTTGTGATTGATTTAATATAAATTAGAAAATGTATATTAAAATACGTAGCGTCAAAGAGAATAATACAACTGCTACGCTAGACGTAGCACTCCTTAAATACAAACATTAACTGTGCCAAATTTCATACTCCTCCCGTTCACGCACTTTCTGTAAAAAGGGTACAAAGCTTTTGCTTCACGTGTTAATATGATGATGATGATGTTATTTAAATATCGTTATCGAATGTCAATAATATACACTAAGCATCTAAGATATCTCGCTTGATGTAGTAACGGGCAGATCCTTGGAACGTCAGTCATCAAATGATTAACTACATATTCTTCTAACACTGGCGGCATGCTGCAGTTATCCTTGTCTACGTTTTCCTTTATAATATTATTCAATTTTGTTATATAAGGGATAATACATGACAGCTTATGTATTGGTTAATGTGCTGATTTTGTTGGGCGACGAATAGTTAAAAAACAAACCGTTTTTGCTGTCCCGTTGATGTCGCAGGCTATGGGTGGCGAGTTTTTGAACTGCAACATAAAGTTCTCACTGATTATTCAATTCATATAAAACCTAGTATAATATAAATACTGTTTATTAGACACCATATGAACAAGTAACAATATGAGTGTTGTTTAGACAAAGACGCGTTATCCTACTAATATTATGGATGTGAAAGTTTGAAAAAATGGACATATGGATCTGATTGCTCAATCACATAAAACGGCTCGACGGATTTGTCGTAATAGAATCATTAAAACTAATACACACTGTATTAGACACGATTTAAATTGAGTTAGTCATGTTTGATTGCTGTTATCATGCTTATTAATTACACCTAACTTATCCATTCGTATATTTGTACCTTTTATCTACTAAACTGCGAAACCGATTTTAATTCGCTAAAGAATAGCTTGCCTCAGGAAATGACATTCGCTACGCTTTATTCTGAAAATTAAAATATGGTTTTAATTGATGATGTCTGGTTACAAATGTTAAAAATGCTATGGTTACATAATAAATAGCCGATGTTATTTCTAGAATGAAACCTACTTTCATCGCTATTTCACGATAGTCTCCAATCGCTTAAGTAGCTAATACTCATGTTTTCGTTATCACCTCGGAAAGTTGATTATTCGACTGTGAGCGAATAAAATTTATCGTTTGATAACACTAACCGAACGTTTTTTTGCTGGATAATACTGTGTTATGTAACTAGCTTTCGACATTGAGTGAAATCCAATGGATCCGGTTGCACTTTTGAAACTTGCAGTGTTACAATTCTGTCACAAAGTATACCTACATTTAAAATGTTGAGGTCGCGCCGACTGGTTCTCGGCTATGATACAGAGTTAACGTGTCCGTCGCCCGGGTTATGATTTATGATATTATTCAATTCATTCATTATATAATATAATAGCTAGAATTTTTGACAGATGGCCCAAATTAAAGCAACAATTTTGCAATAATCTGGTTAAGAATTCGGAACTCAGTTTGTTATAAGTCACGTGTTACAGCTTCTAGCTTTCTCAAAAATACGTTACAATAAAAAAAATGCAAACTTAATGTTGCAAATTACAATACTTTATTGATGCAATACGTAGTTACCTATTTCAGTATGAGCTTTGGTCACACTGTATTTCGCAGTAATTACATTACCATGTGTATAAATTTTAATCGATTCAAAATACTTTGCCAAAACTTAGAACATAATACAAAATGAACTATTTAACCTTCAAACCAAAATATTCACGGACATGAAATATGAGTGAATTTTCATAAAGAATAGCACCTGTGCAGGCCATCTCGGTGCGAAATTTAATTAAAATCATGACCTACGAGTATCTACTGATATCAAAATTACCTAAGAATAATTAGGGGTGACGGAGAATTAACAACAAATCTGTTTATAACATGGCGGTTTCAGGATTATCTTGTTATTAAATTAGGATCGAGAGTTTTTACTCAAATAGTGCTTACGGCTTTAGGAATTTGAAGAATGATACCCCCAGTCCCAAGTTTCATGAGTCCACATATTAAACTCGTATCCTAAGCAATAGCGAGACCTTTAGTGCCAAATATCCTTAAATTACTGCCGACTCACTCTTGAATAACGTTTATAACATGATAATAACATTAAATGAGTAATACCCATCTAATTCCGGCAGAGGTGAAGGTGACTGTGGCGTACTTGTGTCTCCGACAGACCGACCTCGCCGTATCATTGCACTTTTGTCGTTGTGTAATTTTCATACAGTATTTTATATCATTGTTCTCGTGATAAATTAATAGGTATTGCCTTATACAAGTGTTCTGCTCATGGCACTGGCCTGGAGCAACTCAATATTTGCATCATTTTTACGTACCTTTTGAATTAATTATCAAATAGTAATTACCTACCGCAGTTAAGTCGCCTCACATGCAGTAAGATCTGCTCTTACTTGCGTGATGTTCTACAGTAACAAAACGGCTTCTGAAGGCAGAATTATACTCTATTCATATTTGTGAAATATCTTTATTACTAAAAAGCTTTGAGAGCGGTCACTTTCTTAACTTTGATGAAAATAAAGGATCTTTTGTTGAAAAAAAGTACAACGATCCAATAAATGAAATATTCAATGTTAAATTTAAGTCTTCAACAGGATTAATACAGTGGAAGAGGAAAATCACAACGATTGTATGAGGAAGATAATACCAGGATGTTTCTATTAAGAAATCCAGTTGCCACTTGACAACTAATGCTTGTAGGGAATCCTGAACTAGTTCAGTCTGGGCGTCAGGAACTCCGAATCCTCTTTTGTCTACCGGCTTAGACTGGACAAACGGCTACAATCGATCCTAATCAAACTCCTTAGGCATATGTTCCTCGTTCCCATCCGTACCATTAGCTTAGCTATTCCTCTAAAGTTTGGCAATAGAAGGTTGATATGCATACATGATATTGTTACATTCTATTGTTTGCTATGTAAGCTGCTTCTGCTTATAGCTCACAAGTGTATATACTTAAATGTTTGATTTGCTTATCATACATAAATGATCTGCGTGTCTCTTTCGTAATCGATTTAGTTAGTCACTAAATCGTGCCTAAATATCTTCGTGTTTCAGTGTTATTCCTAGTAGACATTTGTCAAATATTGTGTCTACCCGTGCAAAGCCGGGGCGGGCACCTAGTTTAATATATAGCCTATGTTACTCAATGATAATTTAACTTTCTAACGGTGAAAGAATTTTTGAAATCGGTCCAGTAGTTTCGGAGCCTATTCAATACAAACCCACAAAAATACTAATCTTTCCTCTTTATAATACTTGCCACCCTAGTAGTATAAAACAACACATAGACAAAAATCTATATCCATAAAGAAGTATATTACAAGTATACAATACAAATGCAATACGTCGTACAATAGGAAGAAGAAAGTAAAATAAGTGGTGGATGGACTGCGTGAAAAAAGATATGCAGTAGCAGTAGTTTTAACTAGGATGTGGCTGACATAGGAATGGGAAGATTGGGCAGAATTATTGCGTCGATGCAAAATAACAGGACTGGATAGGGAGATAATAACAAAATAGAATGGAATTTGTTTTATGCCTGAATACTAACTACATCTAAAAACATTTCAAATTATTTGTATGATTCAAATACCGATTACGAAGTATACAATTTTTATTTAAATTGGACATGTGTTCTTCAAAGGTTGTCCGCTGCCGTAGGTTAGGTACTTAACGCCTGTATTATCTCACATTGTTCAATACAGCCAAACTTATTATGACATTAAACAATGTCTCGAATTGTTTGTTGCGCTTGCGTTTATAATGACATTTGTAAGTGTTAGTTTTATTTCTGCCACTATACTTAATTCGAATGATAAGTAAATTATCGAATCTAATAGTATATTATCTACTCTGAGCCAATACTTAACCAATTTATTGAAATCCTACTAAAATTGATTCGAAATGTATGAAATCTTTCTAGAAATTCATTTCGAATCACGGTCCATTTTTTTATGGCAAGGGTCGATTTTTGTTTGCCGCTATGCTCGAGTCAACTAAGTAATTGCCGCATACGTCTATCCATTAGATACAGAGCTGATCAGGATTCAGGAAGGTATATCTGTAATTTCTCTTCCTAACAGAGCCCTCCACATAGGAAATATCAATGGTCACATTATATTAAATGTGATCGAATTTCGATCACTAGGTGAGCGCTAGAGCATATAAATCACGCCAAGACCCTTACGGGGTAGGCAGAGCATAGAGCGCCATTGCCAAAGCTGCAATGAAATAAGAAGTAAATGTTTTCCAAATTTTAAAGCAGAGTTTCACAGAATTAGACTGCTGAATGGAACTCGACGCTGGAACATACACAATAGTTTAACAACAAGAGGAGGTAGTTATGTTACGTTATGTAACAGCATAATATCGGAGTTGGCAAGACCACGTGTCGCTTATCGAAGCCAGCCATGTGAGCGTTTCGCTACGTCTCCATGAAAACACCATAACCTACTAACTCAATGACGAAACGAATTAATTTTTCATGCGCATTCATACTTATAATTCTTATAAATCTATCTCGATTTGATGCTATCTTTGTGAATGTAAAAAAAACAATGAAATTACCAAATCTTTTTTACGCTGCGTGTATTGCGTGCGTGCCTATTTTTTTATTATTAAATTTTTTAGCTTTCAGCTTTTTATAACTTCATCTGCGGAGATAAAAAAAAGACCCTAAAATAAAATGGATACCGTTAAGATTCCTTCGTGAAAATCACTTACTACAATCAGATGTATCCACATAATGCATGCCTCATGGCTGCCCATTGTCGCTTATTGCTTGCATCCGGCGTAGACGTGACACCACAGATCTAGAGATATCTTGAAGTGACTGAGGATGACCAAGAAATTTGATTCACAGATTCTTAAGAGATGGCGACAGATGACAGACACGCTTAATGTTTGTCATCTGTCGCCTGTGATTTTTGATTTATTTATTGGTAGGTAATTTCCGTTCGGCACTCGGCACTCCCTTATTAAAATGTATGAAAAAAATCGTACTTCGTTGTGGATTCGTAGTAAGTAATATTCAGAAATAATAAAAGTTGTTTAAAACAATGTAAATACTGAAACATGGAATAAAACTGTTCAAATACTTATGAAGTTTATTAAAGTCGAGGTCGAAGTAGCGATGTGTCTTTCTACTCGCTAATTTAATTATTATTAATTTTTAATTAATTTAATTATATATGTTATTGACGAATCAAGTTCAAGAATATTTTATTGATGGGGATAGGTATTTCACAATTGTTGAGGAAGTAAACACTAAAGTCTTATTTACTACCTTACGTGAGCCCATTTATCTTACAATTGTTTAATTACATTTCTAAACACTGCGGCATTAGAACACCTTTTAGAATAGAGAAGTGGAATTGAAGTAAAATTCTGATCGACATTACATATGTCTCTTCCAGTTAAATATAATTCTACCTCTAATCACCATGACCTAGGAAATACGTTGCAGTACTAATGCCAGCTGGCAACCACACTAAAGGAATGATTTCTCCGAAGGTCTTCTTTAGTCTGCACTTGAACCATAAGCAATTTAACAACAATGTTGAAAAAAACGGCCGGCGGTAAGCGGCTAGCGTAGACAATAGATCTATGGATTACCACGCAAGGCGAATTGAGATAATGGTGCCAATTCTGTTGTACAAAACCACTAAACTAAACCAACCCGACAGCTCCAAAGGTATTGCTAATATTGCTATCCTTATTTAACCCCGCCCATGAGAAAGGGATAGCAAGACTTTAAGAACTGTCAAATGAGTTAAGTAATTCTGTACAACAGAATTGGCACCAATGCCGACATTCGAGACACGGTAAAGTGAGCTTGAGATAAGGGTTCTAAGGTATTTGGCGATGATGGCGATTTAAAATTTCCACATTAACCCCTATGAAATGAGTAGTTTAAGAAAAACCTTCTTACCGACTTTTTCAATTGCCTTGCTAAGTCTCTTGCCGTCTTTTTTCAAAATGCCAGAATATTCTAAGATGAGACCTACTTAAGTGTCTACGTAAAGCAAGAGCAAGTTAAGAGAAGCAAGCGGATTAAACAAGGAAACGTGAATTACCGATGGTTAATTAATCATTGCTGGAAAGCGAGTCAATGCCAGCGATTATTTCCATTGAGTCACGTACAGCTAATCGATCACTGCACATTTTTCCCGATTACGGTGAAACCAAATGCAGTTCCGTATCGTATGCGTTGGAATTCACGTTCTATGAAGCAGATCTAAATAAGCGATATAATATTTATCTCTTGGCATATCTTAATCATATTTCGGTTTTGATTCCGATCCGACCAACATTTTTTTATACCACTAATGTGGCACACAACCATACGGCCCACAGTCACCGTAGCCTATAGCCGCTAGCAATATCGGGGATATCACTAACGCATTGCCAACCTTGTTGTTGATGAGGACTCTCTGTGCTAGCAACATTACTAATAGTGCCGCTTAACCTCGTGGAGCGCTTTGGACCATACTTATGTATCGAGTAGTTTTTTTTTTTGCATATTGCCCTAACTACAGCATCAAGAGAGATGTCATCATTCGTAACCGACAACCATCCTTTATCAACTCGTACCTGATAATAAAATAGTCTAAAGTGCCAATACTCCATACCATGTGATGGTGCGTGGATTGTTTTAATAAGCTTGTATTGATCATTCCGGCCGTTTTTTGCTTTCTATTACAGATTATTTTATTCCCTAAAAGGTATAACTGGTTTCGTATCTGGATCTCGGCTATAAATTATATAAAACATTCCCGTCTCGTGTTAGTTATTGCAACTAGAATTTATTAGATGACAATTATGTATGCAGCCTATGTTTATAGGAATAGCGTGCCTCAACAGTGTTGGCTTATCATATTTTACAATTTAGGAATATTTTATGGTATCAACAACTCAGGTCGTAAAGTTAATATTAATCGGCAAATGAAAACGGAAATCGTTTGTTCAATTAAATTTTCAATTTCAATTTTATTTCGGTCTGAGAAACCTGAAGAACTGGCATGAAAGTCATCAGGATATCAGACAAGGATTTTTATTTTATTATTTCATACTTAAAGATGCAATTAAAATTATAATTATGTATTTTTAAACATAACAAACGAGAATCGAAAAAAAGCGTGGTAGGACGAAGCTAAGAATAAGTTATATTCTAAAGTTAAAGATAAAAGCTAATGTTATGTCCTACAAGGAGGTCAAAGATGGCTGACGATAAAACGGCTTGGTGCTTGCTCCACCGACAAGAGTCTTGCACTTAAATATATGATGATGATTTAACTGATATGATAAAATTCTATTAAATAACCTATAAAATAAAAATATTTATTCATAACAACACAAACATATACGAAAGGAATACACGTGTAGAAGAACATCGTGTCATTATGAAACGGTCCCAACTCAGCATGTGCTGGATGTCTTGTGAAGGACAACCAGCGCTGATCTCCCTGGAAGTCACTAGAGTCACAGGTAATTGTCACAACAGAGAGATATAATAATAAATAAAAAGAAACAGTATAGCAGTAGGAAGAAATATTAGGAAAATTTATATGTCAGAATGAGTTTTACTATTGAAGGATATTAAATCAGGCTGTAACAATGTGTTAATTCTAACTAATTATTTCAAACGCGTCTAGAACTTAAATTCCTTCGTAATTAAGGCAATTAATTGACATACTTCTGCAATGAATAAATTAATTCGCTGTACACGATTTACAATATAATTGCTTAGCTATTTATGCAGGTCTTATTATCCAAATAGTATCAGATAGAGATTAAGTTCACTATCTAAAAGCATATCTTTGATTTCTTGGACACCTTGGCTATATTTATGAGGTCGGACCACAGTTTAACTTCTTAAATAACACTAGTGGTGTGTCGTACCAAATTAGTAGAAGTTACAGATTCCATTTTATGAGATATTTCCGCTGCGAATCCTTCTAATCATATACCCTTAGAGTAGAGTAGATTTAATATACTATGTACAACTTATCCTTTAAATTGATTATGAATTTTTTTGTACTTTTTACCCATGCTACACGTTATAACTTCATCATTTAAATATTTCCACAGAAAATGTATCCAATGTTTGTGTTCCACACTAATTGCCGTATTCAGCTCTGAATTAACACACTGGATGATGAATCGCTATTTCTGCATGATTTGCTATGCGCCTGCGTGTAAGTGTATCTCTCATATCTTGGAATGTTATTTTAACAACGAAACAGCGCCGTTCACTACTCATGCGAGATTCCATAATAGGTCTATAGTTTTCCCCAGCATTTTTACAAAACATTTTTATAATTACGCAAGCTAATTAAAGTTAGTTCACACATATAAATGTAAAATATAATTTTCTTACTTAGTCCTTCCTTCTGGATCATGTCTTCCAATCCCGCTTTGGCAAATTATTTCTTGGTCGCTCGTTATGCATTTTATTTTATAGTTAATCGTGTGTTTATTTTCGTTGTATTTATTATCATATACATTGCTTTCATTTATTTTATCTGTTACATTATCGAACCAATGGATAAAGTTAATGTTTATTAAATAAATTATCACTTCCGAACTGCTTCCGAAAAACATTCTCACTCAAAGTTGTTTCAAAGTAATGAGGTAACTTTTATTTCCGATGAAAAGTTAAGTACTATATAGATACCTAAATAAAGTTAAAAAGTTATTTGGAAATATGTAGATGACACCTGCAATCCGGGGCAGATCAGACTACCTTTCTATCCCGGAAAAACATGTGATACTATAAAAAATCGGCCAATTTTTTTAGTTGGACTCGCACACCGAGGGGTTCCGTACCTACCTATTAAAAACAAACTAGGTTAAATGACAAACTTATCTTTTCGGTTCGAGCCCTAAACACGCCTACTACACCAACCGCAAATAATAAGTGTGTAAAAGTAAATTCACTTTTCTTTTTTGGAAAATATAGAAATACATACTGTGAGTATTTCAAGCGTCTTGTTGCCATTATGAAGAGAAAAACCCGAAAAGAACACGTTTGCTTTATTTTATTGTATATTTTTTGGCCATTTTTATAAAAATACACATTCTTTGAAAATTTCAACTGTCCACCTTTTACGGATCATGAGATACAGCCCGCTGACAGACAGATGGACGGATGGACGGACGGACAGCGAAGTCTTAGTAATAGGATTCCGTTGGTTACCCTTCGAGTACGGACCCCAAAAAACTATATCATGTATATACCATTGGTAACAGCAGAGTATAATGCTTACTGTCAATACCTGAGACAGCGGAATACCGGTACCTACCAACGTCGCATCGTGACATAATTCTGTCGGAGGCACCAATCGGTTCGCTTGCGATCTGGGACGAAGCACTACATAACCGAATGGACTGGTGTAGATTGTGCTTTATTTAGAAGTATCCACAATTCCAGCATAACCGGTAATTTAAAAATTATTTGTAGATTCATAGTTCAAGGTGATTTGATAATGTCCAAGCAAGATAATATTATCATCTCTAAAATTATGCTTACCAATTTTTCTTGAGCTATACCTTACCTTCACTAATTTATAGTAATGGTTGTGCGTAGTATATTATCTACTTTGAGGTATTGGCATAATGATAACTCTAAAAAGGCTACAATTTTAGGATCGATTTTGTAGTAGATTTTTAATAGAAAGGTATTATGCGTTTCTGATCCGAAAGGAAAGATTTTTTATCCTGCGTTCCAATTTCAATAGTATGAGAGGCTCAAATAACAGACATTCGACTGAATATTTATAATATTAGGCTGTATTTGTGATTTTCGTTCCATTATTGTAACAAAAGACGAATAACTTTCGATTATAATATCAATAAGTTTAAAACAGAACAGTCCTGAAGCGAGTCGACGGCTCGTAGGAAGCACCTAATCGCGCGCGTCCGGTGTTTTCAAATGGGAAACTTACCTCTAACTTGATTTGCAACATCTCCTTACATGCACTCCGTTAAATTGCGTTAAAATGTACGCGATACATCCGTTACAGCTGTATTTTAATCTTTATTTTCTAGTTCAGTTACAATGTAAACATTTTCAATTGTTGGAATTACATTTCATAAGAATTTTCGCTTGACTAAGCTGGAAGCTTTAAAGATATCTTACAAGAACCTGCTATTGCATTTTTTTTACCGTAATATGTTTAAATACTGTTGCATTCATACTTACTATGTGTATACTGCGTCTTCAAATAGCAACTTCCAAAATACTAAGCCTTCAAATTAAATTTACCAATTCGTGAAGCGTTCTTTAAACACTCCTGTCAAATAGAACGTGCGCGTGAGTATTTTCAAAGACACAATGGTTGGTAAATTTTAATCGTGCTAGCAGACAGCTCAACACAATCGGGCCTTTCATCTCGACGGTGGAAATAAGTAAAAGTCTGTGGGATAGATAGAGGCACGCACACTCTCCCACGTTATACCAGTTACCGCCACCGCCACGCTATTTGACCAACAACCGGTACCAAACAGAGCCCGTTACCTCACCTGAAATTATTTGGGCTTAATTTCACGCCATGTTTGTACCATCTACGAATTCTTTCACATAACAATACAGTTTCTCTAAAGCGCTTGAGACAATAGTCATTATTTTAAGTATCAATATTTTAACGTAACATTTAATAAACAATGAACACACTTGGATATGTATTTGTGCTGGTGAGGAGTAGAATAGACTCCTTAGAAAGTATTATGAAGCTAAATGTCCATACATACTTCGTTTCAAAACTTGTTGTTGCCGCTGCTTTAATTTACTTGTTTAAAATTTTACAACTATAGCACCCCACAGTAGCGAAGAATTTGCTCGGTGAACTTTTGGATCATTTATATCGTTTATTATCACCCGACCCGCTATTAATATAACTTAGATAATTCATAACTCAACTTATATTGGATAAGCTCAGGATAGATTTTGATTTAAAACTAAAAACTGTTTTTATAATTCAGACTGGTGGTGGCGACGGCATTGACAGTTATAATTTTCATGGCGAAAACGGTCAATGACTGTCTATATAGGAGTTGTAAAGTTTTATCTATCCACAACACACATGGATTCCACATAGTTGGCACTAGTAACTTTTTAGAGACATCAAAAATTCGGAGTAACTTGTACTTATTAAATTTGACTTAAATGTATCTCAGAATGAGGTAGGTGCTTGTCAGTTGTCTCGCACGTCCGTCATAATTGGTGCACACTATTTCTCTCGGCCTGAAACTCTAAAACTGGTAATATAAACTGCTATAGATAGCGGTATTATAGCAAAATCTCATCGCGCCGAAATGTGTGCAGTTCAACGACCGCCAGCTCTTGTACTCCATTAAATAAAATAGAGTTTTGTTAGTGCAGCACGTTTTGATCTTATTGTTAGTATACCATTTGCGATAGTCACACTAATTTGAGTCTTATCGCGGGATAGTTAAGGTGAGATTTCTGCGCCTTCAGGTGCTCCGGATTTGGTTGATTTCTTCAAGGAAAGAGCGAGTCATCGTCCATTGCTTGCAGACGGAAAATCTTGCGCCAGTCTCGATGTAGCTCGGCGGAAAGTTTCATGAGAAGTATTTATGAACCTGCCAATAGGAAATTCGGTGTAATGGATTCAATTATTTAAAATACATATATGATAAAATTATGCTTGCCAGACCCTAATTTTCCTAATTCGATTTTCTTGTAGGGAGTTAATATATACCGAATATTACAAAGTAGATATCACAGTTATACCAAAAGCAAAAATTATGTAAAGCGCTATAATTTATCGGTCACACCTGAATTTGAATCGATTTGTGGACTCAAATTTGCATAACTCGTATCTATACAGGAACATTCGTTTGACATTTGAGAATACCTGTCACTTTGATGATAATCGAGTTTTGTCATAACATGGAAAATGACACTTTTGTAGTTAAATATTACAGTTTACTGCTAAATAGTTTTGAATGGAGACAAATATAACAATAGTTGATTATTGTTCAGTTCTTTGTATGATTAGTTTCGTAAGGAGAACAGAAAAGAAGGATTTCATTAATGCCTTCATACTGGAACTTCGTAAGGAAAAAATAAATTTTGGCGCAGAACGAAGAAATTGTGGCCAGGAATCAAATTGAGGTTTTATTTAGGTAGTGGTGCATTCTTAGCAAGATTTTGTTGGTCTGAGTGTAAAATATGTTAGGATTAAGTAGACGGCCTTGTAAATTTTATGAATAGATTAACGTGTGGCCATAATTATTCAAAGCAAGGAGATTGGTAAATAAGGCTGGGTTAGGACGTTCTTGATTGACCTCACGCAAAAAGGGTTGGTTTGAAGGACACAGGGGCCAGTGCAATTACTAGGCGTAATAAATAATTATGGTTTCGGGTGGAAACGTGACGCAGGAATAAGATCTTGTATGGCACTAGGAAGAGGGTAGGCTTACCACAGCTATTTTTAATCATCACATCACAGAGTAGCATAAAGAAATTCGTAGGAATGAACCGGGTTCAGGTAAAAGCAGAATTATTTTTATAGAAAGCCACTAAACTAAAATACTATGGAATATTTACTTACTGTAGGTACTAGGTACTTCATTTATGATCTTAGCCTAGCTACTTTATTTATACGTATACTGATATCACTTGGATTATATTTAAGTAGTACCTATATCAATAGCGCTATAAATGTAATTTTAATCGATGAATATTTTATATCAATACAGTTCCGGCTAATCCAAAATATCTTTTTAGCTTTTTGCCGCCATGATATTTTGTATCAGTACTGTTATCTATACTTCCAGTATTTCATATTTTCTT
The DNA here is from genome assembly GCA_951449985.1 of Falcaria lacertinaria. Classification (NCBI taxonomy): domain Eukaryota; kingdom Metazoa; phylum Arthropoda; class Insecta; order Lepidoptera; family Drepanidae; genus Falcaria; species Falcaria lacertinaria. The sequence goes on from OX602114.1 coordinate 3,394,919, forward strand.
TTTTATAGTATATTTCATAGCATAGCATGTATCTACTTTAATAGATATTTTGAGGAGAATTAAAAAGAAAATTTTTTTGCTCAACCGTCTTTTTTAAGGTTGGTAGTTTGAACCTAACACTAATAATAATACCGATAACGATAAGTGAGAGATAATAAGAGATTGCTATATAGGCGACACGAGCCTCAGTTTAGATAAAGCCACAGAATACTTAGATAAAGCTCATACTAACGTGATAAACATATCTACAGATAGCGAATTATCACTATATTAATTTAATTGATAATTCCATTGCCCTACACCTACATTGATTGCTGTAGTTCCAAATTTTTAGTTTTCCGTGTCAAGTACTTAGTAAACAAGTTTAGGAAAAAAGGATCATGCAAAAAAAAAAAAGGCATTTCAAAATCAAACCAAATTTTTAGAATGCATTTCATGCTACATCAATTTTACTACTACTGAATGCTTCAAGATTATATGATATAGAACTATGGTAGGTACACTAAAAACATCACGACGATGGATGATGATATCGATGAAGACCATATCAAGAGTGGTTCAGACAATATCAAAAAGGCAATAGTTCGTCTTCATTATAGATACCTGATTCCTTCTTAAGTAAACAAGAGAATGTTTATTGTTACCGGTCCAAGTGTCAACGAACCCTGTGGTAATAAACAATTTAGTGTTGCAAAAGTATTCGAAGCCGCAGTGTTTTTGCACCTCCGCGTGATTTTATATTGCCACCTTCTGCTATTAATAAAACCAGCCTGACTAGGTCTCTGGCTTCCCTTCGTCTTCAAACATTATCGGCCACAATTCAGCTCTTTCTAGCTGGACATTACTTTGTTGACACTTTAATTTGCCTTCAAAATTAAGTAATGCTTGATTAGGTCATCAGACATAATCTGAATGTTTTTCATTAATTAGTCTCTACATATAAAAATGAATCCCTATTTCCCTTGATCACGGCGTCAGGCGTGAACGGCTGGACCGATTTCGCTCATTCTTTTTATTAGTGTTTGTCATTGTCAGGAGAAGGTTCTTATGAAAATAAAATTTGAAAAAAGAATCGGATTGTTTTTAATTTCGGATCTTATATGGTTTATTTGTCATATGATATTCATAGCTAAGACAGGACAACGTCTGTCGGGACAGCTATTAACAAATAAAAAAAACCTTAATGAACAGATTGGTATAAAAGTTGTAGTCTATCATATTTTGGATTTGGTGTGATGGCGACCCCGAAAATTTAAAAACAAACCTTTTCTGCTGACTACTGAAACGGCAGTCAGATGTGATGCCACATTAATTTTGAGTCGCTTTCGATGTTGACGATGCTGCAAATATGTAGCTAGCCGTGTCGTGGGCCTCAACCTTTGAATGTCGTTTGATATGAAATGAAACACATTTATTTCTGACACATAATATCGCATATTACATAAATAAGAAATATATAAAAAATAATTACAAACAAAAAAAACAATAATACTTGCGACATTGTGTGATGTCAGAAATACAACCGAGGCTGCGATCAACAGCCTCGGTTACTGACTTTCAGTTGGAACCCACTTCGGACACAGACGGCGTACATGCATGGACCTACATACAATAACAGTAGACAAGATAGAAAAGATAAAAATAAAATACCATATACCTACATAAAGTTGAAAATATCAAATGAAAGGAAAATAAAATAAATTCGTTTCAGTATTCGGCTATTGTAACAAAAGACGGGTCTTAGTAACTACTTGACACTTGTATTTGAATTATCAAACCATTGCTGTCGAGCTTGTAATAAAACATTTGACGACAAGACGAACCGATTACAGTGACCGATTAAAACGCTCTAAAATAAAGCTTTGTAGATTATCGGCTTGGTAATGTCTAGGTTTGGGTAGTAAAACTAGACTTGGTTAATAAAACCCAGGTGATTGTTCCCATAAACTTTACAACATGTAAAACAGACTGGCTGAGCTTGCAAGCGGTTTTGGTGTTTCAACTATACTATTTATTATGAAGATATCATAAAAGAATCATTATTGAAGTTTATGCGCGAATTTTCAACTGAGAATTTGTATTCGAAGTATGAATATTGAGAAGTCATGTTTAGAAATAACTCGTGCGCATTATTCTCGTATATTACTTATACATTTTTGTTTGTTATTTAGTCAAGCCGTAACTGCTGAACGAATTTTGTTGAAACTAGCACCTATGTAAACTGAAGTGAGATATTGGATACCTACTTTCTATCCCGGAGAAAGAAAGGGTTTCACCCCAAGGGAGCCCCCCGCTGGGGACTATACCTCCGCCTTACAGAAGACCGCAGTCAAATAACACTACTTTGATGTAGTGTTGTGTTTCTGCGGTAAGTAAGGTTGCCAGTGCTCCACAAGGATACGCTGCGCTAGTAGTAATGCTGCTAGCACAGTGAATCCTAATCATCAGCAGAATTGGCAACTGGCCAATCCTGCTGATGATTAGGATTCACTGGATAGGATTCACTACGGTGACTGCTTACCATGAGTTGGCTCGTATGCTTGTGTGCCACCTTACATGTATAAAAAAAATATTACAGCGCAACTTCTCTATTAAAAAATCATATAAATCGTAAACAACTTATTTGTCAGAGACACAAAAGCAAATTCTTAAAAACTAGCACAATGTTGAATGATGACGTCAATGGATTTCCTTGTATTGTCAGACGCGGGAAGAACTATAAAGGTAATGAAAGATGTGCGAACGTTTCTGCAAGCTGTAGATAAGTTTTATCTTATTTACAATGTTCTCGGGAATCCCGAGTACAATAATTCTTGGTAATTATAACAAGTGAACAAGTATCAACCAAAAAATATCGTGGGCATTGGTAATATATCTTGCCACAATGTGATGTATGTACCTTTGTTTTTGAAATATATGAATATATAGAAAAGTTTAAAAGCTAGAGCCTTAAAAATTATATTCCATAATTAATCCTCTGACCAAAATTAAGCCTTTAGAGTTAAAAAATAATTCTAGCTCTGATAGGATTCTGGATGCAATGACTTTGAAAGTATTTGTGTAACCACGAATTTTACCTATTTATTTTTTATAATAATAAATTATGTGACACAGCGCTCGCTGTCTGCTATGTGCATCAATCGAGTAACCAGCCACATCGGCTTTGATCTAGTGCTGACCCCAACACAGTTTGCGATAAGGCTAGGATGATAATCATAGCGTCATTTGGCCCGAAACCCAAACTAAGCAAAGAATAAGATAACTCGCAGCTTTTTAATACAACTAAAAAACCTTTAAAGGCGTAACCACAGCAAGCAGCGTGACAAGATAAATAAATAGAACCTGCTATGGGACCATAACGGTATTTTAGAGGAATGTAGGCAGGTGGCTCTACGGCGTTTCTAACTCATGCTATATGCGTGTACGCGTCTATGTGATTTAATTATTACCTCACGGGTGATCTTCTTATTCTTTATTTACTTACTGGCAACACACAAATATTGGTGTATTTTGCCAATACAGTCTGTAGTTAAAAAGTAAATTCTATTGGCAACGGTGTACGGTGTCTCGACAATCATCTGTCATGCACACAATGCGCAGGCAAGAAATGGCAATTAACTCTACACATGTATGACTCATAGGTTGAAAATAGTTCTGCTCAATTTTAATCGGATTGAATATATTCGAACATAGTATTGTATTCATTTAATTCACATCTAAAACTGCAGTTAATGATATGTTTTCCATATCATACCTGTTACACGTCACGCATCAGTATTGCGAAATCCAAAGTGTTCCTTTTTAATATTATTATTCCTGAACGTTTTCTTATAGTCGTTTGGGATTTCAATATTTACCAAATAGTTAGTTACCTTATTTCTGAATACGGGACTTAAAGTAGGTATAAGTAAATTGTATGTATATGTATAAAAATCGAATATTTTAAGTTTTATGATTTTGTTTATTACAAAACCATTTCATCTTAGGTACTGCAAACTAATTATGGCCATTAAAATTGGCCAAATAAATACCAAATAGATAAATTATGATCTGTGGACTATGACCCAATACATCCTTATAATATTTATGAAGTCCATCCGATGTGGATGCTAATACTTCATGTGCAGTGCCTGTTAATTAGCAGTATTCAGTTACACTAACCATGGGACTCAAAAGCTTATTTATTCACCGTCTTCAAAGGTCTATCAATTCGGTTGTGGTTTTTTATAGAGTCGGGCTTTACTTATGACCCGTGCCATGAAGAACTTGTTTGCCTTAAATCTGCTAACACGTGTAGGCTTACTATATTATGCAAATTCTGTTAAAATCTGAATACTGTGACACATCAACTGACAATCAAATCTGGAATCGTAGCTTTAACTTGTATTTGGTAATCGTAATGGGGTTTTAAGCCTTTTGACTACAGGTACGTAATCCCACACAAATTCTTCGTAGAACGTAGTGGGTATGACTATGATGTGGTTTTTATTTAAACCTTCGTAGCAATAAATTATAATAGTGGAAATAGCCAGTCTGGTCCGTACACTATATGTGTAATACAATAGAAACCTATCCGAATCGAGAAATAATTCAGAATTTAGATTCTAAAATAGACTAAGGACTTCGTTGATCGATATTTTCACATCATTTTTGAATTACATTTCCATTATAAAATATTCTATCTGAAGAGCATAACTATTTTAAATTATTACATCTGAATCTAAGGTAATATTAATGAAATCATATTTTTAGTGGCACATAAAATTTGCATGAAACATGAAGGGCCTAAAAGTTTATTTTGTCACTCCGTTGTTTGAGCAGGCTTATCCATCTCCTCCAAATTTGCAAACGGTAAGGTTCAACCACAGACCTAGGATTTTTTTCGCTGGTTCAACCAAAGGTTCAACCATCACATCGACAAATGGCCGCGAATGGCTAAGAATTTGTGTTTTGTATTTTATCAAACGTCATTGGAATGTCAATGTCAAATGTGTTCTTTACTATAATTTATGTCTTCTTCTTCTTCTTCTTCCTAAGTATGGCAATCAATCCCTTCAGGGACTATTTTTGCCAGTGTCAAGTGTTAGAGAATTTTCATGTTGCAAAATTTCTCGTGTTTGCCGCATTAAAATGCCTAGTGTCATGCATTCTAACGCCCAATGGAGTTTCTGGAGACAACCCACGGCAGTAGCAGATCGTAACACGCCTTTAGATTAGAGGTAACCTATTGACCAAAATGATAAATCACTTAACCCAAAAGTCGTATTATTGTATTATTTCCAATGCTCCTATAAATCAGTCACTAAATGAAACTTTACTGCACATATCGACACCAAAAATACACATTAAAGATCACTATAACACAATTTACGACACACTGGAAAAAATCTCAACCGCTCCGCCTGATTCCCGCCAAAAACTCTAATTTATGTCAGACTAAGGTCAGACTTTGACCTCCTAGTTTTTTATCAAGGATAGGATTTCTATCTTTGACCTTGTAGTCTCTCTCAAGGATGAGTTTTCTATCCTATCACCCTATCGTTGATGCGAAAACTGATCTTGAGAAGAAATTTAATTCGAATAAAGTCTCATTCGCTACCGTTTGGAGTATTTGAGCAATAAAATTGCAAGTACACGGTATGTTTTCCTTTTCAGTTTCTAGTTTACTGGTGTGCGGCGGAAACGATAACAACGATAATGGCCTTCGATAATATTTGTTGTTTTTTTAATTTCCCGCTAGATTAGCTCTTTCCCTTTCGATCAAATGTTGTAGAATGTGTAATGTATAATGCTGTGGAAACACTGATGGTGAAGGCGGGAAGTTTGACATTTACCTAGGACACTTCACCGGATGGTTGTGATTCCAAAGATGCTAATATAAAGGAAACGCTTGTTCTTTCGATTTTTTTTTATTCAATACCACTGATAAATACTTTATACACTTTATAATGTTAGCACCACTAATTATTGTTAAGAACCTTTCAATTCGACAGCTAGAAAAAGACATCCATCCAAGCCTCAACCCCATTCCTCGTTGAAAATAATCACCATTGAACGAGCGACCGATCAAACATCAAAAGTGACAGCAGAAAGTCAATTGAAGTTATCTTAAAACATTTTAAATATAATCGCGGTGACATTAAAATCATTAATAATAATTATAAAAATATAAATCATGACACTACTTTATATTGCTTTTTTATTGATACCAAATTGACCTGTACAGAACGAAAATACTAGGCAGGGTAACCAAGGACAGTTGATGATATACATAACAAGGACAGACGCAAGATGCTAGGGATATTAAAATTGACATAATTACTTTACCGTGACTAGTTATTGTTTTATTACTTAGAAACCTATTCAATGCGTGATTCTGTTATCTTTAAACATTAAGTATACTGCTGCAAAATAATTAATTTGTATTCCAGCTAAGTAAAGATGTCTTACATCATAACTGTTAGTTGGTAATTACTCATTTGCTTCATATGAACCATAGGTAGATAACAATGATAAAGCCTGCTAGGTGGTGATATTAGCAATGCATATATATATATATATATATATATGTATTTTTATACTACAAAGGTGGCAAGCAACCATACGGCCCGCCTGATGGTAAGCGGCCACCGTAGCCTATTGACGCTTGCAACACTAGGGGTATCACTCGCGCGTTGCCGACTTATTTATACCTTTTTATACTTACTTCACAGAATATTTTTCACGGCATATTAATTTCGCCACCCTAGAGATATTCATACTTAGAGTAGAGTAGCGTAGAGTGCGGGCTAGCCGTTACAAAGAACAGACAATAGCGTGTTGTGTTCGGTTACCGATCCTCAACTCAAAGTAACAGAGTGATTGTTTCGAGCGCTCAATCTAGTGCATAATGCCATATGCCTAAATAATCAAGAACATAGATATTAGTCCGGAACCAAGCAGGGAGACGACAAGTGTTTGAGGACCTAGGAGTGAATGAATACAGCGTGGGCGTCTTACAAGCTATTTTGTCACGTCCAGCTTCAAAAGAAGCCCAAATGATTTATGGACTGGTGACTCCCTGTCTCCAGTCCATAAATCATACATAATTTGATACGCCTTGTCAGTGGTTAATTAATGATAGCTTAGTCTTTAGTTAAATTAAGTTATTTTTGTTATAATTAAGATACGATGGGGCTGGCATAAACTTTGTTTTAAAGGCCCTTAAAAATAAAGAATAAAAAAAAAACTTATCGCGTCTAAACGACTACCTCACCAAGACCATTATTTTAAAGTTTTGTTTATTTATTTGATTTTTTGTTTCAGGTAAGTGCTGGTATGAATCGCTTTCTCAAGATACAGATCTTCAAGCGGTGATAATCAGATAAGTGGCTATTCAATGTCAGCCCAGCGCAGTAATTAGACATTTTGAAGTTTACACCTTGTTTTGTTCATGTAGCTGAGGCCACGTAACAGGCGATGTCCGCTTTCTTTGTAGAGACCGCTTATATACGAGGAACTCGTTCTTATTTTATAAATAAACTAGCGGCCCGCCCCGGCTTCGCACGGGTAGACATTTCTTAAAAAGATTGTCTACCCGTTTTTAGACTTTTTCAGGCAATTTTTTATTTTTTCTCCGTAAGAACCATCCTCGTACTTCAAAGAATTGCTAAAAAATAATAAGCGGAATGGGTTCAGCTGCTCTCGAGGTTTGAGCTTAGCAACACATTCAGCGATTCATTTTTATATTATAGATGAGTTCAAAAACGAGGTTCAAAAACAGCTAATGCAGTATATAATAAAATCTAACCTCATCTCATGATCTCGACTCCTAAACATTGTATTAAATAAGCTGGTATACTGTACAATGTACTTATATTATCTAAATAAATTACTTACATACTTACTTACGATAAAACAAACGAGACAGACCCTGTACGATATCATAAAATAATGAAAAATATTACATGAGAATACAATACGCTACGCTAGAATATAGGGTTTCCATAGACTGGTATACCTTCATATACAATAGATAGTGACATAAATAGATGAATATAACTGACCATATAAATGTTTTTTCGAGTTGTGATCGAATCGGGGACCATTGGCGCAGAATCAACCACGAAAAATTTGAGCAACTTGAAAATTCTCTAACACTCGACACTGGCAAAAATTGTCCCGGAAGAGGATTGAGTGCCATATTTAGGAAGAAGAAGAAGACAAACCGACTGCCAACTAAGCAGATATAAACCAATTATAATGTGATGAATTTATTAAAACCTCGTTTATTTCAGCGGCTTATCCATAGATTAATTTAGATAATTATTCAAATGAGTTATTAACTTTTTCAAGATAGGCATATAATACACATCTTTAAATATAGGTGTAAATTTAAAAGCTAAAACTTTGATATGCAAATTACACTGTCAATTTAACCCAAGGTGCGATAGTACAGTCACGCTGCCGAGAGGTCAATGACACTAAAATAGGTACTAACCATGAAATATTATGGTAAAGCCTTATTTTCACCTCACTTATTATTAATAATCATTAATCATTCTGATGGGTTCGTGGAAATGTTTTTTTTTATTCAATATGTATAGAAAAAATTAAGAGCGCGGTGTACGGTACTCGGCCGATGATGGTAAGAATGAAGTTTTCAAGTTCTACAATGCTCTCAGATCGATTATCGCATCGGACGCGGAAGGAGGTTTTCAATGATGTTGTTTTGTTTGTAAATACATAAGTAATAATATTATGGTTGAAAACTAATCAGCTTTCCTAATAAGCCGAGATAGGTCTAGGTAGACCGCGGTGGCCCATGGTGGCCCGTGTTAAGTATCTGCATCGCATCCATATCTGGCCTTTAACCTTGCCCTTAGTGATCATCCGTTTAAGTTAAGTGAAGTCATTACAATTTATATCACACCACGTACTTTGCAAGGATTAAAAACACGTAGATGCTTGCATATGTCAGAAAACAATTTTATTTTCAAATATATTTTTCTCTTCGATTTAGTATTGAACTTATATGGCAAACGCTGGCAGTGCGGAGCCGGGGCGGGTCACTAGTGTATAATAAGTAGGTAGATAGTCATGTATATCTATATATGTTTCACGTTGAATCACTTACTACGACGTGCGAGATTACGAGGGAATCCCAATTTGCGATGTGATGTGACCACAATCAACAAACAAAAATCAGTACATTTGCGAAGAAATTACACTTAAAAAGGTTTATATCAAGGCCCTTGATAATAAGGGTCATAAGGCGAGTGATAGTCTAGAGTTAAACATAACAAGGCATCGTAGGCATAAGTCCACGCAATTAACTTTTGTGACTATTAAAAGTACAGGTTATTGTTAAATTTTCACACTGATAATTAACTACAAAGCAAAATGTAGGACTATCTCAGTACAGTCCTTGAGTACCTTTATTATATTTTAACACACCATTACATGTTCCTTTGTTTATCAACAATAATGTGATTTTAAAGTATATGGTTTAATTAATTAACCGGATCTAATTCGAACAGTATTTTTAGACATACCGCAGAACACGACAGGCAAATCGGACACTTGTTAGCAGTGGTTTTTTTTAGAATAATAATGATGACTCTATTCGCCTACTTATATTTCACGTCTAAACATTTTGTGCCATGATCCATTCACATGAAGTGTAAAATCGAGTTTAAGCAATGATTTTTGCCACTTTTAACGTATAAAATTGCACTGTATGTTGGTACCTAACTCCAAAATTATGCAAAGGGAAGATAGGTATGTATAACTACACATAGTATAAACAAAGTCGCTTCCCGCTGTATGTCCCTCCCGATGTATGCTTAGATATTTAAAACTTTTTATCGGATTCAAGAGGAAGGTTTTTATGTATAATTCATAATTTTATGTGTTTTGTACAACGCTGGCCGTGAGAAGCCGGGGCGGGTCGCTAGTGTAGTACAACTAGCTTCAAATTTAACCAAGCATTACCATTATCTTTTGATATCTTTTAATGGAAATTAATTATTAGCCGATGCCCTCGATGTTTGAGCAGCGGCGTGTCAGAGATACCATCGATTTTCGTAGAATCACTTGTTTATTATTGAACCGCCAATTCACAATACGATGAGATATCACGGAACTGGGATTATTTTAGTTCTCGTAATTTGTTGCTTAACTTGATAACATATTTTACATTGATTATACTAATAACACATAATAATTGTTTTGTTTTTCCACATATTTCTCAAACTCTCTTGTGCTAAATACACCGTCATTGTAATTACAAATACTTATTTAAATAATAATAATAATAATTATAGTTTATTTCGCAAAAAACGGAGTGCTATGTGCTTTCTCGGTTCTATAGATGCATGCAATTTCTTTACAGTGGCTTTCCATGCATCATACGCAGACTGGCAGTAATTTTACTATGTATATATTTTATGTCTAAAGAAGCCATGGTGGAAGCCAAGATAGGTCTAACAAGGGACACGAACAAGGAAAATAATATTAACATTTGCCGTTTTGTTTACCCACGTTGAAAATGTTAATTCTAAATCCTTAATTGGTTTGCGTAAATTCTGCGTGATTTTTTGAAATCCATTCTACACAATACGGGTGATAACTTGTGACAAGGTACGGGTACATTTATCACTTATTGCCGTTCATATGAACTCATTACCCCTCTATACATATAATATCATAAGTGCTAGTACCTATGATATATATGTACTTAACATATAACGATAACATATGACGAGACCGCTGGTCTAGTAGTTAGTACACCTGACTGCTACGCTAGAGGTCGCGGGTTCGATTCCCGCCGGGGCATACATTTATGTGACAAATATGTTTGTCTTGCGTCTGGGCGTTTGGTATGTATAATAAGTATGTATTTACGAAAAAAAAGTATATAAGTATTATATCGGCTACTGGTTCCCATAGTATAAAGCTTTGCTTAGTTTGGGGCCAGTTGGCGCCGTGCATTATTATTATAATAGGTACTAGCTACTTATTCAACTGAAGAAATATATTTCACAATCTTTTTTGGCATTCAATCTTCATATTTCCCATAGTACCTATCTACACCAATCACAACGGTTTCGGCAACTAATTAAATGTACGGCACCCATAAGATTGAAAGAGACAAAAACACAACGTAATATTTTATTCATTTTTGTGTTTATTCTAGTACTGCAATGAAATAATTGTAAATTGACTAAAAAGTTATAATTTCAATTACTCCATCGGTGCAGGAATGATGGTACATAATAATGCTCTGAGATTATAATCATGAAAGTTGTAAACAGCATAACACGCGCACGGTATGAGAAACTCGCATGCACCGATGGCGGGAGATAGGACGCACATCGCAGTCACGTGGACATAACACAAAACACGCTGGATGTTTGTGAAAACAATATTTGTGAAACACTGTGTTCGCAGGACAAGTATAAAAATATCTACTTTGAGGCTTACACAGTGTGAACTGTCCTCCGTGGCCCTTGCGATGCCTAGCCACTACTAGGCAGAGAGTATAGAATAGACTCACATAGAGTGGAAATAAACTCTTGATATGCCTTCCAGACCTGTTTCGCGGGTCGCACACGAGCAAATTGGTTAATAATAAATATCAAATTAAACAGACAGACAGACGGACAACCTTTTTTCCTTTTAAGGTACGGAAGCCTAAAAAGAGCTAATTTCCAGAAAAATAATATAATGACTACTGGAACTAACTATGAACTAAGCTGCCCATATGCTTTAATTATATTATTGATTTTTTATTTTAAACTAGCGACCCGCCCCGGCTTCGCACGACCAGCGTTAGCCATATAAGTTTAAATACCTACAAAACACAAATGAATTATACCTAAAAACCTTCCTCTTGAAACACATCAATATCTGTTGCGTACTGTTAAAAATGTAAGCATACGTAGGAACAGACAGCGGGAAGCGACTTTGTTTTATAAGATTATTGATGAGAATCTAATAACAATCATAAGAGAAGATGCTATAACAGGCACTAAAATAATATTTTTCCCGATACAATAATAAAGATACCCATTTCTGTATCAGCTATCAGCAACTTTGTTTCATCTTGTCGCCTTTAACTTCTGCATATTGTTACGGTACATTGTTGTCAGCTGTCTGATAAACTTTTGTCTTTTTACACGATTAATTACTTTTTACGTAATGATAATTAGAACCGAATTATAATAATTAACCTTCATTGTTTTATAATTAATCACTAACAAATCAGAGAATCAGCATTGCTATCCAGCATGGCAATGCTGCCGGCATTCTTGGCACGCTCCCGCATGATTCTGGTCAGATCGTCTATCAATTAGTTGGTAGGTTAAGTTCTGTTTTTTGTAAATAGTTAAATCGGTTTTGTGTTAATAAAAAACTAATCGCTTTTCGCTATCATAATAAACGGGTTTATAACGTTGCTAAATTTTAATTAGATACATGTATAGGTGGCCATTTTACCTTCATACAACTTAAAATTACAATAAATCACCTTACTGTCTTAAAAGAACTGAATATAAATATTGCGTTTATATTATCATCTGCAAATCGTGAAATCTAGAATTCACACAGCTTGTTAACAAAAAATATCCCACAACTAAGTATAAATATTCGACAACAATGCATATATACTTCTTTAGACTTCAATGGCTCATCTTACTCACTGAAATTACATGGCCCTGAATCGTTCAAGCTCCATTTGACAGATGTCACTTTCGGCAGATACTTCGATTTGTCATTGGACATTGGAAATTGTTTTGTGTTTGACAGTTCACCGTAGTCAGGTAAAATTTGTAGTTTACCCGACTACGATGAAGCCAAAAGTAAGGGTTATGATTTTAAAGTCTTTGTATGTATGTTTGAATTATATTTACGTACTATGTTTCACCGTAGCGCCTAAACTATTCATCCGATTATGATGAAGGCTAAATTTTAAGCGACTTCAACAAAAAGAGGAGTCGATTTTACCTTGTAACCCTCTGATTTTAACCGATTTAATTCCTTTTTTTAGCGCGGACACTCGTAGTTTTTTATTCGTAGTTGGGTTACAGTTTTCAAACTTTTTACTTGTTCAAAGAAAGGACTAAGAGCCCAGACCTCATGCCGGTGTGTCGTATCGGACAACGATAACTACTAAGGTTTAAATTAAATAACTTCAGTAGTTTAAATCAGTTACATTTTTTTTATATTATTAGCTCGACGCAGTTAACGCAGATCAGAAAAATAACAAATTACAGTAAACAATTTTTAATGTTAACAATACTTATTTATGTTTTAATGACACGTTTATTTATGTAGGTTATTAGTAAGACCACACAACACAAGTATTCATAAAATAAAAAATACGCATTAGAATTTTTTACGGAATGGCCATTCAGTTAAAATTACCATAAAGGTTATTAAATAATTGTCTGTTAATAGCGCATCGCTAATGTTAATTGTTTGATAATGACCTTCCTAGCATTTATACCTTCGTTTTGCTCGATGAAGAGATTTCACTTTTAGGGTCTGTATTTACAATAGTTGATTATGTGACGAATTCAGTTGTCAGATCATCCGTTGTACGTCGTGTCTTTGAATTCCTTAGATAGAGGGGTTTAGCTTCTATTATGAGTCAAAGAAAATTTTATGTGCGTGAAATAATCCACAGACAAATTTAGCATTTATTATTTAATGTTAATTTCTTTATCACGTTTTTTTAGACCGATCCCCATATCTATTCGTTATGGTGTGCTACAACTTACAAGCATCGATACATATCAAGGCAGTTGTCATCGTAGTTTCCGAAACGCGAATGGCTAATGTAATCTATATTTGTATATATAATGTAACCCTATATCACTTGGTCACGACATCACCATAGATCAATTTCGCCAATCCTTTTTTTGTGTTTGTTATTTTCCGGAGAACGTTGTTATGGAAAGAAAAATAAAAAAAAGCGGAACATTTCGGGATAAAATACGGGTCCTTTTTTCTTTGGTGTAATTGACTTACTGACAGAACAACGTCTGCCGGGACAGCTAGTTTATTAATAAATATCTTGTAATGTATACTACCTCCTTATCTAAAAAAATCTTCCTTAATCAGGAACGATATTTTATAAACATCTTAAGTATGCTAAAAATGCTTTGGATTTGTTTACACAAAAGTGTTCAACACTGTTTATGTAAAGGAGCATTCACACATGGGCTTACGTCATATTCGTAGCGTTAGAACCTTGAAAAAGAACTTTACTCCGAGGTAGGTTCAAGAAACGCGTAGAGGTGAACAACCCCTTTTTGGCAACCTGTTTTCCAGTGAGGACGTTGATAGCGTGATGGCAATACATAAGTACGGAATTGTGCAAACTGTGCAGTCATTAGTTTGTGAGATCTTGAGGTTATAAAAAAATACATTTGTAGGATATCTGTACTATGTGAAAAAAAAAGGTAGGCATAATCTAGATTGGGCAGGTAAAAGGATGTTATTTTTAATAAATTACTTTCAAAACATGTAGGTACGGTTGCTTAATTTATTTTTCAAAAAATAGTTATTTTTTATTATTTTATATGAGTATAAGTATTTTTTTCTTCAAATCATTTAGATTATTCGATGAAAATCGTGAAAATATTATTATTTATTTATTTGGTTTTGACATGATTAATGCAGAATTCAATGAAGCATGTATTCAGCATCCATTTACATTTTTATTAAGGTACTATATGAAAATTTATGTAGATACTTGTCTAGTAAAGCAGTTCTTTATGCACTGCAATAACAGTGTAAGTATGTAAACCGCTCATTTTTCATCATTCCAGTTGACGGGATAATTACGCTAAAGTGTCTTAAATGTGGTAAAATTAAAAAGAAATTTACACATACAAAGTTGCAATCAAGAAAAAAGAGAACAACTGTTATTTAATAATAATAATAATCGTAATCGGTGGCTCCCTAGTTTCGTTGTTTTTTTTTATAATATGTTTTTTTGTAAGAATATTGTAAAAAAAAAACAAGACTAAGATGTAAAATAAATAAAGGGAATAATAATAATCTTTATTTACTCACAAAGCATTTCTTATACTTAATCTAGTCACCAGAGTCTCCTTTTAAGCAAGGATGCCTGTGTTAGGAGACTCCGCTCTTCTATAACTACGAGTAACATTATGTGTGTGTGTGAGAGACTGTGTGTTTTTAGTTGTCAACTGTCTCGCTAACTCGCTATACATACCTTGTTTTAAGTTTCGAGGCTTATCATTATTTACTGAATAAGCATTTTCCTGTACATAGTTACCTAGTGTGTTGTTTATTACATAACTACCATATGTTTTTGTACAATACGGCTCCAGCTAAAAGGAAATAATATCTGTTTATTGTATGTTTGTAACCCGACATAATCGAGCATTACAATTATACCATACTAGCTGTTACCTGCGACTTCGTATGCATTTGTTTAAGACAAATGTAGCCTATGTCCTTGCGCGGGATATTATCTGTCTCCTAGACAAATTGTCAATTTTTATCACGATCCGTTCAGCCGCTTAGTCCTGAGAAGGTAACAAACAAACAAAGTTACTTTCTCATTTATAATATTAGTATGGATTATAATATGCTCATCAGTTGTGTCTGCGTCTTATGGAACAAGACAGAGATACCTAATTTCTAATGTCATTAACTCAATATTATATACACACAATAGATTCATAAAACACATACATTGGTAATTTATGAATGGTGTTGAAATATGCCTTTTCAGTTTATAATTCGCAAGATGACTAATTGACTTTCACGCAGTGGGCGCCAAGAGCTCTGCCTGATCCAACATCATGCAACTTGCTTACAGCGATTAAATTAAGTAAAAGACTGAACATGGGACTACATTAATAAGTGGTTATATTAAAAACCCAAAGTCCCAAACCAAAACATACCTTATTAAAATTTGTGTGAATACATGCACACGAATTTATCACTTAAATATTAGCTACATTTTCCGAAGCTGTTTTCTATGGTATGCAAATTTAAAACTTTTTAAGTAAACAAGTCCATTTAGAATCCCATCAATAGGTCGATAATCATTTAAATACATTCAAAACTACTCAAAGAACTGCTTAACTTCATTAATCTGATACCTACCATGGTGAAATAGCCGTTAGATAGTCATATTGGTCAACTATGAGTTAAACTCACTGCATACTCGCTTCAGAATAATGAGATACTTACTTACTCACAAATCTCACAATGATTGTAATTAAAACTGTGATTTGACATTAACCCACTTCTTTATAATTACAAGCTCTAACGTATACTCTTTTAAGATAAAACGCTTCGTAATGGTAAGTAATTTTTCATATTTTGTAAAACAAAAGCAGAAATTAATAAACTCGTCTTAATTTCTTGATTGATGATTAGCCGTATTTCCTGCAAAGAAACAGCATTTTAATTTGGAACGGCTTTGTTGTTTAGAGTTTGACAGTCAACGACTGCTTGTCGCTAGTGCTGCCATCCGTCCGGATAAAGCCGGACAGTGTTAAGCTTTTTGACCTCTTGTCCGGCCCGTCCAGATTTTGTTAAGCTTTTTATACTAATCTTCAATTCAATCACTTCAGTTCGTAGCGAACGAGAGAGGTTTGTTTAAACCGTGTTTCGTTAAAAGAAAAGTATATAGGTAAATAAAAATATGACGTTTATTAAAATCTAATATATAAAATTCTCGTGTCACAGTTTTCGTTGCCATACTCCTCCGAAACGGCTTGACCGATTTTGATGAAATTTTTTGTGCTTATCCGGTATCTATGAGAATCGGCCAACATCTATTTTTCATCCCCATAAAAGCAAAAAAATAATGTCCACACGAGCGAAGCCGGGGCGGGCAGCTAGTATTCTTATAAAGTATGTTTTATTCATTAGTTTTTATTTCAAATCCCTTTTTTCGCTTCCTGATATGGAATGCAAAAGTCCGGCTATTAATATGTGGTTTCATCGTTTGTTACTGAAAGTACACTTTCAGATACAAATTCGTGAGCTGATATTGTTAATGTTCGCATAACAGCTCATTGAAAGTTACATAATCTCTGATTCGCGGAAGACACTCACTTACAAAGCATGAATGTGAATACGCGACGAGAATGTTGTGAAACATCGTGATAGTGCGGTTCGTCGACCCCCAAACTAGTGGTATGTATCTAATGCGGGTTATTTATTTGCTTTGCTCGGCTCTGCCAACGATCATTATACGGAATTTACGAAGCCACTCACGTTTCATTAACATCAGCTTTCGTTTTGATAATAATTAAGTACTTATAACATGTCGATTTAGTCGATTAGGTGGTAGGTGTTTACAGTTACTTTTTTTGTAAACTTTAATCATTTTTAGGTTTAGGGTTTAGGATTAGGATAGATATGAAAAGTTAACGCATTATTTGAACTCCCTATTTTTTTGTTTGTGACTTTTAGTACATAACAGTTAACAATATGCTTGGGTGTAGATCTTGTTCTTATATTTATATGTAGTATCCTATATAATACACGAGCCGTTTTCCCCGCGACTTCGCCCGCGTATCAATATAAAATATAGCCTATGTCAGTGATAATTTAGCTTTCTAACAGCGAATGATCTTTTGTAATCGGTCCAGTATTTTCGGAGCCCATTCAATACAAACAATCAAATCTTTCCTCTTTATAATATTAGTGAAGATTGCAAATTGTGCCACGATGTCTTCCAACTTTTTAGCTGTAACTTTCTGTTTTTTATTTGAGACTGTACCTACCAAAATTTACACAGCGTGAATATTATTATATGAATGCCTACTAAAATGTTTATCACACTTTATTTGTATACTTACTCGGGGAGTAAGTGAAACAAAGTTTCTTCTTTTTAATTTAAGCGTAATATAAAAGTTTTACTGTATTTTTTGTTGTATTTTTAATTAACAGATGTTACATTAGTTTTGACAAATTAAATCTAACATCTCGCGAATTTCACAAACCAAAAAGTTTCGAACAAACCTTCATGACATTATTGGTCAAAAGATTTGACAGCTATCTTCCTAAACTTCAAAACATGTCAATTTAACAACGGATTAGGGAGCATGTGTTGCCATTAAATAAATAAATAAAGATTATAAAGAAGAAAGCGTGTCGCTGTATAATATAATAGTTGCGCGGCGGTGCGTCACGCTGACTGGAGTGTCAATCAAATAACTCCTCTGTATTTACACATTTGCTTAATTACTTACTAACTCTATCACTGACTAACGGCTAGATAACGCACATTCTTAACCAGTGGATAAATCACGACTATTTGTAGATATTCCTTATCAACATAGCTATGTAGGAAAGGACTTCTGTATTATCATCCCCGAAGGGTGTGCTGGCATAACGGTGGTATGCACCTTCCTTTATACAAAAAGAGATTTACATGTGTTTTAATACATAATGTGATATGCATGTAGAGGTAGATAGAGAACATTCATACTAATAAGCTTTTCTCATCAAAAATACTCGTTACACCAACAATAATGTACTGTTCATACATTATTTACCATATTTTAAGATTAACGTAAGTGTAACGAATTAGATTCTTTTGTTCACCACATTGGTCCACCCCTTGGTCCACCATTAAAATTGAACGTGTTACAATAATAGGCAATTAACAAATTTTATGCCAAGGTTTCGGTGTACCGTACTAGCCGATAAATTAACAGAAGGCCATGCTTGTTGCTAGGCGGGATATCAGTAAATACATACTTCGATATGTTACTATGCATGCACAATGCAACGAAGCATTAATCGTTTACGATAAAGTAGGTATGCGTAAATGAGCAATTATTTCCAGGTATGTCGGTATAAATCTAAATTGTAATGCACTTACGTAGCCAACTTTTAGTCTCGCACTTGGTCGGTTTTTAAACTACCTAAATATTTACGTTTTAAAAAATACGCGGTAAAATACAATGTTGTAGAACATTTCATCGTGTTCTTACCATGTAAGTTTACTATTGTACTTACCATGTAAGATTTGGAATATCTGATATTTTGGCAGCATTCCAGCTATTCATGGCACAGAGACTGAATACTCGATTAGATGTAAAATTAAATTATCGTTTTCTAATACTCAAGAGAGTCAAGAGAGGTAGGCGAATTAGGATCTCCTGTGGGTTTACCCATGGGAGAGTCTAATCTAATATCTTTAACGCTAAAGAAAACGAAGGAAATGCATGGGAATTAAAAACTTTTACGTTGTCACGTGGTCAAGTTTGCAACATTGCTTTAGTTTTCTACAGCGTTAACGATTTATAGTCGGTAGTAAACATGCTACAGATCAGGTCAGATCAGAGTAACTTACTGTATGAAACAATCATGCTAAGCTATCACCAAGAAAACACTTGGATTTAAACAATGCGTCAATTATAGTGGTTTAATCGAATTATTATTTTTAGTGTTAAATAAAACGATTGAAGAGCAGGGAAATGTGCAATTAAACAATCAACGTTACACAATGACAACAATTAGAAAGTGCATTGAGCGAACTCTTAATTGGAAACTGTACGGGACTCTCGTCTGGAGCACAGATTGAAATATAAAAGCTATATGCTCTTCAGCTTTTTTAATAGGTCTCCCTTCGGCGTCGGCTAGGTCAGGCCTCACGTGACAGACGTGCTGGAACATATTTCGCTCAGAGAATCAGCATTGCTATCCAGCGTGGCAATGCCAGCATTCTTGGCACGCTTCCGCTTGATTCTGGTTTGGGTCAGATCTTTTATCTATAAGTAAGAAAGTGGAGTTTTGTTTTTTGTAACACCAAATCCCCTTCGAGCCATTCAGAGAGTATAGAGCGCCATTTACACTTGACTTGCTCACCTCTTTTGCTTCTACATTCATCAATCTCTTCATACACGCTTTCGTAGTTCCCATCTCGTGTAATCACGCTACCAAGACACACAATTTCATTCATTTGTTCTAGAGATAGCCCACTTAATGTTATATTACTCCGTTATTCGTACATCTTTATTTTTATTATATTATTTATTTTATATTATAATATATGTGCTAAATTCCCACGTATGTTATCAGATATCGGTTCTTATCGTGCAATCTTTGCGCACTCGTCCGTGGAACATCCGCGCATCACATTGTATACGTTATGTACAGTTTCCAGTGATCACGACTTCCGCGTGCAATCATGGCATGCATCAATGTCATGTTATGATCATAGTGTTTATATTATGATCATAATACGCCATAAATTGGATCATTTTTGCTAAAATCTTCACAAATCGTTTGGTAAACGTCTGCTAATACTACATATCTACCTACGAACTGCGGGTATGCACTGCCCTGTGCACGTGCAGTGCGCTCTTCACCTCAAAACCCATTATTTATATGCTAATAATATAAATGACGACAGTCAATACTACCCTCTCCTTGAAGATGACTTGGGTCCTTACTCCTTACGCAACAGGTCGACAGGCCAATTACATTAATGGTTAGATAGGAATTGTTGATTTGGAATTATATAAATCTGAATGTCTAATATCTATAATTATTAAATATAACAATAATACAATATCTTGTCAGCCAACATATAATGTTACAATTTCAATCTCGCAAATTCAATTAAATACCCAACAACACATCTAACTGGTTGGCTAAAATGAAATTAGGAGAAACTTCAACTCAGTTATGTCAAGATTAGTAAATATATAGTGACTTTAATTAGTTTCATATGTGTGTTATTTAAATTATCAATAAATAATAATTAATACGATTAGACAGCAATTAGACACTATTGATATGCTTCTAAATAGTTATTCTATAAATACAAGTTAAAAATAACGAGCTTAAAAATGGTCATCACTGAAAGAGGAAATATGTATTTAAACTGATTTTTCTTAAAAAAAATCTTTTTAATCGAATTTGGACTAAAGCTTGAATTCCTTTCCTGTCATTTGATTCCTCTTAATGCAAAATACATAGTTATAAAACTGAGTTTATCGAACTAATATTTATCTATGCGGAATTTTCATTAAAATTAATTTCTTTGTAAAAGTGCAATTCACTTGAAATAGGTATTGTTTAACGTAGAAATTGCACCATTAGCTTGATGCAGAATTGCCGCAGTCGCTGTGCTACCTTTTAGTGTTTACGTAATGAAGATTTATAGTGGATTACGTGAATGCATAGATGGATGCGAAAAGAAAGTATGATACAAATATCAATATATTTAATAGTTGAAAAGTTCTGAGTAGAATCTTTACATTAAGTGTATTCTTAAAACATTTTTACATTTATGGGTCCAGATGCCATAGAAAACGTTCATTTTAGAGAGGTCATATAAATATCGGAGATATGCATATTAGCCTTATTTCTGGTAGTCTCGTCACGTTGGGATCATCTACTTTCTAGACAATTAAATCTCCTTATGTTCTTAAATCTGAATATTATGTCAATTCCCACTCCTTTTTACTGTTGGCTTGCATCGTGTCTCGGCATTCATAATAAACGGCGGCGCGCGATTAAAGGAATACAAATGAATCGGAGATTGCATTGTTCGCTGGAATCACACCAAAACTGCATGTAATTCTCATGCACCCGAAACTTTGCATGTCACAATTCGCTTAGGCACTTAACGGCCAAACAGACGCCTTGTAAGGCCATTCAAAGCATATTGCATCGTTCACTTTCCAAGTGACGTAATCGAGCCATATTGTTTTAATTACATTGACAGTAGATGATCGATCTCTGAGCACACTCAAATCGATTGTTTTGTTCACATTACTGATTGTTGCAGCGTCTGCGAGATCATGTCTATCGATAACGCCTTTTGTTAGCGATAGCCGATAATTCATCGAGATAACTATTGGTTCGCTTTCGATTATAACGTTCAACTTAAAATGCCTTTGCGACTGAAATTGTTTTGATAGAATAATTACTGATTGGGCTCCTATGCTGGACCAGAGCAACACAACTTGTCTCAAAAATACTGTTTACATAAATTACAACGTCTGGAGCTAATTTTGTTTTGCACACATATATGAGCGGTGGCAGCTCGGGTAGTGCGCAGGTGTGATGTCAACCCATCCTTTCACCAAAGCCGTGAATCATAGTCTAAGCATTTATACTTAGTGCTCCGAGGTATTATTTCCTTAAAAGCTACATAATCTTTTTCATTTGCGCATGTAAGTATTTCTATTATTGTTAGGCTTCAAAACTAAAACTTTTCTCTTTTTCTTGAGAATCAACTGTAGTCTAATGTAATAACAATTATAGGTTAGTAAAATCCATCAATAATTAGAACTACGACACTCTAAAATGTATTACCGATGTCAATTATTATTTAGGTAATAGTATATCTCTCATCAGATTATTTCTTCCGACCTTGGAATTGAAAAGAGCGTCGACTGTACTGTGTAGAAGCAAAATATATTTTCACATCTTAACTCACTCCCGAGTATTTTAAGCATAACATTCTTAACCGGTTTTGGCATATGATATCGTGAAACAATAATTTGGTGTAATCAGCGAAACACGTTTTCGATCAGCACCTTCTATTACGTTTAGTAAATGCTTTTAACGCAATTAATGTAATATGTATAATTTTACTTTATACATATACGTTTAATTTTCTTGAATAGCCTGTTCGGTTACTAACGTTTTAATTTGTTTCGTTATTACTTATATTGCTGTCGACTCTGTTGTACCCAATCACTAAACTAAACTAATTTGACAGGACTATAAGTCTTGCTATGCCTTCCTCGTGTGCGGGATTAAAATATAAAAATGTTATATAATATGTGAATTTGTAATGTTTGTAGTTTTTAATTAATTGAAATTAAACGTTTGTCTTGAAGATATTGTTTTTATTGTAAGTAAAAATGACAGAACATTTATTGACTTAATAAAATCAAAATTAGAACAACTTTTTCTAATGTGCCAGTACGCGCACATACAGGCAATACAAAATAGTCCTGTAAAAATATTTTAGTTTAATGATTTTGCACAACAGAACACCAATATAACATAACTCGCTTTTTATTAATAAATATAAGATTTATACTTATGAATCCATATTTTATTGGCTCTTCACATTAAATAATTGAATACATTTGAAATTTCATAGAATAAATACATACATCTACTTAAATCATCATATTCATACTTAGATTGGATTAATCTATTTCTATTTCATCAAGACAGTACCTAAACAGTTGCGTGGCCTAGTTATCGAGGTTTTGGGTACTGCTATATTTAAGGGTCGGCAACGCGCGAGTGTTACCTCTGGTGTTGCAAGCGTCCATAGGTAACCGCTTACCATCAGGCGGGTCTTATGATTGTTTGCCAACTTAGTGGTATAAAACAAATTGAGTTATTGCTTTTTTAGTAGACTAGTCCTATAACACTAGCTGGAATTGTTGCCTTCTACTAAACTATGAATAAAAAAAACATACAGTTATTTATGGCAAAGCTGAACAATTATTCGTATTCTCACATTTGTCTCGAGTTGAAATAATACCAGGACATGGTTTATAGAATAAGATAAACCGTGAGATAGGCTAGAGTAGATCCGTTACCACGAATCAAACGTACAGTGTTTACCAATGCACCGAAATGACCTCTGTTTTCCTGTATTATCTATACAAATAAATAAAATTTAAGTGTCTATTTGTAATGTCAAAATAAAAGATTTTATACCAAATGCATATGAAAGTATATCCGGTACCTATAACAAAAACATTTTCTATATTTTTTATCCGTTTATTTGTTCCGGCTCTCCAAAACGGGTGCACCGATTTTAATAAGACTGGCAATTAGCTGATGTTACAAGGCGTGACTTAGTAACACAAAAAATGAGTATCGTGAAATTGTGAGCAAAATTAACTACACGGGTACGAAGTCGCGGGTGCAGCTAGTAAATTAATATGACACAGTTGATTTCCAAATGAAAAAATGCCGGTAAAGGATGGGAGGAGTGGGGAGAGAGATCAAATATGGAAGTTATGTATTTAATAATTAATAAGTATCTATTGCAAAGAGTGGAGTGCTATTAAAACTAGCGCTGTTGCGTCGTGTGAGTGATCATCTCACGGCAATGACGAGAACGGAGATGATCTCAGGTTTGTTTAACTTACTGATTGGAGTTGAACTTTCGATGGGAATGATTCATGAATGACCATTAAAAGTAAATGGAGGTGTGAATTAATTTTAGAATGACTTTTAACTCTTGTAACGTTAAAACTTTGATGAAACAATAGGTCGAGTATTACAAAGCAACGCACAATAAAATATCATAGGTTACGGGAACATTAAATCTCGATAAAAGTAACATAAACTTTACTAATAACATCCTCTAGCTAGCAGTAATATCGATGGAAACAAAATTAGCCCACTGGTGGCGGTGTTGGCTGTGTGGTACTGTGGTATGAAGCTTCTCCTGCTATTCTAGCGTCGCAAGTTCGATTCCCATCAGTCTGTACCAATGAGTTTTTCTAACTTAAGTGCAGTGATAAGTCACGCCACGAGTTTTACAGTAAAGCAAACCTGCAAACGTCTGGACAAGACATTCACGAACGTATGCAGTGCGTAGGAGACAGTGACTCACCATAGTGTCACATCACGTTGTCACCAAATTGTCTTCGGTGAAAATTGGGTGTTGTAGCACCCCTATCTCTTCGGGGACCCTTATAGGAAGGCGTGAAGATATATTGTTATTATTATTATTTTAATTTTATTTTGATTGTAAAAATGTTGACGAATGATGGAGATTATTCCTATAAGAAACAGGATCGATTGGTATTATTTGACACAAAAAGTTTGTGTAATTTGCCCATGCTATATATACGTATTGTAAATTTTGCAAGTTACAACATTGGATAGTCTCCTAGGAATGTTATGTTGTTCGCTATCTTTATTGCATGTATGAAAATACTAAAATCCAACTAAAATTATTATAAACATCCTTTCCCGCATTTAGCATGTTGGTAGACATTTAGGTATGTAAAATATTCACATCGATATTTAATCTTGATTAATATTATCCTTGATTAGGTAGATTAAACATTAAAGAAAACTAATTAGGACGGAATGTCAATGATTTATGCACACGATCAAAGTCACTGGTAGAAAGCTGTAAATTTTCTTTATCGACTTGTCTTATATTATGTCCAAAACAGTTCGCGATCACATCGAATGAAACTGGATCGTCACTTTCAGTGCACTTGTCTAGCGTGACTAAAATGTTCAATCACTTGTTTCGTGAAAGTGAGTATCGTTCGAGGAAAACCGAATTTGTAGCCGTCGGTAACTATTACATAGCTATGAACAGGAAAAAATTTAATTGTCCAATTTGCTCATGTTATTGTGTTTGATAATAATATAACGTAAATTTCTCATGTCCGGCTACAAAGGTCAACTTTCACTAGACATATTATATTTACGTATTGTTGAGTTTCAGTGATTTACAAATTGTTTGAGCGCTTCCGTGGCTGAATTTAACTTACAAATAGGCTTATATTTGAATATTGTGTCGTATATTGCATAGGAATGTAGGTACCTGTGATTCTGATTCTGAATGTAGAAAGCCATATAGTTCAAGTTTATGTTTCGTAAAGAATGTTTTTTGTATCCTGAGGAATAGGTGGTTAACAATTTTCAGTATATTTTTCATCTTAGGTCGGATATTTCGGAAGACAATAGCTTATAGCAAAAAATCATGCTATCTCAGATTAAAAAAGGAACAAACTATCTTAACGCCTATTAGTATACGGCTATTGAAGTCGATGTATACCTACCAATCGACCAGCAATCGGTGCTAGGCGGCTTAGTCACAATAACATCTCCAGTTGAATCGCTATTGCTAAACGACTTGGCAAGACAAACACTAAAATATCAAACTATGTACTAATAATTGGCATTAGAACCAGGCATGGGCGGGCATAGCGACTAAGTTACATCAATTTTGTCGACGTGGATAGAATGGAACACATCAGCAAATTACTGATGATGCTGCACTAAAGAAACTGGGTTATATCAACAAACATCATTTTAATGGACAATCAAGTTTACGCAATCGATATTATATCGACAATTCATATTTTAAACGTCACGTACCAATAATTGGTGACCTGGTGATTCTATCATGTTAATTTAATTTTGTTTCCATCTTCCTCGTATTCTACCTATTGCCAGTAGTATCATGTAACGTGGAGTGAAAATCTGTATACTCTATATCTATATAAAGTCTAAGGAAACCTCTATTCACGATTTGTCCAATTTGGTGGAAAATTGAAAATATAAACTGCGCCATTTCACTGATACTGCACACCATTTTGCTTTTTCTACATTGATCAATCTCTTCTTAACTCGATTTTTTGCTGATAAGCGTCAACGTTGGAAGAATTGGGATCAGATATTTTTTTTATACCACTAAGGTGGCACACAAGCATACGGCCCACCTGATGGTAAGCAGTCACCGTAGCCTATACCCGGTAGCAATACCAGGGGTATCACTAACGGACTGCCAACCATGTTGTTGTCGAGGACTCTCTGTGCTAGCAGCATTACTACTAGCCCAGCGTATCCTCGTGGAGCACTGGCAACCTTACTTACCGCAGAAACACAACATTACATCAAGTAGTGTTATTTCACTTCGGTCTTCTGTAAGGCGGAGGTACAGTCACCAGTCGGGCGGCACCAATTTAAATGGGATAACCCACGGGAAATCACAAATCGCCCTTACTCTCTTTTTAAAAGCTCATGGTGTGATTAATCACTGTACTTAAGCTTAGAAAAACTCAGTGGTACAGGCCGGGATTCGAACTTGGGCCGATCAGATGACAGGCCGTTGCTTCAACCACAAGGCCACCACGGCTATAGTTATATTCTTTCATATTCGACGTAAGTAATAATAAAATAACAAAACCATGTTAATATTTACCCGATACGCTTTAATGTTAACGATTATGCAGTCAAAAAATATCTGTGACTTAATATTTTTCTCACTCATAATTTAAGAAAACTCAGTCCAAAATTACTTAAAGTGCTACGATTTATACCAAAACTGTTACCGCTAATTGTTTCCTTTTCACTACCCTTATAAGCGGATGTCATTTATGAACATCAGGGCTACCAAAAAGTCCCCTTTGGTAGCCCTGATGTTCATAAATGTCACACGTTATTAAGAATTGTGTGAAGTGCCTTAGTAATTTCATAAATAACCATTTATTTTAATTTACTCTCAATATTGAACACCTTGTCAGAGACTTACGTCCTTGTGTAAAACACTTTTTTTCTTAAGTCCTTATTTACTGGCGATTCTTTTGTGTTTTTGCTTAATCTGGTAGATGTTATCATGTGTGTCCAAAGTCATAAGTGAAATGGCGCTCTCTACCTGCACTAAAGGCAGTTTATGATATGTATGGGCTTTCATGCCTTTGATTCCCTTCATAATAACAAGATGGATTTTGTAGTAACTTGGGGATAACATTGGTGGATGGGGAAAGAAAATGTGTCACTTACTTCAGAATATACTTTTTTATATTAAAGTACCTAGTTTTTATTCTGCTTTATCCTGTCCTGTGTATATGTACCTATAGTTTACTTTCACTTTATTGAATAAGCCAAAAAACGTTCGATGCCTGAAAGAAATCCATTCTTTATTCTATCTTTGAGAACTTTTGACAATATCTAAAATTCCAATCTCTTACAAAGTAAATATGGGACATTAAAACACAGCATCAAGCAAATAAGTAGCGACTACCTTTGAGGTTTCTTGAACAAGCGAAAGCATGTAATACGACCCGTAGTACCTGTTATCAGAGATACGTTAATAAATAGCGGATTACACCAAGGCCGTCGACTGCACACCTGCGCCGGAGTTATTGAAACCTTTGGTACATTTTGACAAATTGGTCCTTCGATATTAATAGCAGGGTTGATTTTTGTGTGATATACAGGTAGTAAACTAGAATCTGTATGGTTGACTCATTCATCAATAATTTGAAGTACATTCATGTTTATTTAGCCGGAGCTTTATTGAACAGAAGCAAAGAAGAAGAAAGCAAATCTTGTTTGCAGTATTTACTTTTTAGAAAATAAACTCTCTCAACACCCTGAGGTTGGTAGTCCAAGCATTGCTGATGCCACATAAGATGATGAGTTTTCCGATTTGACATTTTATCTTAAAGACGTTATAAACAGTTCCGGGTCTTCAAACTTTGATTGTAGTTTCAGTACTCTGCCATTAGCCTCTAATTTTTTTTTAAACATCCAATCCACCGCATGTCAAATTAGTATTAGTTAGGAAAGGCCACGGTGATATAATATGATAAATGAGAAAGACCGACAATACTATTATAGTAGCAGGCAGGCATGTACCATACCAGTGATGAATGAATGGGAGGGTGCGGGCGTGTGAAAGTGGACAGCCAAAATACCATTGTCCTTCGAGGTATTGCAACTAGATCACAGTGAAAGCTGACTCGACGCAGTAGAGGTCTCATGGCCACATACATACCTACAAATGTTCTAGAATCTTTAGCTTTAGCTCGCAACTTAACGGTACGGTAACCGCTTACCTTCAGGTAGGACGTTTGTTTATTTGACACCTTAGTGGTATAAGAAAAAAAACTTTTCCCCGACAGGTTGGATAACGCTTGAAGATGGCTAGGTAGTTTCTCCAGGATAGTTGGCTTTTGGTTTGAGAAAAAAAAATGTCCATTGGCTTGGCATATGTGATAGTATAATACATGCGAATAGAACTGTTTTGGTTAGAGGCTGTAGCTGCGCCATGCGCCTCAATTTGGACGACTAGTTTAATTGTGTCATAATTACCTTTCGTTGTTGAAGATTGATAAGGAATTCTTTTTGACCTTATGGTCAAAAAGAATTCCTTATGTATATATATAAATATATACTTATGCAATATATACAAGAGGTTATCCTCTTGTATATATTGCATAAGTATATATTTATTTAGTCATTAATTTAATTGCTGTTACCATTTACAGCATTTTATAATTAAACATACAAATAATGTATTTTTGTTTCAGGTAAGTTCTAAGAAACTTCGCGTAGGTTCAAATCCAATTTGGTAAGTAATTTTCTAGTCCATTTTATTGAGGTTTCCCTCAGAATAATTTATCCAAATAACAATTAATTCTGCTCTAGAATTTAGTTCGCAGTCACGACGGCCATTACAATTTGTATTAAACGTATTGTGTGTATTAAAATAGTACCTAGTGTATTACTTAAACAGTGGAACAATCGTACCCAGTCCCGTTACGTATATCGAATCAATAGTTAACTGTTATAGTTATCGTCGCGCTTTGTGAGTACCGCCTAGTTTTTTGTTCAGCCAAGTTTTTGTGACTGTATTCTGAAGTTGACCTACTGATGTTGCACAAATACTAGGGAGACAAACGAGTGTAATTAATATGAGTTAGTTTAAAAAGAGTTAGGACGTCAGTCTGTCTGTTTGATAACTAAGTAGGTAAGATTAATCGAGTTTTGTTGGATTGTAAAGCTGAGATAAAGAAGATTTGTAGCAGTTCTTGGGTTGTTAAAATTATTATATTATTCAAATTGTAGAACTTTGCTCAATATATCTATACATAATTAAAGATAATTTATTTATTGGTACGGAATCTCAATCACATTCTATCAATCAATCATCATATTATCAATCGTTATGTAAAATTGAAATAAAAAACGTTTTATAAGCAGCTATGGACTTAATAAATAATACACTTTCAATTCATTTAAAAGGAAAAAAAATATTACAGATTTTTTTTCTTTATTTTAATGATGTAATCACATTTCACCGTAGTATTTTAAACCATCTCTTTAAACTATTAATTTTTTTACTGATACAAAAGTGTTTAGAATATAAAATCTTTCTAAAGTTTTCAATATAGCCGCAGTATTTAGTTACCCAAAACTTTTTCTCAAACCTTCAGAAGCAAACGAATTAGCATTGAAATTGTCCATTCTAGAAATACAAAATAACACTTGGTCGATTCCCACACAAATCGGCGGCGAATTTCATTTATTATTCAAGTAAGTAAGTAAGTACGGTAAGTAAGTGCTGTAAGTGCACCACTTTCAATACTAATAAGGAACTGTTACGAGCATTTTTTTTATAATCATCTAGGGGCGTGCTTAAAGTGAAATAAAAAATACCTGATTAAATCTACACTAGTCTATCTACACTATCTACATCTACACTAATCTACACTAATATAATATTATAAAGATGAAAGATTTGTATTTTTGTGGGTTTGTATTGAATAGGCTCCGAAACTACTGGATCGATTTCAAAATTCTTTCACCGTTAGAAAGCTAAATTATCACTGAGTAACATAGGCTAAATATTAAACTAGCTGCCCACCCCGGCTTCGCACGGGTAGACACAATATTTGATAAATGTCTACCCGTGCGAAGCCGGGGCGGGCCGCTAGTCTTTAATAAATGAAATGAGTTTTAGTAAACTACTTTAAAACCACTTTGATTCGACACTAAGCACTCTTTATTTGGTGGTAGTTATCTGACCTTGAGTAAGGCCTTCGTTAATTAAGGTTGTCCCCTCGTGACATCAATTAGGTATTTAGTTAATTTCACTATAAACTATACCCTTCATTCAAACCAAAGCTGTAATATTTGTGTTTAATACTATAAATCCCTTTGAAGGACTAGTCCTAAGACCTAGAGAAAGAGAGATAGAGAAATAATGTTTTTACTCTTCACTCACTCATCTAGTGTATCTTATTATCATGTGAGATGCTTCTATAAAAGCCTATCGCTTATCCTTGTACCTATATTTTTGGTGATATAAAATACTTGCGATTCTTGACAACCCTGAGTATTTCTATAGAAGGAAAGAGAGACCTTGATCGTTTGTGAATTGTTCCATAAGGTGAGCGGCGACACAGTCACGAGATGGGCCTCTGTATCCCGTTGGACACAAATACCAGGGGGGAGAGAGATGGACATATCTATTACCAATCCGACAGACGGGGACGAACATAGCACAACCCATTTCTTGTCCGCAATGGCCTTAATGGTTTCTTATTTGAATATGGAATAGGTGCGCTATGAGATATCTTCGTTTATATTCTATTTATGTACCAAGTATGTACAATCAACAATGTATCTTAGAAATTAATGATAACATATTTATCAATAGAGTAGGTAACTATAGCCACAAAATAATTAAAGATAAAACAGTATCATTATTATATAAATTTATTTTATTAAATATACTAGCATATTTATATATTGTTGTGTACAATAAGGAGTTATCTATATATCTTTTTATCCATCTATACATAGAATATCAGGGTAGGTAGAGGCTATAGAGTGCAATCATTAATTACCTACTGAATCCTCGATCGATACACACTTATTTACGCGAAGCTGCGAAATGAAACATGCAATAATAAAACGACACTCTAAGTTTGAAGGCCGTAAGTCTGTAATGTTTGAGGCGTCGTCAAAATACAACTTTGCATGAAAAATCGGAGGCCAATCATAATTAATGTGGGATCAGATTTGAGTGCCGTTTCAGTGTTCGCCCAAATGTATCATAAATTCATTATCAATTCGACAACGTCCATGTATTTTATCACATAGTTTAATAATATACTCGTGAAGGTAATGTTCCTTTCCCCACTTACCTTGCTTACGGTAAATATTCAAATAATTTATTACATTATTATCGATTTATTTTACGTTATCACTAGCGTCGTAAGGTCGACAGCGAATCTCTTTACGAGGATACTTTCGAAATGTAATTCGACAATCGTGTCCATTCTCTTGCGTGTGAGCAGATAATTGTTACCAATATGTAATTAATAATAATATATTGAGATGCCTCTATCTCGCTCAGAGAATCAGCATTTCTATCCAGCGTGGCAATGCTGCCAGCATTCTTGGCACGCTCCCGCATGATTCCGGTTTGGGTCACATCTTTTATCTATAAGTATTATGTATGTTATTTTTGTAAACCTTTACTTAAAATATTTGCCGAAAGAAACATATATGAAAACGGTAATTAGCATAAATATGTATTTATATTTTTTCTTATAAGACTATTCACATACATATTCAAGAAATATCTTATTTATTTATTATTTACTTCAGTAAGTCTCCTATAGTTTCAATCGCAAATGCATCGCACTAATTGCAACATTACTACGCTTCATTGTTCGTAACAAGCATTGATTAATGTCACTGTGAGAGGAATAGCAATTATTATGACGACTCATAAGGTTTGGTGGTTAATTACCTAATGGTTGTTCATTGCGTGTAGGGTCGCGGGTTCGATTCTCGCTTGGACCAGTAATCTATAAATAGTTAATTCCGTATGAATGTGTACGCGTGTAAGCTGCGGATGACACCTAATTATTTGTTACAATCATGATATCGTTTGTTTGTATCAACAATGAGGAATATCGCAGCCATACGCGACGAGACCGCTGGTCTAGTTGTTAGTATACCTGACTGCTGCGCTAGGGGTCGCGGGTTCGATTCCCGCCGGGGCAAACATTTATGTGACAAATATGTTTGCCTTGCGTCTGGGTGTTTGGTATGTATTATAAGTATGTATTTACAAACAAAAAGTATATAAGTGTTATATCAGCTGCTGGTTCCCATAGTACAAGCTTTGCTTAGTTTGGGGCCAGATGGCGTTGTGTGATAATGTCCAAACATTATTGTATTATATATATTATTATTATATTATACAATTAAACGTGTAAAGGTTTGTAGACTGTTCAAAATAAAGATCAGCAATTACAAATGTGTTACCGATTCAATAGCACATCGTCTCTACACTATAACGTGGCGTGGCAGCTATAACAACTTTGTATTACCAAGCCGTTTATGTAGTCGCGGTGCTCTTGGATCGCACATAAAATCGGTAGTCGCTATTTGATTTATAGGCTGAATTTAAGGATGTGAAATTCGTTTAAGTGAATGTCGCTTTTGCTTGGTTGAGTGACTGAGTTGATTCTTTTGTAAATTACGCAAACACAATATTGTAATTATCTACATAAATAACAACCAATACAAAGTATTAAATATATTTTTATTGAATTAAGTGCAGATACTTTACGATCAATCGTTATCGAAACCCTTATCATCATGAAAGGAGCGCGGCCGCACTTCCCCGATAAATGTTAAGCCCCATTTGGTCACGTCTTCAAGACAAACATTTGGCATATTTGGCATATTAGTACTAGGACATGTAAGAATGTGGCTTTCTCACGGCCCTTGCATTGGGACAATCACGTACCGACATAGCTACGGAGTGAATGTGAAATTATGCCGATACTTGTACGTACGTTCATCTGTAAACAATCCATGTTGGTTCCAACATTTGCCGAGCGATTAAGAGTCCTATACCCCAGTGTTGGTGCAATGTACTGTACAATTGACAACAAATAGGCTTTGTCTGCATCATGGCTTGCATGACACGAATGCTCATTACCACAATCGGATTAAAATGTTGCCATGCGTCATTGTGAGAGTTAAATTTTTAACGATGTTTGTCAAATGCCTTCCTCAAAAACGCCAACATTATATTTAACGGAGAATAATATAATTTCACAATCAGACCAAACCTCCCGTTTGACTGTAAAAATAGCGGAACGAGATGCTTTATCACACGAACGATTTATCGCATTTTTTATATTGAATCATTTAATGTAACATATCTTATCCATACAAGCTTAAATTACTTTAACATTCACATAACACTTCGCTTCATACAATAGTAAAAAAGGTTACGTACTCTATTTAAATGACACTTGAATGACTACACCATGAGTCACCAAGTACGGTTAGTCGTTTCGAATTATCATCGACCATAATAATAGACCAAATTTATTTATCGATTACTGCAAATAATATTACCAAAGGTCAGGCGTATTGCATAACACACGAGAAATACATAAAAAAACTACGTAAATATTTGCATTATCTTAATCATATACATTGTTGAATATATTTTTTTTATGTAGGCGTTATATATTTTGTGCTCATTCTTGTCGGAATGGAATATGATCGCTTCGATCTTTAGCAATAAAATTTTACTTCTTACCCTTTAGCTTCAGATGAAATAAAAAAGTTAGCTGGAACTTTGCGGACAACGAAGTGATGCCGGTGAAAACTACGCCGTACAGTGTACATATATACTGAAAGGAACCTACACCTTGCCCATGTACTTCATGTTTAAAACCCCGTCGTCACATCGTTGTCCGCAAAGTTCCATCTTGCTTTTTTTTATCTGAGGCATGACATAGTTGTGGGCAGTGCCTAGATTGCCTAGGTACCATCTCTAACACTGGCCTTTGTTTTAATAACGAGGATTAACGTTGGAGATATAACTCTAACAGGTACTTTGTTTATTATAGTGTTATATAAACACACTCAAACAAATCAATCGTATTTAATTTTTTTGTAAATGGTATGTTCGAATGTATTCAAAATTGTTATTAAAACAATAAAAACATATACCTACCATAAATCCAATTGGAATTATATATTTATGTAATACATACAGTACAGTCATACACAAAATGAAATAATCATATTTTAATCCAAGACGAATCTTTGCACGCTTTTATATTTATTTCTACATTTCCTACTATACTTTCACTCCACCAACTATTTGTCGAAGATATATATACTGTGACATGTCCACAACAGATATGTATTGCAATGTCAGGCAACAATCTGGGGCACTGGGTGGTATTGCATTGCACTATGTTCGTACACACAGTACATACCAGTACACATGTTATCTATATCTGTGTTCGCTAGATATGGAACCGGGGCGGCGATAATTGAGCAATTCACTTCACTTACAACGTTTTTTCTTGTTTTGTCAGCTCATTTAGTAGCTACTAAATATTCAATAATTATACCGAATGTACTTTTGAATATTTTGTTTTCATTTAGGTTTTAGAATAGGCTACGGTGACCGCTTACCATCAGTTGGGCCGTATGCTTGTTTACCGTCTTAGTCGTATATTTAAAAAAAACAGTTGGTTGATTCGTCTTATTACTTGAGAGGAGACACAATAATATGAGAGCCGTGTATTTAAATATGGCATCTGCATTTTTTATAACCCAGTCGGAACATTTCCTTCTTTGATTTACTTCTTAAATAAAAAGTAAGAAACATTATCTTTGTATATAAGCACTTACTTAGATCTTAATCCAAAAGGTAAATTATGTAATTGTTCGTAAGCACCTATGGAAAAGGGTTTTGCAGTAATTAAAAATATTGATTGACTCAATTATAGCCTAAGTAACTAAATCATAAATTCTTATTGCAATTAGAGTACAGTATTTTAAAAGCTTTTAAACTTATACTAATACACATCCTGTTTATAGGGCACAGCAATTGTGACAGAAAGAAATAATAATTAAAAATTATGTTTAGTAAAGCTAGTACACAAAATACCCATGTTAATCGTATATTATCAATTTAGTGGGTAACCTAAGTACTTTTTAAACGTATATATTCGCTTCATATCCCCATAAACGGGCGACGGGTACTTCAGGGATGTATTGCGTTTACCGCTCCGAACGTGATCTGAATTAAATCGATTCTATTCAATTAACTCGATTCGAGTCCAGGATGGCGCGTACACACGTATATAACGATTACGCATTCAGATACCGTTATCTTATGAGGGGAATGACATTAAAAATACTATACTAAAATATTATATTAACTTGTTAGAGCGCCCATTTATGTGCTTATCGATTTTTGGCAATCGATTTTGTAATTCGAAGTGAATATGTAATTCGTATCAGATATATATGCTGGTATAAACTAC
This sequence comes from Falcaria lacertinaria, assembly GCA_951449985.1. Lineage (NCBI taxonomy): Eukaryota > Metazoa > Arthropoda > Insecta > Lepidoptera > Drepanidae > Falcaria > Falcaria lacertinaria. The sequence continues at coordinate 3,430,750 of OX602114.1, forward strand.
GGTACATCTCAAAGTGAAATCCGGTGCTTAATAAATGTAATAACGAATCAAGTCCAATCAATTTGGAAAATGTATTCAACTAACTTCCTATATATTAATTGCATATTTATGGTAAAATGCATCAAAATCAGCTCATTTGTCACAAGTATCGAATATCTAAAAAGTACCTTCTAATAAAAATGTTTTTGTCTGGAATATATTTTATGTACCAATATACTAAAAATGTTTGAAGTAAAAACTAAAAGAAGTGCAAGAGAAATTATTAAATTTGCGACGGAAAGTTCCCACAATAAATCTCAATTACTCAACAAACAACTCAAAGGGAAACGGCGTCATTAAACAAAATACCATCGTATTAATTAAGATTGAATCACAAACGCCAAACTTAAATCCTGTACAAATTAGTGAGCTAATAATATCATGTTTGAACTGAGATGTGCTTCCGCTGATAAGACCTTCCTTCCTCTCTCTCTGATATCAACGCGTCACAATTATATCTACATACAATTCTCGAGTCGAATGTTTGTAACAAAACTCCTCCGAAACGGCTTGACCGATTTTTATGTGTATACTCGTATTAGGTAGGTCTGAAAACAGGAAGTAAACTATTTTCCATGCTCCTAAGTGATAAGGTGGTAAAAAATTAAATCTAAATTATTTATATGGCAAAAACGTTTTCCAAGTCAGCTACTTTAATTTATTTTATTATAATATAGCACATTATGGACCTGTTCCAGTCTTCGTCCACGTAGAATCCACAAGTCACTGCCTTTCATCATGTGCCTTATTCCGTTTTCGATATAGTCAGAAATTTACTATAAAAAATATTTCTGCCTTTTTCCCGCAATTTTGTAATGAAACCGGATGATTTTTTCAATCCTGTGATTTTTGTTTAACCCGGTTAAATAGTACTCTATTTTTCCTCCAGTTGTATAATATTGTTTGGCGTTCAGTCGTATTTGCATGATTGAATGACGAACAAACAAACACTCAAACTTTCGCTATTATTATATTTCGTTATGAAAGCAGACAGCTTTTTACGGTAACGCCTCAGTGACAAGACGAACTAGCGGTTGACCCCTTGTCGGTGCCTTTGCTGTCACCTCGCATTCAGTCTGGGTTCTTTAGTTCTTCACTAGCTAGATCGCCCTAGAAATCGTATGTACGTTAAAAATAAACAATCAAATAACCTACTTCTTGATAGTTAGTATGAATATTACGATCCTGTTGATAACTGTTATCTATTTTATGGGTAACTTAATACTATCTTGAACGTCAAGCTTTAGCGTTTGAATGATAACGAACAAATAAATGGATGTTTATTATGATGTTATGTCAATATTTATGAAATTTGGAATAAATAATAAATAAATTTGAAACCCCTAACCCATGATCCTCTAAAAATTATAGCCAAGAACACACTCGATCAAGTCACCGTGAACAAAAAAAACTATAAAAAAATCGTACAATCTGCTTAGGAAGTACGATGCTACATTCAGACACACAGTTACACAGATACTCCGATAAACAAATACACAGACACAAAGATAGATATACACGTTATAACACCCCTCATTTTATATCGCCACCCAGCGCTTTTAATTTTAATTTTACCTTAGCTTGGATGGGCTGGGCAATATGGTGGAACCATAATGCTTTGTATAAGTTATCGTAAAGCTATCTTTTGGTTGTGGCGTTGGTTTAATTTGTTGCTATCTAATATTGCAATAAGAAACACGTAATTATTTAATTTAATCGAGTAAAGTTGGATGATATCAATTAATTAAATATGTATGTAATATTTTTAACACGGATAATACCAGGACATATTTGGACACTGGACTACAATGTTGTTATCATCCAAATCCTTTCAGCCCACGACTGGGCCTAATCAATGGATCTTGGGGCTCAATAATGTGACGCAACACTCACGTCAATCTAATATCGAGACATAAGTTCCTTTGAATTAGCAGCTTGACTACTTTTACTAGCCTTGATAAAGACAGAAATGCTGGGAATTTAAGCAATACATTCTTGGAAGGGATATTATTTGGAGAAGCAAATTCAGGCAATCTCATTTGATAAGGTATGTGGTTCTTAGCTTTAATTGGTGAGCCTGGACTGCTTACTATCCAACTTATATTATAGGTGGGCGAAAGCTTAACATCAGGCCACCGACTTACGCATCGCCAACACTTATATAAAAGTTTCTTATCTAGATGCGATTTTCGTTTTCTTTTTCATATGTTCCCTATTTGAATAATAATACAATTAAATGGGTTAATAGGGCTGTGCAATCTCAAAATCACATTGTAACAAGTACTATATTTAAAGTAAACAACACACGTGACATTTTGTAAGGTCACGCAAACCCTTAGAAAAGATGTACGTATTGAGAACAAAGTGGAACAGTACCAAGCGGTAAATACAGTACTTTGCTGATGTAAACGTTACGTGGTCGTAACATCAGAAGGTCGCCCTGAAAACAGTTCAAGGTTTACCAATACCAAACAATTGTTCTATAAAGCTGCTTGGGTACGATGGAAGCCTTATGAAGCCTTTGATAGCAAAATACTTTGATATAGTTCGGGAGTGATTTGAATTTGAGGTCCAAATATTGACGAGCGTTTTATTATTTTCGTTATTGTTAATATTGTAATCGAGGTTGTCAAAAATTTAATTAACTTGTCTAGAAGCTGGGGTTCTAGAAATAGATATATAATCTGTTACAGAACTTACAGAAGGTAGTGACCATGCCTCTGAAATTAACGGGAGGCGGGTAATGCACTGTGATAGCTTCGCCCTGTGAATCCCCACAACTTTGCTCACATAGGAATGAGATAATGAAGAAAATATCAATTTTCGATCAGAAATGTAATAACTTTTACCACTACCGGAACGGGAATAAAGTGGCAAGCTGTAACTTATTAACGCTCACTCATATTTAAAACATATGTAAATCATCAAAGTAAAACCCACACAAATGAAAATTCCTTCGCAGAAATAGCACCCTTACTACATTTGTATTCTATTCTACGTAACCCGAGATTGAATATAAATAGGGCAAAACTAATTTTATCGTGTGTTATCGCGTCGGACGCAGGCGGCGGGCGCTCGGCGGAAAATTGTGAAAAACATTGAAAGGTCTCGGGGGCGGGCGGGGGCGGTGACGTCACCGGCATGGCGCCCCGTGACGACACACCGTGGGCGCGCCCCCGGCAACGACGCGACGTCGAGACTGTGTACTGGCGGAGAGACAAGTGTTTCGGAAAATACAATCAACAAGTTGTTGATATCTGTACTGAACATTACGTTTTGAACTATACTTTAATACATACTCTACCGGCGTGGCCGAGCTTGTATGAAGTGATTGATGAATATAAAAAAATCAGAAGTGAAATAAAAATAACATTCATAATTCCTTGTATGTTATAATTTTTTACAAAGAACGTCTGTTATGAATTATAATGTCACTTAGCTTGGAGATTACATACAATATTTGTCATCTGAAAATTATCATTTAATAAAATAATTATTAATATATTACGTGCATTATTGTACGGATATTAACGATAGTCATATTTCGCCCGCAAGTCCAAACCTTAAATCAAACTACAGTTTGATTTAAAGTTTGGATAGCGTCAGACGCTATATCCGCAATATCCGCAACGACCTACCGGTCCAGAGCGCCACAGTATCCGATATCCGAGCCCGCGCGCCGGAAAATTGGACGGGGCGGGAAGTTCTCAATGAATCGCCACAAGGCCGGAAAATGTCTTGTACCATAATCATGTCTATTAGATTATATTTTTATTTGACTGCTTTCTGCGTAGGCGGTTTGAAAAAGAACCGCCTAAGCTTTTATATTTTATTTCCATGGTGAACCACCAAAAAAAATAATCTCGACCTTGTTGAAAAGGCGTAATTTTCCCTGCTTTTTAGGGTTCCGTACCCGAGGGGTAACCAACGGAACCCTATTACTAACACTTCGCTGTCCGTCCGTCAGTCTGTCTGTCCGTGGGCTGTATTTCACGATCCCTAATAGGAATACAGTTGAAATTTTCACAGAGTATGTATTTCTTTTGTTCATTTTTATTCTTTGTTGTTGTAGTGATAAAAGACCAAAGAAAAAAATGAAGAAAAAAAAATGTCTTTAATGGTAACAAGTTGACGCTTGAAATTACTATAATGTGCATTGGTATATTTTCTAAAAATAAAGAACGAATTTACTATTACAAACTTATTATTTGCGGTTGGTGCAGTAGCCGTGTCAAGGTATCGAACCGCAAAGTTAAGTTTGTCATTTAAACTGGTTTGTTTTTAGTACGGAGCCCTCGACGAGTCCAACAACATAGTAGCGGTCACCATTAAAATAAAAGTTCATCCAACACTAATCAAACAATATTATTTTGTAGATGTTTTTGGCATGAAAACACTGTAAATTAAAATCTCATCTATAGTATTGTTTTTTTAGTATAATATCGACATATGTATTATTCAACATATATTGTGCACAGAGTTCCTCACTAATGTGTTATCTGTTAGCACGTGTTATTTCGATTCGATAAAGTAATTATAACTTCAAGTTTCTAGGGAATATGTTGCTTTGCTATTACTTCATTATGGTTTCGTCTACCACGTCGTCCGATTGGAATGGTAAGCTACTGCCGTTTTAAAACGTAGAATTCCTCATACCTTACCTACACGCTAACAGATGTTTAAATATGTCTCAGAAGTTAAGAAAGCTTCTCAATGTAAATAATTATGTCAATAATAATATTAAACATAATAAAAAACTGTACTAAAATACAATGTAAATCACAAAATTAACGCTGTAAACATGAATAAAACATTTTGAATAGAAAAATTGTATATGGGCGTCACCAGTAGGTACTCGTATGTGACGCCATAGGCGTCTAGACGAATTTCATGTCCATGGCTTCCGTACAAACATTATTGTATCGGTAAGTGTCACTTGTAATTTAGGATATTTCGTTGTACCCCCGACAGATGACGCTGTGCGATCCTATGGAATTAATAAATCTATCGGGCCTCAGAGTAGTTAATATAATATACTACGTGTTGGGCCAAGATTTTAAACAATCAAAAATGTGACGGAATAAAATATGAATCGATATACCAATAGTATTAAAGAAAGGTAGGGCGATTTGGGATTTCCCATTTAAATTGGAGCCGCCCGACTGGGGACTACCTCCACCTGATAGAAGACTGCAGTTTAATAACACAACTTGATGTGTTTCTGCGGTAAATAAGGTTGCCAGTGCTCCACAAGGATACACTGGGCTAGTAATGCTACTAGCACAGTGAGTCATCATCAACAACATGGTTGGCACCCCGTTAGTGATACCCCTGATATTGCTAGCAGCTATAAGCTACGGTGACTGCTTACCATCAGGTGGGCCGTATGCTTGTGTGCCACATTAGTAGTATAAAAAATAGTATTAATTGAATAGAGAGCATACAATTACAATATACGACGGCGGCGCCACTATGCTGTCACCAAACTTCTAATTTATAGCCTAGCCTTTTATCCATTGCGGGGTAAATGTAATACCACAGTTGATTAACTTTTATAAAATGAGCAATGAATAGCGATCGATTTTGGCAGATTCGTTGGTAACAAGGATTAGGGCTGTATTGTAATTCGCTTCGTTGATGAAGCTCTTATCTCCGTAGTATTGTCTAGGGTTGAAACAGCTTTGGAGAAATTCTATTATAGCATTTCTCTTCTGCCGAAGTTTCATTATAACACTGGAATGTATGTACGTTTAATGTATTTACAGTAGTAAGTAGCCTATAACATTATTATATCATAAGACAGTATCACCTGTTGGACTTGGAAGTAGGTTCCTGCCAAAAATGGTAGGTTATGTTATGACCTGGTCGCCATATTTGGCGGGCGGGCTCGCGACCCGTCCCATCACTCATGCGAATTAAACCTCGAACAAACCTTTTAATTCCACATATAAGATCCAAATTCAAATTCGAAACTTCTTTTTTCAAATCAAAAAACTCAAGTCTTTGGTTGGTTGCATGCAACCTTCGTACGAGAGATTTACAAGATTTTGAATTCAGAATGGTTACACGTACCTATTCGAGAGTAATTCTTATGTCTCGTGTTATTATTGAATTAAATTAATTAATCAGATCGCTCAGTTTCAATACTAAATAATTCAATTTATTATAATTATGTAATTGTTTTACGTTAATTAATGTAAACTTATTTAATTATTAATGAGTTGGCTTTCTACTCTTTGATTATTCTATGACGTAAGTCTTTCTCTCCGAGTCATTGATCCATAAACATATTTAAAAATAGTCGATGAATTGTCGTTAGCGACGTGCCAACGATGCGATCATTGCCATCATTAATCAAAATATAAATTGATAAAACTGTCACGCTGCGTCATAAATTGATTCCTCGCTCGCTGCCAACTTTACAAGTAGAGCTCCCTTTAGGCATTTATCGAGTTTGTAAGTTGGTACATACCTAATATTTAATGGATTGCTAACTAGATATTGTATGTACCTACATCATAACGCCAAGTCCGTCACAGTAGTTAAAGAGCGCCATTTCACTCTTGACTTGCACACTTTTTTTTGTGCTTCCATTGTGTTCATGAATCTGTATGTAAGTATATTACTTTGGAAACTTCTAAAAAATTATATCCAAGCATAAGCTTAATTATAAAATTAGTAGTCAATTAGGCTTTGGTCGACCGACATTATTTACAAAATGAAATCTTGTGTAGAAACTAAATTAATCTGGAAGGCTCTCAGCTTTTAATTCTTCATAGATAATTTTAGTTCCGCACGAACACGAAATTTCATTCATACCCGCCTAGCAATTTCTATAACTCAGCCCATTGAATATAGCCTGCGCGGTTGTCGTTTTATTTGGAGTAGGCGGGAGGCAGATGAAAGTATGCTGTTAGTTTAGTCGAGTAGCAACAGAATTTATTGATTCGATTAGTGAAATTAGGCGAGTCTACTCGATAGCTACCTAGCTTGACAGTGTTTTTCTCCACTTTTTGTACTGTTTTCTGCGATTAAATTATCGTGGATCACTAGGGGATTTTTATCATTCAGTAGGTGCATTTCATAGCCTGAGTGAACTTTTTTGAGCAATATTTGTAGTCAAAATTGCAGATTTATGAATTCGTAGAAACGTCCTATAGCTGCATGGATTTGTTATGCATCGGTCGATCTATATCCTGTAGACTTAATATTGTCCCAGATTGTTGCAACAGATGTTAATGGAAGTAGCATGCCGGCAATAATGGCATAATAACATGCCAGTTACCTACTCATCGCAGTCATCGCTCAAGCCAATGTTGCAACTTGATCTATCAAAACGTTAAATCGGAATTCTAAAATGGAACTAGATAATAAAAACAAAATCACCGTATAATAACGGCTGGTTGTTCATTAAAATACAAATATTCGACATTCAAAATATGGTTATTCATCAGATAGAAATCAAATATCGAGTTCATTTGATGCAGTTTTATACGACTATTTTACTACTAGCTATTGCGTTTTGAAAGTAGAACAGATTTACAGTTTTGTAATCAGCATTAGAGGTCAATGTGGGACTGTAATAAGAAAAGTTCATGCATATTAAACTAAATTAGTAGGTATATTTTGCTAAAATAAATAAGAGAACTGAAACAAAATTAGAAGCTTCATTATTTTCATTTGGGGCACCTCTATAAGACCTACTACACATCCGTTAGCTCGATTTAGATATTCTAAATCGGATATGCTCATAGAAGGTGGTGAAGAAAGCAGGCAAATATTTAATAAATAATTTTAATGAGGCCTAATTTGCATATCACGGTTTCGGTGACAGAGCTTTCGGAGGAACTAAATAAAAAACTCGATAATATTCTCTGTCAAAGCAGACTAGTCAAACATAGACAACATTGGCATTCTATCATAAGTCACAATCATAGTCATATTTTTTTACGTAGAACCAGACTGAAAAACAAACAAGACGGTATTAAAAGCGTTATTGTAAAAGTTAACAGCGGGCTGACGATGCGATGTCGAGGACGCTTTACACGTTCACGACTTTGGTAATTTTAACAAGAGCACGTCGAAATATGCACTGGCACTCGATTGAGATAATGGTCAATGCGAGAACGGTACCGAGCGAACCGGATGCGAATCCACTATCGGCCGGTGAAAGTAGATGTTACAAAAAATGCTCCCATTCCTTGGGCTTGATATTTCATGAGACATTCACTTGAGCCTGCCACTAAATATAGGGTTGACAAACAAACTGTATCGATAATAAGTGCTTTTATATTAGGTACCTCATTATCGCTGGTGGAAAGGAAAAACAAATGAAAGGCCACTTTGGTCCAAAGTTAGTTTTATATGCAGTTCGATCGTTTTGGATTCTCTATCGATCCTTTTATGAAAGCCAGTATCCATCGCTTTGGAGATAACCTTCTAAGATAGCGGGCAAGACTATGTGTTGCAAAATATAACCGCTTAAAAACAGACGTATGTTGATTTGCTGCCTTTGAGGCATAAATAAACTAATAATAATAATGCTCGGACATTATCATACAGCGCCAACTAGCCCCAAACTAAACAAAGCTTGTACTATGGGAAACTTCAGTTGATAGAAGACTCAAGTGTATATTATTTGTAAATACACACTTATAATACATACCAAACACCCAACCACAAGGAAAACACAACATGTTTTTATCTCAGAAATGTTCAGCCCAGCAGGAATCAAGCCCGTGACCTCCAGCGTAGCAGTAAGGTATACTAACCATTAGACCTGCGGTCTCTTAGAATATCACTACATAGTATGAATATAAATCGCTTCCCGCTGTCTGTCTGTCCCTAGTATGCTAAGATCTTTAAATCTACGCAACGGATTATGATGCAGTTTTTTTTAATAGATAGAGTGATTCAAGAGAAAGGTTTTTATGTATTATTAATTAGTGTTTTGTAGGTATTTAACTTATATGGCTAACGCTGGGCGTGCGAAGCCGGGGCGGGTCGCTAGTGTTTAATATAATAAAGGATCGTTAAAATATGTTTACTTGTCAGCCCTATTGTATATAGACTTTGAGCAGCGTGACCCGTTTCGACAGGGCACCGACAACACGTGACGCTTGCGGGCTTTATGATCAGTTTCATGACACGTCCTATATTCTAAGCTGAGCAATTGATAGAACAGATACATCCTGACGAAACCACATATGGCACCTTGTGGGATAACTTACAGCTTCGGTGTTTGAGGAGATTACGTCATCATTGCAGACCTGCCTCCCTATTCGTGTATCGTTTTCAAAATTCTGACATTCGTTACCAAAACCGCTATTTTTATGTTTCTCCTTGTTTCTCCTACGTCAAATTGACGTAATGGTGTTTGAAATATGATTGAAATTTTCATACAGAATACGGGTTGTACTTTATTTTTTATTTCAGGTTTTATGGCCAGTTACTTCTACTAAAAAACCAAATTGTACCAGTAATTTTTTGATAGAACTGCTTGCAGATAGAATCATTATTGTTTTCAACACCAGTAGCTTGCTAAGCTATCCAATAGAGTAAAGATCACTTATTATCCATGCTTTTGTTCAGTGAGTGCGTGATAGTAACATCAATCTTTCTTTTGGTCTTTAATGGGAGTTGACAAGGGCCAATCGTCGCGGAATGGGTTATGTATGGAGCCCTACCAAATGTAATTTTGTGACTACTACCAAGAAAAGGTCAAAATTAGTTTCGCGGTATTATTTAACAAAGTAAGTTTATATTAATATTAATATTCTGCCTGTGCATTCGAATTATATTTATTCCGTTTTATAATAAATCTTGATAAAACAATTATTACAAAAAAATCCAAGCATCGAAAGAAAAAGACAATGTTATCTAAGAATCCAAAACAAATATAACGATAACATTAAAAATAGTCTGAAAGCCCAATACAGGAGTATTCGTACATAATGTCGGAAGCATTTTAAAATCTTGTTCTGATTTCCTGCAATAAATATGAGTTAAGAATTCCGCAAAAGTGCAATAATTTATAATAAGGTAAACTGAAAATATTCCACTCGTACTTGCCCATTGCGGGAAGTGCCAAATTTAAGGTCTGTTTGTATGGACATCGTCCGCGCCGCGGTTCGTATCAATTAAGTTCTACTACCCTATATTTCATTTCATTAGGTCGAGATCTAAGAAATCGATAACTACCTACTTTGGTGATGTGGCAGACGGTGTTAATGTAATTTGATTTATGTCACTGTGTACATTGAGCAGATTCGTGTCCCTGCATTTTATTCCACCTAATATTTTCATATAACTTTTGTTTGTAGAGCGCTGCGAAGAAGTTCACTCACATCTTTAGATTAGACGATATTTACGTTATAATCGATTGTTTATGAATCGAGTTACAGCGCCGTTCGATGTTTTTGGATCGTGGTGCAGGCTACAGCACTATTCCATACAATTCGACCTTTAGTATTGACGAGAATTCAACCACTTCTCCCCGTCGTGTCGAAAGCTTGACGACCTCTCAGAAAGCTATATTGACTCAATTTATCGCGGTCAATTTTATAGTCGTCAGCCTTTAACGAGTTCACTATTTGGTCATCGGTCTGTTGTTACTATACCTACTTTCCTACCGAGATATAAATAAATGATCGTGCCAAATCCTAAGGTCAAGCGGGTGAAGACTAGGCTCGTGAAGACCTACTCCTAGATCCGATTTACAGGTTGAGCAAACATTATGACTTCCGTGGTTAGATTTTGATATTGCGATCGGAATGCCACCGAAGATTTGTGACGGGTTTACCACTTGAGACTGGGACCTAAAATAACAGTGTTGACTGACGGCCCCTACGGGGATTATGGGAAGGCGTGAAGATATTATGTATATTTATTTTAATTACCTACGCATTCTATGTAAACTTCTTGATATATACTGGTCTGAACAGCTACAACAGCGTTAGACTTAGATCTGTAGAAGATGTAATAGTTTTATGAGACTAAGAATTATGCGATGTTCAATTTTCATGACGTGCGTGTACGTAATGTAGAAATTTCTCCAATAGTGAATTTCTCAGTAGGTCTGAAATCTGTTATTATAATTCGTGGTTGTTAGATCTATTTCATCCGGGCGCATATTGTAGGATATAGTACCTTAATATAGAGGCAAAAAGAAAAAAAACAATTAAGAACAGAAGGAAAGATTTACTAACAAACTTTTAAACACCTGACCACAAAAAAAACTAATTTGAACGCAGGTATTTGTAGAATAATTCATTAACAAGAATTTTATAAATACCTAGAACATAACGCTGTCAGTTATCGGGCGCTGTATCTACGTGCACATAAATAACATGTGATTTCATTTTATAAATATCAATGTTTAATGTCGGTAACATTGCCAAACAGCCATCACTAAGTCACGATTTGCACAATGGCATACGTGCGATTTGTAATTGCAATTAAACTTTTTATAAAATAACCTTTGCAGGGACGATACGACACGATCTTAGCGTTTCATCGCATCTTGGTTGTTTCTATAATAATCTGATAATATTCACACGGCTTTAGGTGTACTTACGTGTTAGCTAAGTATATTTATTAATATACAATATGTAAATTAATGTTTGTTTGTCCCATTTGCGCTCCTATCCTATACTTCCATCCGATGACGATAAAACTTTGGTGAGCCCGCGGGGGCTCTTGGAAAAGACAGAAATATTAATTCTTGCGGAAAAAAAAGAATAAAGTTGCATTTACAACGCATGCCAGCCACGACTAGTAAGTCTGCATATAGATAAAAAAAGAAACTGACTGACTGGCATATCACCGCACAGCCTAAATGGATGAGGTTAGAGATTTGAAATTTTGACAATTAGATCAGATATCTTTTATGAGGCGGATGCCTACCTCATATATTGTATTTCCATAAATCCTTCTTTAGTATCCACTAAGCAAGGGTTTTTGGAAATACCACCCCTAAGGAGGTAAACTACTGGATGAAAGTTTAAAAAAAAGTAAGACGCATGAAAATTTGTATTTGGCCTTTCAGTTAAAATAAATACATATTTCAGGATATTTGGAGATTCCACCCCTATGGGGGTAAAATAGGATGTTGACTTATTGACACGTGTTAAGCCGCAGGAAAAAGCTAGTACTCAATAAATGTTTAATACATTATATCCTTATATATTATATAAGTACAAACTACAAACGAATAGAAGATAATAATACTTGTATTTCGAAGCCTTTGTAAGGAAAATCTTAGCCTTGTTGGTATACTCCCCCGAGACGTACTCTTAGATTTGGGTCAATGTTATCACAAATGTAACACAAAATATTCTTTGACATCATCGTTCTAACTATAATATCAAACTGACGTTGTAATATAACAAACTAGCGACCAGACCCTGCTTCGCACGGGTGTATTTTACATAAAACCTTCAGGAGTCACCGTAATTTTAAAGGTTTAAGCGTATAGAAGGCGGAAAGCGACTTATTGATTTTTCCATGATTATGTTTTAATATAATTAAATTAATGAAATAGCCAAAACGAAATACCAATAACAACTAGAGCTTATAAGTCAAATACATACCAATTTACTAATAAATCAAATGTCCCAAATTACTGACACGATTAATCAAGCCAAGGAATAGTTATAGCCAAGCTGTACAGTGATTAGCAAGGTTTATTGGCTGAGCTAATCCCTGTCCCTCTAGAGTATTATACTTCAAATAATTTGCGTATATACCTTGAAACAATGATGACCTTTCGCCCTCCACGGCCCAAGCGTCGAGTTTCTAGCAACGACTGAAACTGAAACATATAAGTACCAAACATATAGATTCAAAGAAGCATATTTTAATATTCTACTGAGCAGTGCCAGCCATGTAATTAATGGAACGTAACGTAATTACATATTTTTATATATTATCCATTGCTTTGACGGACCAAGGCTTCCTTCAATCAATTTAACACTCTTGCTCGTTTATTTAAATCATACTACGAAGGGGCTAAATTAATTTCAAGTCAAATTATCTACATATTTGGTTCATTAGTCCCTTATTCAAATACCTAAGCGTGGTTCTCTTAAGGAGTTTCTTAAACGGCTGCTTCTTTCCTGAAATTGTATGTCAAATGAACAGTTCAGCAAAAAGATTTAACTTAAGTACTAAGTAAAACTTGAAGAGATTAAATGGAAGGTAGAAGTAGATCGGAAGAAACGGGTCAGGAAGTTAAAACCAGCACACTTAAAAACAACCACATTTAACATTGTAATCCAAATGTTTTAAAATATGTCAATAATAATAAAACAGTGAAATATAATGTCAATTAAATTCGTGACTAATGGACCAATTTAATTAACATAAATGATGATTTTATTAAAATGATATAGTTTAGGTATACATAAATATTAATAAATTCTTTAATAGTTTAACGATTATGCAGAGTAACTAATTATTATTATCTAACGACCACATGCACGACTATACGGTAAACAACTGACTAAATAAATGTACATATTTCTCAAGAAAAAAGTTGTACATATTTTTTTCTCTATGTTTATAAAGGTTGTAACAATGATAAGGTTATAACAGCATTGGTCCTTTTGTTGTTTTGTCGGGATACAACGTATCATACGATGAGTTATCTAAATAACTTACATTGAGAATTCTCTTGAGTGAGATAAATCATTTGTCTAACAAACACTGATGGTCATATTCCTATACCTGTCCGAGGCTCACTAACAAACGCAGTGTATTATCTACGTTGAGTACTAAGAACTTACAAATCGATCTAGTGCTTTATTTCAAAACAGAAAAACACGTTAATTTTTTATTAATTTGGGTAGTACATTATTCAGGTTGACTTTCCAAAACTGTAAGGAATTTATTTAATTGGGTAGTAAAAATACAATAAAGAGCCAATCACTTTAGCAATCAAGAAACGGTACTTGAAATGACTATTTGAATAGTATTTTTCCGAATGAAATTTCTCTGTGCTTCTCATCAACACTTAACAATTAAGGCGAAAGTAAATTCAACAATTTACAGCTGAATGCTGAACTAATTACGATTTGTGTTACACAACGGTTAGCTACATACAACCGTAGCTCAGAAACTATCCAGAAATAAAGTTACTTATTATCTAGAACACATTTTAATATGTTAATTTAATGTGCTATCTAATCACAGTTATCACAACAAAATGAGTTGTGTACAAAAATTGCAACGAACACAAACAATTCTTTCAGTTGGTAGTTATGATGAGTTGAGCGTACACAATGCAAGGTAAATGCGGTGCGAAAAAGGTCATGTTTTTTTTTTATTTTCTGACCAACCTGCTTTTTCTTGTTAGTGTTGTAATTTCTTAGTACTTTTATAAGAAAAAAAAAAACAAGTATACGGCCCGCCTAATGGTAAACAGTTACCGTAGCCTATGGACGCTATCAACAACAGGGGTTTCATACGTTTCGTTACTTACCCTAAAATGAGAAATACCTGTAGCGCGAGCATGAATAATGTTTTCGTATCGCGTTCGACTACTTTTGTATTTAAAAATGAACAGCGCTGCTGCGCTGAAAAGTGGAACTGCTGATTTCGAGTAAAATCCAGGTCTAAGCACTTTTTGCATAAGTTATTACTGAAGTGTTTTTTTATTAAACACAAGCAATTAATCAGTAATCAATTTGATTGGTTGGATTTCAGAAAGTAGCTAGACTTTCTAGACATAATTGAAAATTAAAACTTCCGTTAGCTTAACCTTATTGTTGCTTCAAGTTTTTGTATTGCTCATAGTTGTAGCTACATAATTGAGTATTTGAATCGTTTTGTTGAGTTGCAGATTCACTTTATGTTAACCAAGTTCTGATGTTAACCAAAATCATGGAAATAAGGAAGGGTAATGAATCTTTGCCGAAGAGATTTCTTCCTTATTCTGCTTGACGGGTCAATTTATATGTTATCTCTCAATCGGTTCTGTTATTTTCTCTTCTTATTTTTATTGTACTTATTGTATTGTGGGTAACTATATTTTTGGATTTAAACATTAATAACTTTTGTCCGAGACTTCGCCTGCGTATAAGCAGGGATAGCGCAACTTTTCATTAAATATTTTTTTATGGGTTCAGTCAGTCCGAATGTAGTATATTCATACATATAAACAAACAAACGAATGTTACCTCTTAATATTAGTACAGAGCTAGACAAAATATGTTGGGTGCTCCTAAAATTACCTTAAACACAATGCAATTGATAACGTTTTACGATATTCCTCCTCACCCATCTAACACTCAAAATATGGATCATAATATGCATACAATAGCCTTGGTATTTACAGCATAGAAGTATGTTATTAGAACAATACCGATTCGAATAGAAAGCGAATGAGACAGGACTAAAATTAATACCGAAACATTACGTCACTTAACTGGTCGTGCTTGTAATTATTTCTATTAACAGTCGAGGAACCACGAAAACAAATGGTATTATGGATCGTGTGAATTTCACAAGTGAGAAAGATGATTTGAAATAGCTACAACGGCGCTTGTCTCAACCCACTGATCTGATAAGGGACCGAAACATGCTAAACATTAAAAATAAAATTAACTAACATCTTCAGACTTTTGTATATTTTCCATCCACAAGTCCATCAACAAAGAATAAAAAAGCTCCAAATCTTACTCGAAGGAAGGATAAGAAGGAATACCAAATTATAGATTGTTAAAAATTTTGTTCCTAGAGTTATAATGTCCAAAAATATTAAATTAAGATCTTATTAGACTATATATATATATATATTAAGAGCGGAAACTAACAAAAAGAAATTTGCCAGGGTATATAAGCAGTACCTGTTAGAGCTATGTGATGTCAATAACTGATCTTGTTAGTACATTCACTGGCTGCGTGCCTGCTCAGTGGCTGCGTTGATGAACTCAGCGCAGACCGAACCTAAGCCTCACCGCGTAAGGCTGAGTAGGCACGCAAAACACGAGCTCAATTTAACTATCAATGTTACTGTGAGCCTAATTTTATAGTTTTTAAATATGTATTTTCGATTCTTGTTATTTTATTTTTCATTGTCATACCTATTATTATTATTATTGTAAGTCCGAGTGCGACAAATTTCCACAGTCAAACCGAGTAATCGGTTTTGTGGTAACCAAAAAAAATTGTAAGTGTTATAATCATAAAATAAAGAAACTTTGATTATTATTATTATTATACATTTAAATGCTACCATTTATATGGTTAAGTAATGTAGCCTGACCAATGATAGTCCTAATTTGTATTATATCTAACACTGATTTCTGTATGTATACTAGTTGGTAAGTCTTATCAAATAAATTAATACTAATGACTTAAAGTATGCTAAATGTTAACTTTTTAGTTTGCTAAGTAGTTATTTAGTTGTAATTTGTGAGACTATTTGATTTGAATTTTCCACACATTTATCGGGAAATGAATTCAATCACTTGAATTTATAATTTACAACTTCACAAAATGTACTTTGAAATGGTAAATATCCTTCATTAGATTTGAGATTCCAATAAAAATAGCATTGCAGATTGAAGCTATCCGAGCTTTGACGAAACGATAGATACCGAAGGATTGTACATATCGTAGTTGTTGGTCATTGACCGGCGTATAATTAAAAGGATACTTCCTTTCTGGTGCTATGGGTCAAAAACTACCTGCATACAAATTGTTTTTACATCCGCTAGCTAGGTACATAGTTGAGTCATAATTCTTAAATGTCTCATAATGTGAACTTTTAATGTCTAGGGTCTGCTATGTTTACTATTTGGTCCAATAAGATTTGAACAAATATTATGATTAGTCTAACTCCGCTTCAAATTCGCCTAACTAGTTCAACTAATTCATTGCGCATGAGAGCATCCTACTAAATTTAGAACTTGTGAAGAGTTTTAGTACTATTAGGACATTGCCATTGAATATCAAATTTACCAAGCGTAAAGGCTCAGACAGATCAAAATATTTTGCATTGCTAGGCTTGTCAAAGGAGTCCAAAACAGAATTAAAATTTCCATCACGCTATGCTAGGGTATTCGGTGTTACCCACAGCGGTCATGCATCGTTAGAAATAGGTGCAGTACCACGTTGTTATTTGGGAAATATGAAGTTGCGAATACAGGCGAGTTGTAAATGTCATTGACGTACAAATCTTACTATTTTATTCAATGCGAAAGAATGAATATTTGTTTGTTATTCAATCACGCTTAAACTTCTGAAGGGATTTCATTGAAAATTGACACTGATGAACCATCATGCTTGCTTGGAGTCAAACATAGAGAAAAATCCATGGTGTTTATGAAAACCGTTTTTATCCTTCCTTTATGCGGACGAAATTGCGAGCAAAATCTAGTATTAAAATATTTTTAGGGGCTCTTGAACAGATGCAAATGTTCATTAGATGTTCGGAAGCTCATCATGTAGTCAGTGGGCGTCGAGCTGGGGTCGCCGACCGTGTTCGGACAGCGGCCGTTCGTTCACTTACCTCATGCCATGCCTAACTACTGCCTATTTACACTAGCGGCCAAGGTGAGGGACTCGTCCAATCTCCAAAGATATTACTAGAGATAAGCGAATCCATGCCAGTTTTATTGACCCTAAGTGTTTTTCTGCCCATAGGTTTTGTTTCATTTGGTCAGAGCTTTTCGATTTCGATGTTGATTGTATTTGATACCTTTTTTGGATCTATAAAAACTGGACCGTTAAATGTAAATTCTAGATGTCCATTGTGTAATGGAATGCGAATTACACGCGGGTCGATTCTATCCCCGAATCCGATCGACTTTATTACGTCACTTTTTTCGCAAAGTTAATCTTTCAAACGAATGGGTCCAATTATCTGTATGCTCGTGTTACGTTTGTTACTAGCGTTTGAGCATCGAGTAAAAATCCCTTTCTGGGTAACTTATGGAATCATTCTCGGCAACGTTTCAATTTCTTCCACATGCACTAGGTACATAAACTAAACGTACCTATCTACTAGGTACTCTGTCGTAATGACGTCGTGCCCCACTTTGCTGGCAACCCAACCGTACATTTCCCTTGAGGAATGTATTGAAGCGTATGCCGATATTATGTGCCTAATTAACTTACAGCAACAAGAAACTGCGTTAGCGGTCTCAAAATTGCTTTAAACAACTTGTTTTACATATCGTAGAACATTAATAATCAGCTTAGGATATACATTCCTGTATCTAAATCCAAATTTTAGTACAGTTTTTAGCTTTTAAAACATTAACCCCTGATTTCTATCGACCATGCGATTCTCTAACTGAAATATCAGAGAGCGATACCGTGACTGAATTTTGGTTCAAGATCTCAAACTACACAGAGACAAGTTGACCTTTGACACATATAATCAATTAATTAATAAATTTCGAATTTGAATACTCATTGATTTTGTTCGGTATGGACTACTGTAGGTACAGATAGATTTTTTTTGTAACGATCATGTCTACCGCATTTCGTTTCCCATGCTTTCTTCTTATACCATAAGATTCTGAAATCGCCATCGCCACCTGCCTAGCAACATAATTAATTACTTACAATACCATGTTAACTTTTAATGCGATTCAGAGAATGTGCCCTAAAGTTCGGTCCGTTAGGTAGGGCTATTAAAATTCAAGTTATAACATACTCGCCGTTACTCTTCACCTTGCCCTCGTTGTTTGCTTAGTCAATTTAGTCTAGTGACTGGTCCACTAGTTACTAGGTAATAGACTGCTACTACTACCAGCTCCTATTAAATCATCCATTAAGCTAACGGTTATTTTTACGAATAACTAATGTGTAAGTGATATTTTCAGTTTCGCATTTCAATAACTTAAGATTGGACACATAGGATAGGAACACCATAGGAAGAAATATATTATTGATGACAAAATTATTTTAAAAACATCATTAAGCATAGCGTCCAAATTGATTCCATGTAGAAAATATTATAGTTTATTGACCTATTAGATGCCTTGCATAGTTACAGGCGGCTCGGATTCGAACCGAGCAAACAGAATTATTATTGAACCATGGGTGGTTTATTGGACGATTTGATGAAATATACTTATTCTCAACTTGGTCTGTACCTAATATGTTGTAGGGTTGACATTTTACTGCATGTGATATGTGATCGTATTTTACTTGGACGCTTTCATTTATCTAGTCAGCTTTTTTTAACTAGATGTAGGTATACCTTAGAAGGCGTTCTTAGAGATTATCACTACCCAATACCCAAATTATAATACATGGGAATGTTTGAATTTCTAACTCGATCATTCCAAAATTACTAATTACTAAGTTGGATTTTTTTTTTATCAGCACAGATTGATAGACCATGATCTAGACTCAGAAATAGGGTATTTTATCAAATGAATATACATGCTTTTTAGTCTATAAATTCTATAATATCTAAATTTTGTCCGAGTCGTGGGTAAAATTTACAATCTTTATAATAAAACTTTTGTATTAAGGAATAAATGATCCGTTCAATAAACCGCCTCACACAGGACCATTAAGCTTAATCGAGTCGTAACTCTGTGGGTTCATCAAAATACAAGTGGTTTATGGCGCTGCAACCGGCCAATGTCAACGAATAGTGTCGCGATAAAACACCGGTGAATTGCCGCTACACGTGTCACACTGGTTGCCCGGAACGTGCCTAATGTCTGCGGTAGTATTTCTATTTTATTAGTGAGGGAAACCGGTAATTGTAGAAAATGTTCGCTGATTGAAACGTGGTGATTTATGTTTCATAAATTATGTATTTCTTGACTGGTGTAGAGGAAATATAGATACCATACGAATAGTGTAGTTCACCAACATAGACAGATACCTACAAGACGACTCAATGATACAGATTCTAGAATGAGGTAGAAAAGAGGCTATCATTATGGTTGTTACAATTTAACGAACATGGTTTTGTAGGCTACGTGATTAGGTTTCTTTACCCACATTGCTGTGTCCTACAGGATCCATTGTTAGTTTTACTACTTACTCAGATGTCCCATACTACGGTAACCGTCTTCCATAGGCTTGTTGGCCTTGGCTTAAAGATTTTTTTTTAATTCCAGGAGATGGAAAACGTTCTGGACGAAGACACAGAGATGTCGGACTGGCTTATCGAGCGAGACTCCAAATCCGGCGTGGTGCTCCACGACAGACTAATGACAGACGCAGCCCTGGGCGCCGCGCCCATCAAAACAGAGCACTCCTACAGCCTACACTCGGATGTGGAGTCAGCTCCGTCCTCACCGAATCACACCAAAGTAGACGGTAAGTTTTAATTGCATATACAACTAGATAAAGGAGTTCCTAATAATGGTAACAAGTAGACGCTTAAAATATTCATAGAGTGTATTGCTGCTGCTATGTTATTTAAAAAGTATGTTTTAAGCTCTAAGTTTAAGTACGGACCCTTGGGTGTGGAGGGTGTGTTCTTTGTATGATGTAGGCATCCAATAAGAAAGGAATTTCCGGAATTCTACCCCTAAGGAGGTTAAAATGGGGGGCAAAGCTAGTCTGCTTATAAAATATAATTCTATAATCACATTTACCTACTATAAGCCTACAATTTAGTTCAATTGTCGTTATCGACCTTGAATTTTACTAAGAGTCACCAGGCACGAGTATTATGTAAACATTGGTTTTATTTAACTTACTTCGCTTATACGCATCTGATCATGTTTGTTCCGCGAGTGTTACATCACGCATTTTATCGATAAGCACGGCCAAGAATTTATATTAAATTCAAATTTTGCACGCTCGGAAATTCCCCTAACCTTCTTTATTGGATGCATTATCGTGAATTTTAATAATAACGATAGAAAGCCTCTAAGCCCGGTTCGTATAAGAAGGCCTTTAACCCGAAACCGGCGAATCATAACTTATAGGGCATAAAAATTAATAATTTAACATTTTAAACATTTTGTTCATATCTACGATCAAGAACGCCTTAAATATGAATAAATTGTAGCACATGGTGGCAAATATAAAGCAACAATGCTAATTAAAAGAAAGAAGAAAGAAACACATTTATTCATAACAACACAAACATATACGAAAGGAATACAAGTGTAAAAGAACATAGTGTCATTATGAAACGGTCCCAACTCAGCATGTGCTGGATGTCTTGTGAAGGACAACCAGCGCTGATCTTCCGTTGGGACCGGTGACGTCACTAATGTCACAGGTAATTGTCACAACAGAGAGATATATAAATAAAAAGATACAATATAGCAGTAGGAATAGGCATAGAAGATGACGATAAAGATCTCTAATCTATTAACTCTATGATATAAACAAGGAAAAGTTAAAAATGCACGTACTGGGTAAATGAAAACCAAAACAAAATCCGCAAGTCGTGAGTAAATCAAAGCATTGTGATTAAAATGAGTCATTGATGGAAATTGTTCACGTACGGAGCATTCCGTTGTTTGAGTTCACGTAGATATTCTAAAAACATTTCTGAAACACGCATCGATAACATAGGTGCAATACAATCATCGCTGTGGATTTATTTTAAACATTGTTGGGATCGGCGCCCATTTGGCTGGTAACCAGTGACTACATCCTTACAAGAACGGGTTGGTTGGTTAGATTTTAGCAGTAGTCAGATTTTTAGGCTTCCGAATTCTTCGTCACGCTCTCCGACGATAAGACAGAAAGAGATGGAGGGATATAAGAGAGTCGGCGGCTATGAAAAAAGCAGTCAAGTAACATATTATACTGACAAACTTTATATACTGACCACGAGCTCCTATTCCTATCACACACTAAGTGCACTCAGCGATTCACCCGCTCATACACACTTCTAACCTTCTTGATAGTTATGCTAAAGTATATCTAAGCGATTTTTCGAAAAGCACGTATAGTTTAGAGGATTAATTTTCCAAAGTAATTTCTTAGTGCTCTCCTACATATGTATAAAGAACACCTATGCAGACACGTTTTATGAAATTTGAATTAACGACCGCCTTACAGATTTGTCTGTTACGCAGTCGTTAATTTTATTAAGTAGAGGAGATGACAAATACTCTAATATAATAGTAAAAAATAAAATACATTTTTAAGTCGACAGAAGCGAGATAATACATAGAATCAAGTGTTCATCGCATGTTTTTGGTCAGCAAACAAAAGTTAGTTTTCACAGCTGACGCGTCGCCTTTGTATGACAACAATCAAAGCATCGTTACTGTGTTACATCATTATCATGAAATGTCATGCGGTCACAGTAGTGGCTTTTAAATCATCACATTTTATATGTTTAGTGCGAGATTATGGGAGTTTAATGGTTAGGCTCACTTCGCACGATGTGAACGGAGCTTTACCTTTTTGATGTATCATGATGGGTTAAAGGCCTTTTTAAGTACGCTACGTAATATTCAAAGAGATGACTTGATAGTACATGATATAAAGGTGAGGAAAGATGTGAATGATTGAGCAAATTGTTTTCATCATGGCTGAAGCCTTGATTAAAAAGTAATTGATTACGTAAGAGAGATCAATGAAGGCAAAGAGGCATCTAGAACAAGAGTAAAAGTGGTTTTCTGTATTCTAAGATGAGATATGTTGTAAGTACACTATGCCTACCGAGAAACTGTCATAGCCATTACTAATTAGTTTGGATTTTTTGAAATAATCTTGCGTTCGTCCGAAAATAAAACAAACAGACAGATAATAAAGTTTTTATTATCCTTATAGAATTTATAGAATAAAGTCATAAGTACCTCCTTGGATCAACAGTAATGCGTCTAGCTTGTTTCCTAGTTCTTTCGATTTTAGTGTCAAAATAACAATAAAATATATACTAAATTATTAGCTGGGCCCGCGGTGTCGTACGCGTGGAATTGTTTTGTGTTCACAATTTCACGGGTCTATGTTTATGTTACGCGGAAGCCTAATTATTTTTCTAAAATAAAAGTAGCCTACGTTATGCCTCATATCATTAGCTATTATTCATTAAATGATAGTTTTTTTTGAAAGGCCTGTAAAATCCCCTGTTTTTTCTAACAATGATTTTCCAATTTTTATTCTACGTATTTGGGCAAGTGAATCACGATTTTATGTCAAAGCCCTGCAAAAAATATATAATTGAGCGGTTAAACTTTTCTTTTTAAACTTTGCATTACGATTTGAAATAGCATTTGGTTTGACATTTGAAAACAACTTTGAGTAAGTCTATTATTAAAGCATACCTATCCATATTAAGACTACTAATAGATGTCTTCATTTGTATTTAATTTCTTAATCACAGAAACCATATATTTAGCATACGTCTTTGCCCACCACTTCGCCCGCATGTAAATCGAATAACACTGCCAGGGTATTGGTAGATTTTTTCATTGTATCGCAGTTTCAGATAACCCCTTATAAAAAAATATACCTTTTGTAACATTAATACAAGACTAGCTTCCTTCTCGCGGTTTCGCATGCGTACAAAGATATAAAATAAAACTAGTTTTTTTTAAAGCCTACTGTTTTAGACTGCTTACCAATGGATGCCAGTATTCTTATGTCTGTCTTGATATCCGGGACACAATTCATGATAATTTAGTTTAGCTGAGACCTCAGAATACATAATAGTACCTGCAATGAACAGACAGACAGAGCTAAAATAATGAATATTATCAACTATTCTCAAAAACAAAGTCTGTCTGTGAATTACGGACTATAAACTATCTAAAATAAACCATATATTTTTTCACTTAAAAACTTATTTGGATGATGGCTATTTGCATCCAGTTACAGGAAGGAAAACTGTGTTTAATGTTATAGGAATACGAAAATATTATTACCTATGTATTTTACACGCAAATGATGTCACGGGAACAACAGTAAATAACAAAGTATATATATATATAAATATTAATGAATATGTAATTAAGAACGTTAGTGTAACTTATGCGTAGGTTTTTCCCTTGTTCACAAACACAAGTTAAACAAGTAGTCGCGACCCGAAAGTCAAGACATTGCAATCCTAATTTTTATTACAGATGCATTCCTAATCTCAAATGTTGAATCATTAACCTTGAATATAAATATTCCGTTACTTCCTTGTATAGAGGTCATTTTTTGTAAAATTAAGAATACAAATGCTTGCAATTAAACGAACATGTTACACAATATCGAAACACATTTTTTAGAGTTGATCTCATAGTGACTGGAGCGAGCTTTTTTCCTACGAAATAAGTAAAGATAGATACTATTATTAGGAAAGCAACCAACGACATTTGAATCAGTTGAATTTTTCGCATTTTTATATAATAATTATGAAGATAAAAGTGGAGATAGATTGATCTTGCAAGCATCCCGTAACATGATCATAGGTCGCGGTAGTCGTATCCAAGCGAGAGTTAGTTGTACGAAAAACTACAATGTTTTTAATATGTGCAAAAATAAATAGGTAATGAAATGAGTTCACATAGTAAGTAAGTGAACCTGTTACCTTATTTCTCTTCATCCCATATACTTAAGCACAGTTACTCGAAGTAATCATTAAAATCATGGCCGAAAGTCATTTTGCAACTGTTTTCGGTGAAAGGTAGATGTTATTGGTCGGGTGAACGCACGGATGATGGCCGACGGTCGATGATTTATCTTAAAATGTCAAGCATTGGAAGCTACAGAGTCACGGTCACACCTATGAGGCATCCGGCTGATAAATCTATGTCAATTAATAATTTTATTTACCTCTGTAAGGATTTTATTACTGTTACTATGCGATCAATTATAAACATCGTCAATTAACCGAATTCGTATAGAAAGAAAAATACTTACCACTTTCTGAAAGTAATTTTTTGAAGTGACCTACTAGCGTTTTCCAAAATTTTCCGTTTTTAAATTTGTAATCGGAGAAATTCGCATATGGATGTGGACGTCGGGATTCGAATGTCCCAACGTATAGCATATATACTGGTATCATAGCTACCTTCAGGCCTCTAGCTGGACATAATGGTATGACTATGACAATAATTTCCTGTTGAGTCTTATGCAAATGATGCATTTGTTACGCATTTGATCTAACTAGGGTTAGCCTGGAAACTGAAATTCGATTACAATCTATATGACACGTAGCGTAAGTACATACTCTTTTAAGATAAAAAACAAATGTCATTTGGAAAGAACAACATCTGTCAGGTCTGATGTCTGCTTGACATTCAGTATTGTGTGTTAAACGCATGCTAGTTTGTTGGTAGTGTGCGTAATTTATTTTATTAAACTAATGTATTTTTAATGCCTATTAAATAAACATTTTAACTTTCTGCACTACTTCACCATATAAACTTTATCTATGTCAAATTTCATATCCCCACCGGACAAATTTCGTAAAAAGCCGACGATTTTTTTAATGACGTATTAATAATAAGATATAAGGGCTTAACTCACGTGGCAAGCGACTGAGATGTCGTAGCTGCGATCACATTGATACTGCATTCCAATGCTGTTTAGGGGATATACCGTGGCGTGGATGCCGTAGACATTGCGTCTGAGGTGCCAATGCAGTTCGAATAATTTCACACTATGCATACGCACGTCATTGCACTTGCATTTCATTTAATTTCAGAAAGTTTCAATTATAGTAGGGGAGCCGCAGCGGGGATTTTGGGATTTACACGAGCGTGTCAGATTAACATAAGGGGGGTACCCTGCACCATGATGAGTACCTCCGCCATATATGAGCCCTCCATATAGGTCCGCGCGTCTAGGGCACCTTTTTTTAGTTTTCAAACCACAGTTTAAGAAATATCCTCTCTATCACCGTCAGATTATAGTGTCAGCATGACTGGGACATCAAGCTGAACCATCTGTAAAAAAATCTGACGCGCTCGAGTTTTCAAAAACGCTTTTTTGTTTTTTTGCATATTGTATTTTCAAAAATTCATCACGAGCTTGCGTCACGTCCGAATCGTCAGTCTTTCGAATAGTAGCTTTTTTCGGGTTCGCTTAACACCCCCTCTGAAAATCTGACGCGCTCGAGTATGTCCATGTGGCTGTTCCATCTACATTTTTTAAAAACTTGCAGGTGGGCGGTCTCCCCACCGGCTTAGGGGGGAATACATCATATAACCTTATTTTCTACCTACTATCTAACCTTCAAAAATAGGTCCCCATGACGCTCGAGTGAATCCCCATTTAGCATCGTGGGCTCCCCGAATATTACTACAGGTTACATTGTTTGATTTGAAATATGATAAAACCTTTTAGCGTATGTTTGACGGGCAATATAGTAAGAGATAAATCTCAAGAGTGTAAATGCTAATCGTACATCTATAATACTGCTGTTCAACCCAAGTATGGATACTTACTATTGTTTTATTTTTATAATGCTGAAGATACTGCGAAAACAATATGTGTGGTGGTGCCTGGTGAGTCGATTACAATACCAATCCCATTATACCAATAATGTATGTCGTCATGACGTCACTCGACATCCGTGAAAATCCGTCATTAATTTGGCAGATGTTGGCAACAACGAAACAGTTTGTAGGTACCTTTTGTACATTTTTCTGACGCCATCTATTGTATATTAGCCCTTGGCAATAATACCTACGCTCATGTCTTTATCCGATTGAAGTAAACAAGAAGACAAACGAACTCATCCGTCATTTGTGAAGATAAATCGGTAAAAAATAGGTAGCAGTGAGCTAAAGCTATCATTAAGAATTTTAGATATAGGTACATGTGGATTTATTTACCACGCGTGTGAAGCCGCGGTCAAAAGTTAGTTGATAATATATATTATAATTACGTTTTTTTTTTTGGTATAGCAATTTTATTCTTGTACCGATTTACCATTAATACTAAGTAAGGGTATTCAAGAAAGATTAGGACATTTTATCTATGTTGAAAACCAATCAAAGTTAAGAAGTAACATAATTAAAAACAATTTGCAATTTTGCAACAAACAGTCAAAATTGGAAAGTAGGACTTATCAAATTCACTCATTGATTATTCGTAGTGTTTAAAACTTGGAGGTTAATATCAAAGGTTAATTTATTTGCACATTAATGATTATAAAATATAAAAATGTCAAGTGTTGAGGTTCCAAGCTGGTAAATAAATATACAATTCTTAGTTTTTATTTTATCATAGAAATATTCATTCTGAGTATGATTTAAGTCCACTAATTTCACTGCATATCATGAGTTAGTTAGAATTAGGAACCAAAATGAATACGCACAAGACGTTTCTTATTTATTATTTTAATTAAAGATTATTAACTTTCATTTTATAAGCTTTTATTTAGTTTCACCCGTCCGGTGTGTATGTGTATATGTAATTAAATCTTGCAAGCAAATTTTGACCCATTTCCCAGTGTGAGCTGAAATTGGGTACAAATGCCGCCATTTTTTATCCAATATGGCTGACGTCACGGAATGGAGATTTATCATTTCCACAGTAGTACCTAACCCCTATGATATGGGATCAAATGAATGGGATAAAAGCGTGTATAAAAAAAACTTTTTTTACTCACTTGTGTTTGTATAAATATTTTGAAGAGTTATTGTTATTTTATATTTTCATCATCATCAGACCGATTGGATTAGTTTGAATGGCCCCATAATTTCGTTCGCATACCAATTGCCGGCTTGCAAATTGGTTTTATTTTCGTACTAACTAAGCAGTCTGGCGGTAACCGTAACACGCCCACCTCAATCAGCCTTATCACTGCACTGTTCCAATCAAGGTTTCCATTGGACACTTGTAGGTTATCGGTTCTAGCCAATTTATTAAAATACTGAGATACTGCTTCGAAGTTATCTCTCTCATCAGAATGTTGCAGTTAGACGTCTACCACTTGTCTTGTGCAAGCTGGTGATGGAGATGTAAGGTCCTTTCGCGTCCAGTAGTTACTGGCGCATCTCCTGCGCAAAATTTTTCATACTCCTTAGGCGGAAAAAAAATAACATACTACCCGCAATACCAGAGGTATTGATCACGCGTTGCCGACCCTAGAAAAATCTCTTCACACCCTTCTTGAAGAACCCCATGCTGTACACCAAGGCGGGGAGCTCATTCCACATTCTGATTGTCCGCGGGAGGAACCTTTAGAACCGCGCAGTGCAAGACTATTTCGGTTCCAATCTGCGGGGATGAAGTCCCGATTAATTTAAACCTGAGTCCATTTTAGCCACCACTATAACTCCTGTTTGTCCTCTTTCAGATATGGAAGACGAATGTTACCCAGCAATGCCGGCGAGCGCGTGGAGCAGTCGGCGGAGGTCCAGCTCATCCCCTCTGCGCGAGGTCAAGTCGGAGCCCAAGTCGGAGCCGGAGTCCCCCACGTCCTCATGCCCCCCCTCGCCCACCCCTGGCACGCCCGTCACACACCTCGACTATGTTATTGATCATACGGTTAGTATTACCAACATATAGTAATAGTAATACTACAAACTTTGGATCACCGTTT
Source organism: Falcaria lacertinaria (assembly GCA_951449985.1). Lineage (NCBI taxonomy): Eukaryota > Metazoa > Arthropoda > Insecta > Lepidoptera > Drepanidae > Falcaria > Falcaria lacertinaria. Next base: position 3,459,218 of record OX602114.1, read on the forward strand.
CATCCCCTTACTGAATAAATTGTGGAAAATCTTTACTTAGTGGATGCCTACGTCATAAGAACTTTCTGCGTGCAAAATTTCAGCGCAATCCGTTAAGAGGTTTAAGCTGTATATTGGTGTCTTACCAATGTTAGACTAGATATCCGATCAACCTCATTTAGAGTATAATATACTTATTCAATACTGGTTAATGGCGACTAGCTAACCCACTTACTGGGTGTAGTGTAGGTAGCCTATATAGGATATATATTTACTATTATTATTGGTATGATTGCTTATTTTGTTTATGAACTCCGACCGTTGGTCTGAGTCCCTTCCGAAAAAGATTCACAGTTCCCTATGGTCTGAATGCTCTGATGAAATAAAACAACATCGATTAAATTGGCAGATAATTATGCTGTTGGCCCTACGAGCCCCATAACTATTTCCTGAACGTCATTGGCAATTTTATTCTATTTGGTAATTATAGTAAGTTTAACGACTTAAAACTTTTACTCGGTTATCGCCAGGCTACTGTAAGTTTTCATCGGTGGGCAATCAAAGTAATATTGGTAAAATGGCTGTTCTTACAATTCTAAAAATAGACGAATAAGCGATGCTGACAGCTCATAATTCTGAATCGTACAATCACGCCTATTTCTCATCCCATGCTTATTCTTTCGAACGATAACTCGACAAAAACTAAAGGTTACTGTAGTTCAACTATCTTTTATAAGTATCCCAACTTTCACCTGTTAGCCATGGCAGTTTTTATACTTAGTCGCTTTTGCAATAAGCCGAATGTATTAAGATTTTTAAGCGAGTGCTTCGGTAGTTTCTCTGAAAAATGTGGTTGGTTGGAATTTTAACGATTATTGACCGCGAACAAATTAAAAACATAGCATTGCGATGATTGCTGCATCACAATGTTATGTGTTTTTAATTTGTTTGCATTACAACAATTGTAATTAAAGCTTTATAACGACACAAGACTGTCGTTGCGTATAGGTGGTCTGGTAATTGTATTGAAGATATAGACACTCGTAATGAGTTGATGCTCAGAACATCGCATTGCCATTTCGTTGATGTTTATAATAACTATATATGGGTTGTTTGATGGTTCTGGATTTCATGTTTCATGAATACCAACTTTGTAAATAAAGCTCTGGCTGTCTGTCAGCCGATCTGTCTTGTGTTCACACTTCAAAAAGCTAAATTTATCTTTTGTCGATTAATATCGTAGATATTAATTTTAAAAGCGGTGGTGGCCTTGAGGATGTAGCAACGGCCTGTCATCTGATGGGCCCAGGTTAAAATCCCGGCCTGTACTAATGATTTTTTCTAAGCTTAAGTACAATGATTAATCACATCATGAGCTAAAAAAGAGAGGTAGGGCGAATTGGGATCTCACGTGGGTTTTCCCATTAATACTGGAGCAGCCCGACAGGGGACTGTACCTCCACCTTACTGAAGACCGCAGTGAAATAACACTATTTATTGATGTACTGTTGTGTTTCGCGGTATGTAAGGTTGCCAGTGCTCCACAAGAATACGCTGGGCTAGTAGTATTGCTGCAAGCACAGTGAGTCCTCATCAAAAACCGGTAACCAGTAAGTGATACCCCTGGTATTGCTAGCGGCTATAGGCTACGGTGACTGATTACCATCAGGTGGGCCGTTAGCTTGTGTGCCACCATAGTGGTATAAAAAAAGGATTTGACAGCTAATTTACTTTTAAACATCAGCATTCTACATAATCCAACATCGTTCTATAAACCTTTCTACATTCAAGGAAGATCATGTACCAAAATATAACTTTACTATTTTCGTGGTTGAAGGTTGTCTAGGATTTGTGAACAAAAACTAATAGGTCATAAACAATGGAACGGTTAGTTCATGACTTGAATTTATACGAATCTACGGAGTCATCTATCAGCGATAATATTAAGCTGATAGCTTATGCTATCAGCTTAATATTATTATTTTGTAAGTACTATAAGTACTATAAATAATAATACTTTGCAAGTAGCAAAGGGGTTTTAAAAGGTCAATTAACGATTATTCGTTAATTGACCTTTTAAAACCCCTTTGCTACTCGATCTAGCATATTTACTTTTGGTAATTAAGCAAGTCATGTGATGGTTAACTCAGAGTTGCAACAGACAATGTAATGACATTTGCATTATTGGTGCTAATTCTATTGTATTGTATACACAATTACTAAACTAATTTGACAGTTCTTGCTCTCCCTTTCTTACGTGTGGGGTTAAATAAGGATAGCAATACCTTTAGAACTGTCAAATTAGTTTAGTGATTATGTTCAACAGAATTGGCACCAATTACTAAGGAAAGTTATTAGTGATATTCATTACATACGTCAAACGTAATTCGTCTAAATTTTGAGTCGTGGGGCTTTCGGCCACCTTGGATAGGTAGCAGCTATACTTTCAAATACATACATACATATTATCATCATTTCAAGTCTTTTTTAGAAACGATGCGTTTCTTAAAGTATGAAAATACTAGATTTTTAGTTATCAGGGGGACTAAAAAAAAAGAAACATTAGACATTTTGAGTGTTACGTTTTCGAAAACATAGTCGTTAGATATTCGAGCTACCGGTACTGATCGTTGATACATGTTTTTTTTTGTATTGCAATTGTTTTTTTATTAATAAGTTAGATAACTACATAATTATAATTGGCCTTTTATTGGGTCCAGGCTACCCCAGACGCACGTCGACCCTTGGGATCTTTTGTGCTGTGGCGACTAACTAACTATATAATAGTTTTTAGTGCAATATTTTATTAATTGTTGGTGTTTTTTCTCTTTCAGACGGGCACAATCCACATGCCACAAGCAGTACTGCAAAAAGTAGGAACCGCTGGAATGCCACAGTTACTGCTGAGCGCAGCCCCGCGGCTCGCCAACTCACTCTCTTCAAACAAACTCTCCATCAAAGTCACATCCAGCTCCTCTGCCTCAGGTGAGTTATAATAATCTTCACGCCTTCAACAAGGGTCCCCGAAGATGTAGGCAAAGGTTACAACACCCACTTCTCACCGAGGGTAATAGGATGCCAACGTGTCAGATCTTAAGTCCGTCGCCGTCACTTAGGTACTTCCCTCATGGGTGAATTTGGCTTTTTATCCAAACATTCGCGATGTAACATATACATAGTATAGCTAATCGCATGTTGATACTGAGTTGATACATATCAACATGCGATCAGCTCGTGATCACGGCAATGCAACTTCGCCGAATGTTGATGTATTCGTAAATAAACATGTTTATGTTTCGCTACGACTCCTTTTCAATGTTATTACCTATGGAATGCTATCGCTTTACAGCTTACAAGCAGCATTAATTAATAATTGATACCATTATATACTTATAAAAATTTTGGAATGAGCCTAGAGTGAAACCATCCGTTAATTAGATAAATAATCTAGAGCAATAATTATGATGCACGGACCTATAAATATCTACTTTATATATATGTATACAAAAACGTTTTGAATACGACTTCTGACTCTATCTACTTCTTATTATACATTAGCGGCCCGCCCCGGCTTCGCACGGGTAGACATTTATCAAATATTTTGTCTACCCGTGCGAAGCCGGGGCGGGCAGCTTGTATAATATATAGCCTATGTTACTCAGTGATAATGTACCCTTTTAACGGTGAAAGAATTTTGAAATCGGTCCAGTAGTTTCGGAGCCTATTCAATACAAACATACACACGAAATTACAAATCAAAATGAAAATCAATCAAAATCAAAAATTATTTATTCAGTTTAGGCCCTAATAAGGCACTTAAGAAGGTCTAAATTACCACCGGTTCGGAAAAAAGCCACCTGAGAAGAACCGGCAAATCTTTCCTCTTTGTAATATCAGTATAGATGAAGATACCTTACATGAGCAAACCTCTTTCAAGTAGCTCGCAAACCGGCGTCCTGTAGAAAAGCGCGGGGCTCTCCAAGCCAAGTTCGACATATTTTATTAAGCGATTTTCAATTGTGTCTGTTTAGGGTTAGGGTTTAATTTAAATGTTGTGTACAGGGTTCAACCTGCCGCCGACGCCGCCGTCGTCCCTGTCCTCGTCTGACAGTGAGGGCGCGCTGTCCCCGTCGCGCGAGGCGGGCCCGCCGCCCGCGGCCGCACCGACTCGCCGCGCTCACCTCTACGTGTCGCATCACTCGCGGCAACCTATCAACACGCCGCTCATCAGCACTCAGCCGGTACGAGACGTTACCAACGCGGTTCACCCACGAAGTACATTAAACGCACCCTTAGTTAGCTACATAGAATCTTAGTTTTATTCAACCCTGCCTGTCGTCACAGCTGTTGTAACGCACGGCTGTTGGGGTTTTATTTAAGACCCCGTTTCTGGTAATCACTACATGGCATAAAACAAAGTCGCTTCCCGCTGTGTGTCCGTCCCTATGTACATATGCTTAGATCATTAAAACTACACAACGGATTATGACGCGGTTTCATTTTAATAGATAGAATGATTCAAGAAGAAGTCTTTTACGGCTAATTCATTTAGGTTTTGTCGTTTGTAATCAAATCAAAACACGAATACCCTTTTTGGGTAGGTCTGATATTCTTATTGTGACTGTATTAATATTCTTATTGTATTAATATTCTTATTGTGATAGCAGAAAGGTTCAACAGGCACACTGGTGCTAACAGAGGAAGAGAAACGCACGCTCTTAGCCGAGGGGTACCCGGTACCCACGCGCTTACCACTTACCAAGGCCGAGGAGAAATCTCTTAAGAAAATTAGGAGGAAAATTAAAAATAAGGTAATTCAAATTAGCTGAAAGTGAAGTGGGCTATCTTTTTGGCTAGGAATAGATGTTACAGTGAAAGTTAAGCAACATCGTTTGCTGTAAGCAGTTAATTGGACCGGCCACCGCTCGCGGTTGCAACATCTTTTCCACAAAGTCAGCTGTCAATGTTCGTTAAGTTAACGTAGTGATTACATTGTTTGTGGTTTGTTGAGTTTTTTGTTGTTATTGCACTATGCTGAATACATGTCGTTTTCCTTCCAATGCCCACGATTAAGCAATGTTATAATTACGAAATCTACACAAACATTATTGGTCCTTCGGGCCGTTACAAGAAAAGGCCTAAGAAATCCCGATTAAGACAAAAAATTTATATCCCCTTATAACATGGACAACAATCCAAGTGGTCCTTCGAGCTGGACTTGTTTTCTTAAAGCATATTTGTCACTTACAGATATCAGCACAAGAAAGCAGACGCAAAAAGAAGGAGTACATGGACCAGCTCGAGAGGAAAGTGGAGATCCTGTTGTCTGAGAACACAGACTACAGGAAGCGGGTGGAGAGTCTGGAGCAGAAGAACGCTAGTTTGCTGAGCCAAGTAGCCTCGCTGCAGTCGCTAGTGGCGCGCGGCCGCAAGTGACGTCACCAGCACGCCACACACGCTCGCCGCCTACGTCACACCCGTGCTTCGTAATCTGTGCTCTAGCGGTGGACTATGAGGCGATCCTCAGACAGATAGTCGAAAACAACGCTGTCCCAAATTCGGAGTGTATTTCAACAATGTATATTTTGGATGTATTTACATTACACCACGAAGGGATGAACTGTTAGCAGTGTTAGCGTTTGAATGGTTGCTCACTATATTTGTTAGTAAGTAGGGATACTGTGGTGCTGGATCCGATATACCTGCGTTGCATTAGGTATACAAACTGTCAAGTGCCACACTAGATATTTATTTTAAAACTACAACATTTTCGTCGAGCCAGTCGCCTCGATGACAGGGACTAGTACTGGGGTCTTAGTTAAGTATCGATAGATATTTACGCGTGTTGTTTGAAATCTCGTAATATATTGTAATAGAGCCGTAATGGCGATTAATAATTTTAAGTTTTATTTTATGCGTGTTTCCATTTAAATGGGCAATAGCGTAAGAATTGTAATTGTTACCCAAAGCATACACTGTATTAGTATGTCGCTGAGTCTCCGAGCCGGCGCAATGGAGTTGATTTTCATGATACACTTAAGCAATCACTGTTTGTCGGGTTTCTGTGTGCGGCCTACGTTTGCCATCGAATTTTGGCCGACTACAGGCCGATTACTGATCGATTACTGGTCGACAACTGGCGAAGTGACGCGACGAAGTACGGTCGCCGGGCATCGTGTTGTGGGAATCTTGTAGCATAATAAATGTAAGACGGCTGTCCCCGCGCGCCGTCTTACCGATAATATTGAATTCCATGAATTTGCATTTATAGCGAAATGTGTAACGTCCCAGAGATTTTACCTTGTATTTAAGATAAAGTTAGATTTTATGTATCTGATAAAGGACCTATGTAACAACCGATTTGTGTGACATGTGTTTCGGTTATGTCTAGTCTCTGAAAACCGTACCGGGTCTCGTTGTGGAGGCCCTTGTAGAATGATAGCTGTATTCAACCTCAGTTCATGGTGCGCTCTGTGGATCGACAAGTACAAATAATGGCACTTCGACGAAACTAACACTGTGTGTAAACATCTAGCGAGCGAAATACGTCTTGACGGGCACAATTTTTATAAGTTTGTTCCGTGATCGTGCTTGCAACAGCATCGAAATATCGGCAACTAATGAAATAAAAATACCGTGGTAAGAACCCGTCAAAATGAATTTTAAACATTTAGATACCCACGAAAGTTTAAAACAATATACTATTTTTATTATGACACAAACTATCAAGCCGTCCATAGAACTGTTTTAGAAGAATCTATGTATGAATTAGACGATGTAAACGCTTCTTGCCATCCAATTAGACGTTCTTTTTGTACAGATCGTGCCCCGAGATAAACAAGGTAGATGGAACTTTGCGAACAACGAGCTGAAAAGCCGTGGTGGCCTTGTGGTGAAGCAAATGCCTGTCATCTGATGGGACCAGGTTCAAATCCCGGCCTGTACCAATGATCTTTTCTAAGCTTAAGTACAGTGATTAATCACACCATGAGCAAAAACAGAGAGGTAGGGCGAATTGGGATCTCCCGTATCTTTTCCCTGGGAGCCGCCCTGGAGTGACTGGGGACTGAACCTCCGCCTTGCAGAAGACCGCAGTGAAATAACACTACTTTGATGTAGTGTTGTGTTTCTGCGGTAAGTAAGATTGCCAGTGCTCCACGGGGAAACGCTGGGCTAGTAGTAATGTTGCTAGCAACAGTGACTCCTCATCAACAACAGGGTTGGCAACTCGTTAGTGATGTCCCTGGTATTGCCAGCGGCTATAGGCTACGGTGACTGCTTACCACCAGGTGGGCCGTATGCTTGTATGCCACCTTAGTGGTATAAAAAAAGTCTTACAGTGTACATGTACACTACGTCTTACCCACATACAACGTGTTTCAATAACCGGCGTCACTTCGTTGTGCTCAAAGTTCCAAACTTGTTTATTTGATTAGAGATCGTGCTCTATAAACTTACCTCTCGTTCGCTTACTGTCTAACATTCTTGATACCTACACTAAACATTCCATTGTCTCTTTAGTAATATGAGTGACTTAAAAGTGAGCTCTTGTACTTATACTTATCGTAGTGAATATATCGTAACGTAGCGGACTATTAACAATACTGTACAAATAATTACCACTTTTATAAACTAGTGAAGTATACATATTATGTATGAGTTGCTGTATACTATACCTTGCGCGAGGTACCATGAAATCTAAAGAAATGTTTGTTACTTTATAGATATTTAAATTATATTTACCAATTTGAAATGAAATTTTATATATCTACATTATATTGGCATATTTTGTCGTTATATCATAATATACTGTGTGTGCAATTGAACATCTCATAAATGTAAATTAATGCTCTTCCTATTTAGAACTTAAATAAACAAATATATTTATTAAAATCTATATAAATGTAGCAAAAATTTGTCCCAAATCACCAGGGACTGTGCGAAAGATTTGAGATATATTTTAAGAGATTTTTATTTCTTAACGAATTTTAAGAAGTTTGTAATAAACACAGATTTACATCTCTTTAGCGCTATACAAGTTAGGTCTCGAGATATGTCTATTTAAATACCGCGTTATACAAAATGATTGATGTAAAATATTGCAATGTGTGCCTGCCGCCAGCTAATTGTTTTACAGTTAATATATGTATACACATAATATTATATAATATCTTATAAGTGTCGGAGATAGGATCGAAAACCTTTTACTGATTAACTTTAATGTTGAAAAAAAAGTATTTTAAAATATTCAATTCCTAATTGTGGCATTTACCGTCTACGAAAGAGTGATTTAATTGAAAACGTCGTAAATTATGTTTTAACTTATGCAATGAATAGGTGTGTATGAACTGTGAGCTTATTCTGTGTGACTGTAACGTTCTGACGTAGTTTTGACGAAAAATTGTGATTTTGCTAACTAATGTCACAATTTACTAACTTTTTTTCTAAAATGACGCTACAATCTATGCAACCATCATACGGAATGAGCCGACAGGGCTCGTGTGCATCGTATTATTATGTTAAAAAAATGCCAAACTTACTTTTATTTTACACAATCATGTGTGTGCACTTACGTTGGGTGAATGTTTTGTGAGAGATTATTCGGAATGTGCGAAAATATTATGTTTGTACAGTAGTCGTTTCAATTATCAAGATTTTAATGGAAGAACATACGGCTATCTCATTCAGTGCGCACGTATATGAGAATGGATATACTAATAAGAACATAAATAAGTTTCCATTTGTGGTAGTTTAAAAGTAACGCCTCAAATGGGTCGTATTAACAATGGAATAATTATTTTCATTACCTTGTTATCAGTTTAAAGTGTAATATTTTATTGATATAGTTTTATTTGTTAAAACTATTTCGCTGTTACCCTGAGTCATCATTTTGTTGAATCTTTTGTTTTAATATAATTTTCCAATGACATTGCGGATTTTACTGTCACCCTTGAGCTAATAAAGCGGCAAAATATTGTAGATAAATTGTTTTCTTTTCTAAACCTACTATTATTTCATTACACCTGTAAAAGGGGTACCTTCTTTCGATTAATGCCTTAATACGCTCGAAAGATGACGACAGAATCACCAGCTCTCACTCCTGGTACTTTAAACTAGAGTTATTATACGTAAAACATTTTTAACAATTACCCACGTAATTTTATGAGCTCCTGGTGAAAGTATGAAGGTAATAATCATAATACCTCCTGTATTGTAATGGGCTCACTTTCAACTAGATTTTTGTAAAGTAAACCTTTAATTTTTTTTTAACACTGACACCCGTAATTTTATGATCTTCGGGTAAAAATGAATGGTACAGAACAAAATCCACGAACCAAATATAATATCGTGTTTTCTCGAAAACCGTGCGTCCACGGCGAAGAATATAAAATAAAAAAATCGTACTCTCTAGCTAAAGCTTTTAAATTAAAAATAATTAAACCTATAAAAATAATCGTTCCATGCGTACGAGGGGGTAGGATATTTTTGATTTTTTTCGCCAGGTACGCACAAATTTTAGCTGGGGGCGCTGGGGCTCTAGCTAGGAGTATATTTTTTTTTATTCAGTAATTATACTCCCTACATCACCTGCAATAAGTTTTTGGCAAATATTTTCATTGTACAGACACGACTTTCCAACAGTTTTATTATGTTATGGTATAGTATAGTAGGAGGAGATAGAAGTACTATTTAATTAACGGTTCTGGGATTTAATGAGTGGTAAAAAAACTGTTTTATATAGTTTTTATTGTATTAAAATATAATATATTGTATAGTGTCTTATCTTAAATATATTTTAATGGATATAAAACAATGTACGTGTCAAATACGCAAATAAGACTAGACGTTAAAATAAACAAATATATCTTACCAAAGTATAATTTAGAGCATTTTTATTGAACGGTCAGTCTTAAATTAACAAAACAACTAGGTACTACGGAAATAACGTAAACAATCTTACATTGTCCTTGAAATCAATCTCTTATATTATATTAGTTTTGAATAAAAGCCGAGTAAGTATTTTAAATTGGCCAGAAATAGCCAAGTACATTGTAGGTATACTTATGATATAGTACAAAGCTCAAAACAACGAAAGTTCTAATTTAAACGTATCATCCTCTCTCTTTCATTATCAATTCAAGCTTAATTGCGCGCGCGCACGTTGCATATACGTAGCAAGAAGACGCAACTGCATAAGCTCAGGGACTAGTAGGACGCGGTCATTTATCAAAGTTTGCGTGGGGATATATGTATAACCAACACGTAGAGGCCCGTTTTACAATCACACTGATATTATAAATGCGAAAATTTGTGTGTGTGTTTTTACCCTCTTCACGCTTCGACGGCTGAATGAATTTGTATGACATTTGTAATGGAAGTAGCTTATAAGATGGATTAACATTTAGGATACTTTTCATCCCGAAAAACTGTGGTTCCCGATGGATAGTAGAACCCTGCGGGCGACGCCGCGGGTAAAAGCTAGTTTATAAAGATGGCGACTATCATTCCTGGAATGCTTTTCGAGATTTAAATTTGACATGAAAAATTTATGAAAACTATGACATTATTCGAAATATAAATCCCAGCATCAAAGGGTGATGAAAACTTTTTTCTTGGCCATGACGTGAGCAATTATGACCCACAACGCCGTGACCCACACAGCCCCGATAAGCTTTATAGTATGTGTGTTCATGTTCGGGATACTCCAGTGGAACGGGAAAACGACAGCACAAAGCGAATGCCCTATGTATAGGGTGATGGCGTTAAGGCCGGGAGACCTAAAGGGTCCCCCGTCCCAAATTCGCCAGGCATCTGTCAACATGTAGCACACGCAGAGAATCACCAAGCAGCATGCTGTTGTCACTAGGACGAACGACAAAGACCTGGAAAGAAAAGAGAGAATTTTATCGGACAAACAGAAATAGTGTTTTTTTTATATACTACTAAGGTGGCACACAAGCATACCGCATACTTGATGGTAAGCAGTCACCGTAGCCTATAGCCGCTAGCAATACCAGGGGTATCAATAACGCGTCGCCAACCATTTTATTGATGAGGACTCACTTTGGTAGCAGCATTATTACTAGCGCAGCGTATCCTCGGGGAGCACTGTCCCCCTCACTCAGACACACAACACTACCTCAAAGTAGTGCTATTTGACTGCGATCTTCTATAAGTTGTCAGTTGATAACAAGTTCTCACTATACCTTAATAACGTGGGTCGATTCAGTTAAAATTTGTAATAGACTGTATATTGGTTATTTTGAAAAACAATAAAACTATACTTCTTATCTGTTTCTCACCAAAGGTTTTTGTTGATGGGTATGATGCCATGTTCCCTGGAGAAGCCGGCGAGGAGAGCCCCAGTGAGGGCGAACACAAGAGCCCAGGCCAACCACCGAAACACGCGAGCCTTGTGCGACCGTAGTAGGAGAACTGTCGCCCCCGTCTGTATTCCTAGTAGCGCTTGGACGGCTGATGTCAGACAGCCTGAAAAGAATAAAAAAATATATTGGGTATGCAGCAATAATAACTTTAATAAAAAAAAAAACTCACCACAATAAGCTTTCTGTATTTGTCAATTTCACTGAGGGCCAAGAGAATAAATACAATCATACAAACGCAATGAGAGAAGAATTTATACTCCATGCTACCTACCTAAATGTCATAGTTTTTCCTGACAATAATAACTAAATCTGGCTAACGTTTTTTCTTAGACACGAGACAAGTGCCTTTCGGGGTAGGCAGAAAGTCTAGAGCTTTTTTTCTTCCAGATACAGTAAAGAAGTCTCATTGACGTCTAAAATCTATGAGCAAAATCTATTGTCCACATAGAAACGAAAAGAAATGTTAGGTATGTATGGAATACAAAATTTCTCACCAATTTTGTATAATAGGTAGTTTGTAAGAGGATTACGTAAATTAATGACCTTCGTCATCTAATAATGATATTCTGACAGCATTTTCCTTCTAAGGATCATTTTAATTAAGGTAATTGTGTCAGCAGCGACCGTGACATTTTAACAGTGATCTAGAAAACGATGATTACATAACTGAGATCGATTTATGTATACTTGATGATCTTTACCCTCTTTAAATATACTATATTCGCACATTTGTCACACATGTCAGAGATTTTTATACGCAGTTGATTTAATTATGTTTCAATTTACCTAACAGCCCTTCAGGGTCAGTAGGAGGGCCTCCGTATATTTCCCTGGCGTCACTTCTTTGGAACATGTGAGACTCGCCCAGCAACAGTCGGTCCAGATAGCCGGCGGCGCCCCCTGAGCAGTTTGGCGCTACCCAGTCGTCGTGCTTGCCGCCAGGACCTAAATAACCACTGTGGGGAAAGCAACACCAAAAATATTAGAGTATATAAATAGGATATATAGTGGTTCAAAAAATTGAACGAAATTATGTAAGGAGATATTCCATCCTCTTCAACTGTCTTCAAGATTATTTTCTGAGACAAAAGATAGCCTATAATCCTTCACCAGGATATAATCTACAACATCAACAGGTTAAAATGAAACATTATGCTGAACTAGCTCGGATAACTTGTAGAGGTACGTTTTAGAATTCGGCATATCGTTTTTAATTAAGCACGTACCAATTGGACCAATTTGACATACAATATTGAATTAATAATTTTTATTTATCTTTTATGAATGTGTTTTGAGGCAAATATATTTCTGCCAAATTACAGAAAGAAATACGACTCCGTAGTATAAGTTGAAGTGGTTCTAATTCAGCTTACAAGATTGGCCTAAACAAGCGAACATTGCAAGTTAAATAAGCTTGTAAAAAGAAAGTGGGAGACAAGAATGAAGATAATAAACACTCACGCTGGACATTTCGGGTCGTGAACAGCGAAGGTAATGAATGTGTGGGCAGCCACTAGTATAGCAGCTAAGACCCAACACCATACGCAGGACAGCACATCCTTTAAAGCTTCACCACAGGCACTCTGTAAGCAACCGAAAGATATACTTCATTAACATGCCAACAGACATTTTTCATAGTATATACAAACTAAAGGTCGCTTAAAGCTATTCAAATTGTTATCCCATATAAAAACTTACGTTGCGTGGAGTGTCGTACTCGCGTGCAGTGATAGCATAAAACCCGGCAGCGATGAGGTAAGCTACTGCCAATCTCTGGAGCACCCCGAATATACGCAGCTCTTGCAGCATGTTAGTCCCGAGGATTGTGTTCTGGGCTATGCCCAGTACGAACATGAACATTGATCTCTGCGGACAATGATTTCAAAGATTAAAGAATAGCCATCGTCATCGATTAAGGCTATTGCTCGAGTGGGTAAGCGCAAGGCGCAGTGGCACCTAAGGCTATAATAATAGAAAACTGTGTCAGTTTTATAATTTTTCTCTGCACCCGCAGAAAACCTAATGTGGGATATGATAGAAGCGTTATCATCAACCTCGTCATCGTCTCGTTACGCTTCAACTTCGCTTTTTCAGTGTTTCAGTATTCTGCGAAAATGTAGGTACCTCTGGATTAGCTTATGCGTAAAGCAAGAGAGAGACCGTCGGCTTTTAAAATGGCATACTTTCGAACCTTGCCTTACGTCTGTTCTTTTATTCATTCTATTGCAGAGAGAAAGACAACTTTTCGATTTAAATATGAATCACTTAAAGCCGGATCTATACTGCAGGTACTGTTCAGTACATTGAACCTATTCAAACGAAACATGAAATATGCCATCATTGTCTTCAATTATATTTGACGGTTCCCGTTATGTACTTAGCATTCATATACATTATTGTCATAGATATAATCGACGCTTGACCATTGTTCTTCTCTACGTATAATGATAACACTCCCATTACAAATCTCTATGTAAACTAGGCCATTCGACACTGGGTCAGTACGTATATCGAACGGAATAATGATCGTTCTAATAACGACGGTATACATACTGAAGATGGCATCAACGCATCAACTATATACATTGATGCTACTAGTCTTAAGCAATGTGTAATAAGAACAACGTATGAAGAAATGGACGAAGTGCAAATGAAGTGATCTACTGCAATGATTGGAGAGAGCCTTGCGTCGCGTAACACGCAAGCGCAGAATTTCCAATGAAATATTCCGCAAAAAAAATAGCTCGACATCTGCGACGCACGAGGCGTGCCTTTTGATACGATACAGTTGCATTGCAAGAGATTTAATCAGGTTAGGGAGTAAAACAAAATACGGAAGTCTATGTGATGTAATATTTGAAAGTGAACGGATCGCGTGCTGTGAATAAATATTTGTCTTTACCTCGTGCAAGTTATTGATTGATAAAGTTAACACACACCGTAAGATTAGCAAGTGGGTGATTCTGGTAACGCGAGCGTGGTAACGAATATTCAATTTAATGTTATGTACCAAGAAAGATGATATCAATCAGCTTTCTATTAAGAGCAATTTTACCAAGTATTGATTATTGCTAAAGGTACCAATTTAATAAAAATAACTATAAGGTACAATCCGATATTGGACAGCGTATTTTACTTACATAATTTAAACCTGATACCTACCTATGTATATAACTTTTATCAGCAATGGGTACTGGTTATAAAGGTCGACCGCCTCTGGCAACATCCCACCCTTCACAATTTCAGATGATTTCAAACCAGTCCTCGCGTTGCATAACAATTACCGATGCTCTGAACAATAACTTTTTAATTTATATATTGTTACTCTGTTCAATCATTATTGTTATATGAAAAAAGACAGAACACTGAGTTTCTAGCCGGTTCTAGGTGGCTTTTTCCGAACAGTTGCGTTGGTAAAGTAGACATTCATAAGTGCCTTATCAGGCCTGAGCTGTACCAACAATTTTTTATTTTAATACTTCACTAAAAATAAGTGCATACAGAGATGAAGGCTGATAGAGAGGAATTGAAAAAGAAAACACCTTAGGCCGACCCTACAGTACCCACGACATGAGAAAAGAGCAGGACGATAATCATAGTTGAGGTGCACTTATATAAAGGTGTATAATGAATAGTCAATAAAAACCAATAAAATATATTTGGTTCAGTTAAAATAAAAAATCATACTAACCGTCAAATCACGTTTCCTGTAACCACAACCACATAATAGAAAATTTCATTAAATTTTGAAACTCACCCTAACAATATGCATGAATATCTTCCACCGCGGCACTCCTTTCGCGAAGGAGCTCTTCACAGCCAATGGAATGCAGACGCCCATGATCCAGAGGAACGCAGGGAACACCAGGTCACCGACCGTCATGCCATTCCATGTGGCATGTAACAACCACCAGTATTCGCCGGCACCGTCGTTCACGAATATCATGAATACTATTGCCATTCTGAAGACAACGATGAAATTTTACATAAACAAATGGATGTGTTAAATGTTTCTGATTTATCTATTTTCTGGTCTATAAAGATAAATAAGTCTGTTAAGGATATGGTAAAGAAATCTGTAGATTTCTTCAGGTTGATTTAGTTTATAACCCTATGTTGGCTATTCTCACTTACCCTCTGAAAGTATCGAGTGCACGTAATCTATGTTGTATGGCCAACTCCTTATCTCCATAGCGCAGCTTTCCAGTCTGCCTCACTCGGGATATGATCAGCTTGAAGATTCCGTACAGTATCCACACTGCTACCAGCACTCCGAGCATGAGAAGCAATGCTACGGGGATTAAACAAAACATCTTGTTTGATACATACTTTAAATAATTGCTACCTTTCAATTATTTTGTGGATTTTCAGACATTTGGTTACACCCTACATACATAAATAATCTTTATTATAAAAATGTTGGTACTGGTTATTTTTAAAGTTTTTAGAAATAAAAATGCCCATCAGCAGATGGGATGAACGTTCTCCCTGCTCTTCTAGCGCAGCGTCTCCTCAAGAAGCTGTGGAACCTTACTCACAGTGAGAACCTGCACTGACTCTGGCAGGTTCAATTAATGAACGAAATTCCGTTGTTCGTACTGTATCTACCAAAGCCTTATGATTTTGATTTTTTCTTCTCCATTCAAACAAGATCCTCAATATATAATAGTAATAGTATGCATGTTTGTATTAACGGTCCGCTAGTTTGAAGTAGCTTGTTTAATGTCAGGGTCAGCTAGCGAATGTCAACTTTTTCTGCATATGAAATCTGATTAGCATAGTTTATTACATTAGTCATAAAATGTATGGACTGTACAAATTATATTGTTATTAAGAGTACTTTTAAATCAATCTAAACTAAGATACCTAGTTAACAGTTTGAAGGTGTCTCATATATGTAGATTATATTGGATTACGTAATGTCAATGATACACAAGCAATTTTCAAAGTCTTACAACGAAGAAAAGGTATTTCTGCAACTCGACAACAATGCATCTGTACTTTATCTATTGTTACGTGGACTCTTCAGCTTTGATACCATTGATCTGTACTTATCTCTGTTTACACGTCCAGATAAAAGTGTCTAAATGTCATAGGTATTTCATCCTTAATCCTCCTACGACAAATTTAATGGAACAGTTGGTGTTTGTGTGTGCAATATGAAGGGGTCGGCCTTGTTTATTCTACTGTTTGCTGGTTTTGCTTACAGTGCTGATTTGAGGGTAGATCCCTTGGTTCTTGTCGATGGTCAAGGATTGGTGCGCGGATTGAAAGCAAACGATGGAGATTACTCCCTATTCTTAGGAATCCCATACGCAAGCGTCGATAAAGAAGACCCATTCGCAGTAAGTGTGATTTTTTTTAAATAAAGAATTATCGTTAAATTTTAATTAATGTTATTAACAACTTTGCAGTCACAATAAGTAAAATGAAAGTCAATATAAAACTTTAATCACAGTGACATATTTTCTTTTCCTGATATTATTGATTACATCACATTAAAAAAATATGAGATTTGTTCTGATAAACACTATAACTAAGTTACATAACAATAACTTTTTGTGTAGCCAGCACAAGACCCGGAACCTTTCTCCGAGGTGATCCACTATGCTAACGAAAAGTCTGTCAAGTGTCCTCAAACCTCGTCGTCCGTCAGCGATGGCGAGACCTTGGACTGTCTCCGACTGAATATCTACGTGCCTTACGACGCCAGCACCACAAATCCCATGCCTGTGTTAGTGTGGATCCATGGAGGAGATTTCGCCACTGGAAGTGGAGTGGAATATGGTGTAGCTAATCTAGTAAAGCATAAAATCGTAGTGGTTACGATCAACTACCGTTTAGGACCGTACGGCTTTATGTGCCTAGATATCCCCGCTGTACCTGGCAACCAGGGACTTAAAGATCAGTACGTCGCCCTTAACTGGATTAAGAAGAACATCGCTTCTTTTGGCGGTAACCCTTACAATGTAACCTTAGCTGGTCATGGCGCTGGTTCTATGTCTACCCTATTACACTTATACTCCGCTAAAAATAAGTTGTACCATAAAGCAATAGTGGAAAGTGGCACACCACAGACCGAAGGATTATTTGTCAACGGAGATGTATCTGCTGCTTTGAAGATAGCTGAGCATTTAGGATTCAATACTAGTGACACGGAGGAAGCCCTGAATTTCCTAAGAAGTACACCTCACAATCTGGTAACAGGAGCTGTTAACGACTTAAAATTGCCACTGAAACCATGTAAGGAAAGATCCTTTAGCGGCATTGATAACTTCGTAGAATCAGATCCGTTTGCTCTGACAAACCAGAAGAAAATTAAAGACACTCCCATTTTGATCGGATATACTGACAAAGAAGTTGATTCACTTAATGAAGATTATTTTAAAACTGATCCATTTGTGGAAAAATTGCAGAAGAATTTTAATTTTGACGACCAGCTACTAAAAAAAGCAGCCCAAAATGTGAAGCACTTTTACATTGGGGATCGATCTCTATCAGCAGATGTAGCAACTGAACTTGAAGACTTCGAATCAGACTTTGTTTTCAATCATCCAACTCGGAGAGCTGTTAGTAGGTTACTTGACGAGAATGCTAATCCGATTTACCAATACTTATTCAGCTATGTTGGTGATTCAAACGCGCTAGGTGCAGGACATTCTTCTGAACTGAATTACTTGTTCAATCTATCAAACGAACAAAGATCTGTTGAAGAAATTCTGATGGTGGACCGTATAACCACATTGTGGACTAATTTTGTAAAGTATGGGTAAGCAGTATAGATATATTATATATCCTTACATCACTAATAGGTCTTCTATTTCGAAAGACTTACAAAATTAACAAACCCCTATTCTTAACGTCATGAATATTAACCAAAATAAGAGTAAATCTGTGTCTTTTTATTTTTGTATTTAGAATTTAGTGAATCTATTGAACTATTTCTAAGAATAATTTCACAAACAAAAAGCTACCCCAGGCCTTTAAAGAATACATAATATCATAAGACTGAGTTATACCATTATGCATAATTAATTAATAATGACATCAATTAAGTCGTGACTTCAAAAGCCTTAAAGGTAATATAATCTTTGTTTCAGGAATCCTACACCACAGTCAACTTCCCTAATACCAGTGGTGTGGGAGCCGATCTCTGAAGACTCTAGGCCCAGCTTCGTGGTAGACAGGGACCTCCGGATGGAGAGCAGGGTTCATCAACAGAGAATGGCTTACTGGGACCTATTCTACTCTGTGTACGGGTCATATAGCCACCTTAGTCGAGGCACTTGCTATATGTAAATCTATAGCTGTAGCCATGTTCACAATTTATTGTTAACGGTATAGAAAACGAAAGAAATATATGGGAATTTAAAACTTGACCACATGACGTAACGTAAAAGTTTTTAATTCCCATTAATTTTAGTGTATTATTTAAACCGGTTGTAATCCTCATATTCATTGTATCATTGCATCACAATGGTATATTATGAGACAGAGTTAAACAAATGAATGTAATCATTAGCCAACAAACTTAACCTCAACATTTACTGTCAAGAAATATAAAAACAATTATGAGAAATGGTAATTTACTGTCAGAAAGTTTTGTAAATGTTAACGCTCAAAATTTCCTTAATATGTAAATCATGTCTTATCGTATCCATGTTTATGTCAATTGAAGTACGGTTAGATTATTGTTGACGGCTTAGAAAGGATTAAAACGTTTTGCATATTGTAATTTTATTTCTCACTCCATTGCCTCTGATGTTAAGCAAAATGCATTTTAACTTGATAGGTACTACATATTTTTCAGAGACTCACCATTAATATTATAGATCGATAGACTCACTACTAGTCTAGTTCAATTAGATAATAATGATGAGTTTCGTCAAATTCGAGACAGATTTTATTTTAAACATACCTAGTTGGTTTGATTAGTATTATCTATCTTCTAATATAAGTACTTAAAATAATAATAGGAACCTTAATATCGGTCTCAACGCAGCAAATCCAATTGATATAAAACCGCTGATAAACAGTCATTCATTGTGAGCCCATCTCAAGCGGATGGGCTCATCAAGACGGATCGGCGGACAAAGGATTCGGGACAATAACCGACGCCCACCGCCCGGGCCCACTTGCCTCGCATGACTTACTACTTTTGCACTTTTGCACGAACAAGTTACAATAATTTTCCTGTCAAATTTATGACATGACAGATTTGAGCTTTGGAGTTTCGAGAACAAACAAATAATGTTTTTCTAAAATTAATTCATGGATAAATTCTCCCTTACATTTTACAATTCCTTACTGGACCTCATCGTAAATGTATGAGTTTTTATACGCCGTAATTGCCGTCCCTTTTTTGTTAGTGCGAGTTACATACATACATATTATCACGCGAAGTGCTTCACAGGGTAGGCAGAGAGTATAGAGCGCCATTTCGCTCTGGACTTGCGCATCTTGTATTCATACATATATTAATATACTTCCTAATATTATTAAATGCGATAATGCGTTCGTTGGACACAACGACACAAGGACGACAGTCCTTTCACACAGCTATGCACCAAATTATCTCCGGTAAGAGTGTGTTGTGACACCTTTGCCTGCCACTTCGGGAACCCTTCTGAGAAGGCGTGAAGATATATTATTATTTTATACAGCAAAGCAATTTGTTTCCTCGTTAGATAGTTTAAAGGCAAATTTTACTACAGCAAAGCGAACGGCTCTGGCAGGATTTATCGCCCTGATGTTCAAAATCTACAAGGCGGCGTAGTCACGGCCAAAAACAAGTGCAAAATAAACCTTCAGTTTCTTCATGTAATAATCAAAGACCTAATAGGAAAAGTAATATCCTACAATTTTCTTTCCACCTCCACCAACACAAGCCTAATTTCGAAGAGAGCAGCTCTCATATAATAAATTCAATCAACTATTGCTAACGTTCACACAATAAAATGGTGAGTATTCTCCATAAAATATCGTTGATAATCAACTCGGTGAATTTGACACTTGGGGACTTTCACTAGCCCATCGAGCCAACCACTGATCGCATTAGTTCCGCCAGATTTTCACAATTTTCTCCGTCTTCTAGTGCGTGACAACTTTACCACAGCTTTTAATATTTTCCCTATTTTGTAAACAACAATATATAAATGATTTGGCACTTGTATGTTTACATTTCTATGCGGATTATTTAATTCTCATCATTACCATAATCTCAGTTACTGGGGTCAGTCGTCTCAATGATTGTCTCTGCATTCATTTAAGAAGCCTGGTTTTTTTCGTTATCTCTTAATATAGTACTCGATTGATGACTACTTCTACCTTTTTTAGTTTGTTTCTCATAATTTTACCATGGAACAAATTTTCCATGTAAATTTACAAGAGACGCTCCAATGGCTGTCGCTTTGTGTAATTTGGTTATCACATCGAGTTAGATAAAGAACCCAACAGGATATGGGATACGGCCAAGACGATCAATGTATCACATAATGACATTGACAATAATTTGAAATGTCCTATATTTCAATAGTATGGGTCTGAATTTAATGAAATATATCTTGCAGCAGCTTCACGAGGATAAGAATACGGCAAATCATTTTACAGTCCCGCTTCAATTACACTGGATTTCATTACCAAGCTGAGAATAATGAAAGACGACGCAATTCAATTCCCATGTTTAATGTTTTATTGATAAATTGATGATTCGGTGCATCGTACGTAAAGTTCAAAGATTTGACCTCGCATAGCCACCATTGTTGAATTGTGATCTTTGTATTTTATTCATTGGTACGAATGTCATTTAATCCATTCATGTCATGACGTAAGCAGTATACACGCCTAAAAAAGTTTCTATAATAAGGGTACATTGCTTATCCAAGTATGGATAAGGAGTGCCATACAATATTTTTGAAGAGAAAATCCTAAGGGTATAACTTATGGGTTCGCGTCACCGATATGCGACATGCTAATGTGAAGTGCTATTCCAAAGTTTTAAGTATTCCCTGCTGTCAGCAGTATCCTGCAGCAGAAAGTCTACTCATTTTATTCTGCATAGTTGTTTTATACTGCGTATTTGGCGACCAAGCGTACAGTCTACGTTATGGTAAGGGGTCACCGTAGTCTTAAGACGCTTGTAATAACAAGAATATCACTTAAGCGTTGCCAACTTTATTGTTGTCGAGAGGACTCACGGTGCTAGCTATCTTTTGTGCATGTAACTACAGCGTTTCCTCAAGGAGGTTTACATATATATACGTATGTAGATATAAGGCTCCGGATTTCAGGCAGTGCTCCACGAGGATACTCTGGGCTAGTAGTATTGCATATATATATAGCACAGTGACTCCTCATCAACAACAGGGTTGGCAACTCGTTAGTGGTATCCCTGGCATTGCTAGCGGCTATAGGCTACGGTGACTGCTTACCATCAAGTGGGCCGTATGCTTATGTGCCACTTTAGTGGTATAATAAAATAAGGTATGTATATGGAATTTACTGAGAAATAACGCAGTTGATAAGATTAGTAAGTGCTACTTCTGCACTTTATCATCCATTTAAAGATGATGAATAGATAAAATAAGCCGGCGAAGATAAATAAACAGTATCAACCTTAGAATAAGGACATCGCTTCGCTTACGCTAGTATCAACTGTCGAACAACAAGAGCAGCAGTTATTTGTATGTCAAGGCTTGCGTCATATATACGGGCCAAAGTGAGATTATCATTATTTAAATTTAAGTACGAACCTTACAGGCTGTTGATAATAACTGCAGTCAGGGTAATCATGACACAGAAGTCACTGTACCACGCGTTTTACCCGGAGGCATATATTGTTTACCATTCTCTTCTACACTACTCACTTTAAAACCTTATTTATAAAACCAATTGAGCTGTGTTTGATTGTCACAATTTGAAATATGTTTTCCATTTCACTGATCAAAAGCGTGTGATCGAAAACTGCATCATTTTATATCCAAGGGCTTTTCAGGGTAACCGTGATACGATACTTATTATAATTGTAGAGCATTCTTCCCAAATACTAACTTACTAAGTGAAAGGAGGCGGGTGGACCCCAGAGACCTGTAACTTTATACGGCTTCCAAGCAACAGTAAGCATAAACGGCTGGGAAAGGAGTTCAGCATGGAGTTCTTCAAGAAGGGTGTGAAGAGATTTTTTCGACAACGCGCTCGATCCCCCTGGTGTTGAGCAAGCGTCCATAGGCTACGGTGACCAGTTACCATCAGGTGGCCCACCTGGTATGCTTGTATACCACCTAAGTGGTATAAAAATTAATTACTGACTTAAAGATGATGTTAAATCTCTTTGGTATTTTGTACTCACGCATGTATATATCGACGGGCTCCTTGGATGTCTGTATGTCGCAGCCATCCTCGGTAACGTTCAGTGTGTACACGCCAAACTGCCCCATATTCGGCCTCAGCTGACATAACAGACCTCTGTAATAACGAAACAGTGTGAGCGGAATCGTTGTCGTATTTTCAAGTATGACTTTCCAATCATCTGAAGGTACACTAGGATAGGAGCGGTATATTCTCTCAATCATCACATACACCGTTTCCGCTCGATAGCTATAACAGACTACCTGTCGATATGTGACTATCGATAGCATTTCAAGTCATCAATAAATAGTACCTACGTTATGTAGGTACTATTTTTACCATCTTAGCTTTAGCTTACCATCAGGCGGTTTTTGAGTAGATACCTTGGAAAACGCAGTGAACCAAAAAACTTACTAAGTACTTTGTTGACTAAATAATTTTTAAAGTACCGTAGTCTAACGCGATAACAACGGTGTGAATCGAACGCATCAATTAACGGACGACCATCACCACGCCTTCCAACCGATTTTAGCAGAAAAAGATTTTCCAAAGCTTTAGAGGCCATTTTTAAACTAATACCATTTTACTAATTCATCGTAATGGGCGTTCAGAGCTATTCTGGCAAGAATTAGTTTCGGAAACGGAACAGAATATAATACAGGTGACGAAGGCTACTGTCGCTTTTGTTTGTTTAAGCCAATGACATTTAGATAGGCACTGTGAGAATAACAATGTTGGTCTTTCAAGTCCATCTTTATATAATAATTATTTTCCTTATAAACGTTTTAATCGCTTTTGATGTGGTTTTTCTTATGGGTGTTTCGATGTGTATTGGAGTGGATCCAGAAAATCTTTATTCTATTACTACCCAAGCGAAATCGCAGGGAAAGGCTAGTGTGAATATAAGAATAAAGTAAACAACACTTACGAAGTATTCCCAGCACTAAGGTACTGCTCCGAGGTATCAGTATATACTCTCCAAGTGGACCGCCGTACAGTGCTAACCACCCAGCTCTTGGAATCTGCTGCTAAGGTTTTCTGGAGCTCGAAGGGACACTACAACAATAATTTACAGTTTAAAGAAACACGCTTAGAAATTTATCTAGCTAGATGACCCTGGTCACGATATTAGGATAGTTTTGAAAATTATTTTTCGGTCCTCAACACGTGTGCAAATTTCCAAATTTTTTGACGACTTGAAGCCACATTCATACAACACCACAACTTATGAAAGCGTAAATGTATGAAAAGCCATTGATGAGCAGATTTAGTTGGGAAATAAACGTATGCTTAATGCTGTGGGAAGAAAGTACTCTCACTTTATGGCTATATTGATCCCAAAGCCACAGTTTAACAATGAGTTCTTTGTTTATATTAAAAAGCTAGGCAGATAACCTCTTATGTCAAAATTGATGTATTTTTATATTCTGTAACTAGCGATAGAAAGTGACTGAGATGCTCATTATTCATTATTAAATGTGTTATGGGTTCATTAACCCACCCCCGATTGCTATTCATTAAACAAACATAATACATTATTTTACCTAATTAATTAAATCATAAAATACTCTTTATTACCTAAATAAATGCAAAAACAGTAATAATGCGTGGTTATGCAACTGTGGGTATGAGGTAACCAAAAAACAGTTTGCTTAAAAATGGTTGAAGAACGCTTGTCTAGATACATGAGGTTCTAGCTTCCATTTCCATGTCAGATAGAGTGTACTACAGAGATAAAAAAGGCTCAGTAGAACTGCTATAAAAAACTAGATACTTGGGAGGTTCAGAGATTCCTTTAGTTCCTTGAAGGAAATAAAGAAACTGCGAAAGGAACTACTGAGAACAATCGAAAATATGCTAATATTTATAGTCGTAGATCAAATCGATATAAATCATTGTTGAACCATTTGATTATAGGTCGGGATTGAATGCCCAAAGAACGGCGATCGATGGACTCACCACGTGCTACGCTGGTAAAATATCTTCAGAGATTCCTGGGCAAGTGGATATTGCCGTACCTTGTCCTCCCTCCGGCGACCCTTTTTTGCAGATGTGAAGTAGGTGTCTAGGAAAGAGCTGGTAGATAAACGTATATTCTAATATTGAATAAGATCAGTAATCTCCATACAATTTGCCAAACAATTTTGGATTGCACCTGTTGTAAACTTCTTACTCAATACCTAAGTACATACTGGTGCCAATTCTGTTGTTCAAAATTACTAAACTTAACTAATTTGAAAGGTCTAAAAGTCTTGCTATCCCTTTCTCATGTGCGGGGTAAAATAAGGATGGCAATATTTTTAGACCTGTCAAATTAGTTAAGTTTAGTAATTTTGAACAACAGAATCGACACCACTGTCAGGTACGGTACCTATACTAGGTACTAGATTAGTATCAAATGCCAGTAAACAACACCAGGCAACAAACAAAGTGTTTACTTACTGCGTGTGCATAAAATATTGCAATTACATGACTAACATCACCAGGGAATTCCTGTGACAGGTCGTTAGAATATCATCAAGGGCATTGACTCCATTATTCGTATTATGGTCAGGTTAAGGTATAGTAATTAATAAAATTTACAGTCCAATAGATAGCATCCTTTTCCAATTAAAATTACGATAAATATTTGTAAAACAGTTTTTTGTTTGTTAAACCAGGGTGCAGCACCTTCAATGGATATCAAAGTTACCGACCTACCTAACATTGTATATTCGAAAAGCCTTTGAAACTATTAGATTTAAGATCGTAAATTGTATAATTTCTTGTAATACCCAATATTCTAGAGAAATTACTAGCTAAAAAAAATTATGTCACTGATCGTCAATCGCTATTCGTAAAAAAAAATTTCAACAATGCATTCCGTAAAGAAGAAAAGAGATATTTACAAATACTGCCCATTGCCCACGTACATAATTGCTGGAAAAATATCGATGACGTTTGCGTCTTGCGAATAAAAGTCAACCGCAATTAGGCTGTTACAGAAGTTTGTTATAATTGTAAAGGACGGATACACAAATAAGTTAAATAGGTACCAATATTAGATCAATTAATACCGCGACGAGAAGATCTTACAACTTTACCTAGTTAGCGTTGATGCAAGCGGCATTGGTAGGTAATTGAAAAAAAATCATCTAATATAGATTTTAAAAATGGTGTCAATTCTGTTGTTTGAAATTACTAAACTTAACTAATTTGAAAGGTCTAAAAATATTGCCATCCTTATTTAACCCCGCAACATAACATGAGAAAGGGGTAGCATGACTTTTCGACCTGTCAAATTAGTTAAGTTTAGTAATTTGAACAACAGAATCCAATGTCTGTTTTTATATGATATACACGGTGTCGTCGACGTTAATACATTTAAAATAAATTACTATTATTACAAAAGTGTTTGTTGTCAACTGTCTGCGCGTAGCATACATGGTAGCTCTATTCAATACATGCGGTGAAAATTTCGTGAGAAAAAAATTATCGATGATCTCATCCATCATTGTTGAGCAACACAGATTTGAGATTACACAGCTTTAAATATTATGTGCATACTTTACTGCATAGATTATTGTCCGTAACGAAGCCTGGTAACACGATATAATTGAGGTTTCAATATATGGGTGTTTAAAATGGGTTGTTGTACATTCGTCACAAAGTGGATTCGTCACGAAAAAAGTATGTGTAAATTCGCCACAATTCTAGCTTTTTCTTAGTAAATTTTCCAATGTATTAATTTTGAAAATATTATATATAAAACAATGAACCCCAGCTAAATAGTAGACACAAGAAATTACACAAGAGATTAATTTCTTATTTAAACTAGTTATCAATGGGTCATTTATAGGTAGTGATAATATTTATATTAATTTCCGAAACCGGTTAATGTATTTGCACAATGAATGGTATCCGATAAACAGTAAAATAAAATAAAAAGCAATGTCAATGTGGAAACTCCTAGACCACTTTTTGTACTAAGCTAAGCATGTCAGTTATATCCAACCGACTTTCAAAAAGGAGGAGGTTCTCAGTTCAACTGTATGTTTTTTATAGGCCATATACGTGCGTAATAGTGTTAACATTTTTGTGTACATTTCGCAGATTTAACGATTTATGTATTAGGCGCAAAATGTTTGACCTCGTAACAACTTACAAACAAGTAATTTGTAGTTCTGTACCGGTAGCAGGAGCATTGTCGACAACGTATTCGAAAACGTAACTCGCGAAATGTCAAAATTGTCATACTAATTTATAGTTCCACTTTTCACCGCTGCAGCGCTGTTCATTTTACAATACAAAAATAGTCGAAGGCGATACGAAAACGTTGTCGAAAAAGTTCATGCTACCGGCACTGAAATGAGTGCAGAGTTATAATCTTTTAGGTCTTATTATGTAGGTAGTCACATTTTAAGGCAGAACATTATTAAACAAATAAGGTTGCACAAAAGTTGGATTGCATCATTTAAATAAACCATACATAGCAAGGCCGTACAAGCTGTGGAATTAAACATATTTTATGTATTTTTATGATTGCCTCATCTCGACATTTAACTTCGTGAAGTCAGGCGTAAATGCTTTCAAAACGGCCAGTTATTACAAAAGTGACCCAGTCTAGTTCCTTAGCAAACCTATATCAAACTAATTTTAAACGGAAACTGATAATTGTTGCGAAATTACAATCGCAGGTCTTTAATTAAAATCATGGTTGAAAAGAGAAGAGAGTGTTCTTGCGAAGGCTGAGTTAGCTAAGAAGTTACCTACATCTGCTTTCAGTTGAATTTAGTAGCAATTACCAACTTTATTTGCCGGTACGAAAACACGCACTCATAGAAATAATGGCAACGCCAAAAAAAAAACTTGGTAATACAAAAAACAAAGTTGTTGCAATGCAGGCACGATGACTCAATGACTGATGATTGAAGCGCAAATACATTTGTAAACGCTATTAAATCAACTGGAATAAGGTTTAAATAAAATGTCAAGAGCGCAAAAACTTCAACGTAACGTAAAATTTCATACTTACGAGAGTAGAATCCATACTTGCACTTCGGAATGTAAACAATAGTTAACTACCCACAAGTAAATACAATTTAATTGTAAGCTAGAAACTAATTATTAATTTACCCTCATATGGTAAATAGGCACCTAACGGTATTTCATGCAAGCAGGAAATTATTTAAGAAGTTAGAATGGTCATAGTTTATAATTTGTGTTCAATTTATATTATACTAGATATATGTATAATGTACTATTTTTAATTTGAGATATAACCACGATCTTCGTAGTAAATATAAAATCACGCTAAATACTGCGTGTAGGTCGAATATAAAATTGACAGAAATTTAAATAACTTTTTTAGGATATAGTTAAATTTCTTCAATTAAAACACTTACCCTGAAGCAATCATCAGAGACGCTGTACACGCCGACTGCGCGGTCAGCGACCCCAATAATATAAGCCTGGTCTATCTCCAAAGACGTCAGGTTCAGTCCAGCAAACTCATTCTCCCCTGTGTCCTCCAACCACGACTTGACATCTCGATACCATTGCCACGTATCATTCCCTGCAGACTCATTCATCCTTATTCTTCCACTACAGCGGTCACGCTTACAACGTCCTCCCGAAGGAAGGTAGTCAAAACTTGTCAAACTTCAATCACATACATCGACTAAATGCACTTTTTTCACAATGAGCGTTCGCGTCCTAACCACGGCCGGCGTAAACTAGTACTGCCGGTATAACCGGTGTGTCCGCTGCCTCTCAGCCAGCAGCGACGTATTATAAATTTACTTTCTGCAATTTCTGCAAGTGACCTGGAAAATATCTACGCATAATCAGTGTCCTTTAAATTGTTGTTCGTATATTGAGCACTTGTTGTGTAGATTAGGATCCGTTGAACCGATCTTTTGTATCTTTGTTAATAAGTATCGTGTCGTTTAACGTATTGTATAAGAGCTTGTCATACGTATTTGAATTTAATGCATTCCAAATTCTGTTTTTTAAATTCCTATTTTAAGACTCGTCTAAAACACAAATGTCCATACCAAAACAAAATAATAAGTCAATCAAAGCAGTCATTTCAAAGTTGGTGTTTGCTCCACATTATGATGTTCAAGTCAAGGAATCCAAACGTTAACCAAATGAGCCTGGTTGATGAATCATAGCAATGCAACTGTATTATAATCTGCTATTGCGAGAAGCCCATAATAAATAGGTTGTAAGTACTCAACTTTGTACGCAGTAGCTGTATTATCAACTGTGAGATAATGGGTAGTCATCACTAAGTTAGAAAAGTGAAAGGCACGAATTATTTGGGTACCACGGAATCCAAAATAATCACATCTTAATTTATTTATTGACACAAAACAGATTAAACTATTTACAAAAACATATCTTAACCTACCTATATAGATAAACGATCTGACCCAAACCGGAATCATGCGGGAGCGTGGCAAGAATGCAGGCAGCATTGCCACGCACACACACATCACCTCACACACCTTATATCCTCACATCTGTTTTACATGTATGTAAAGTGCAAATAACCATAATATGATGACCATAAAAATCACCTTTATTTCGAGATTGTTTTATCTATTGCTGCGTTTTCTGGTTGAAAATGAACACACGCTAATGAGAAATTGCTTGAGACCTTCATTGATGGTCGGAGGTTAAGTAAGATTGGACGATTAAATATAATTCCTCTTGCGTGTTTTTTGCGGAATATCTGTTCTACCTGAGAGCTGGGAGAACATTTTAGGAGAATTATACATTTTGGAAACAAAAGTAAGTATTTAGCGACATGCGAAACTTCTTGGCTTGTGTGTTTACTAATAAATCTAATAATTACCCGAGTGGGCCTTAACCAATTTTTCACACGTACTGTAGAAATACAAATTCAAATAAGTACTCTAAGTGGATCATGATTTGGTATGGGCAGTGAGGGCACGTTAGTGTATTATCTATGAAGGGCACTACGAAAGAAATAGTAAGCCTCAAAGGTGTATTTAAATTACCGATCTCGAAACCGTCAATTTATTTTTACACATCACGCCAACTCCCTCACGGGGAGGTTACAATGCAAAGAGTAGAGTGCGGTTTCACTCTTGACTTGCACACCTCTTTTGCTTCTTTTACATTCATAAATAACTACATAAGAAAGTACTATTTTAGCATTTTAATAACTAATAATTATACCAATTTTTTTTATACCACTTAGGTCGCACTCAAGCATACGGCCACCTGATGGTAAGCAGTCACCGTAGCCTATAGCCGCTGGCAATACTAGGGGAATCACTAACGGGTTGCCAAACATGTTGTTGATGAGGACTCACTATGCTAGCAGCATTACTACTAGCCCAGCGTATCCTCGTGGAGCACTGGCAACCTTACTTACCGCAGAAACACAACACTACATCAAGTAGTGTTATTTCACTGCGGTCTTCTGTACAGTCCCCAGTCGGGCGGCTCCAATTTAAATGGGAAAACCCACGGGAAATCCCAAATCGCCCTACCTCCCTTTTTTTAACTATAGCCACGGTAAAACGTTTATAGGTCCTCAACTCTGCGTTAGCAACATAAATTGTTAAGTGACGAGACCGCTGGTCTAGTGGTTAGTATACCTGACTGCTACGCTAGAGGTCGCGGGTTCGATTCCCGCCGGGGCAAACATTTATGTGACAAATATGTTTGTCTTACGTCTGGGTGTTTGGTATGTATAATAAGTATGTATTTACAAAAAAAATATATATAAGTATTGTATCAGCTGCTGGTTCCCATAGTACAAGCTTTGCTTAGTTTGGGGCCAGATGGCGCTGTGTGATAATGTCCAAACATTATTATTATTATTTTTGTACTCTTTGTTTTTTCTCGAAGCATACCGAATACGCATACCTCGAACCGTGACTACATGATAGATACTTCGGTAACTATCATGTAGTCACGGGCCTAGGCCAAGTGAACTTCATGGTTTGGGGCTGATGGATTGTGAGATTCTTCTTGTAGAAATTTCCGGACAATGCGACAGGTGTTTAATATTGCAGCTTTCTGCATGGTCATGTATGTGTTCTCAGGAATTTTTATAAGTTTGAGGGATTGTAAAAGGTGTTTAGGGATTACCCCTGTACTGGACAGTACCAGCGGAACAATGTAGAATTTATTCATTTTCCAAATTCTTATAATTTCGTCTTTTAGTTCTGTATACTTGTTAATTTTTTCAGTAATAGTTCTATGGAGGTTGTGGGTATTCGGTACTGCAATATCAATGAGGATTACTGTCTTATTTTGTTTGTCAATCAGAGTAATGTCAGGTCTATTGTAATGAATGGTCTTATCAGTAAGAATAGCTCTGTCAAAATATAATTTGTGGCTGGTACTTTCCAGTACAGGTTTAGGAGTGTATTGATAGTATGGAGTGGGTTTGCTTGATATGAGTTTATGATTGATGGCTAGTTTTTGATGTATTATGTGTACTATTTGGTTGAGTCGGTGTGTGTAGTCAGTTTGTGTTAGCTTAGGACAGGCGCTGGTAATGTGCTGAATGGTTTCCGAGTGGCGATGGCATTTTCTACATTTATCATTTAAAGTGTTAGGGTCTTTTATGATGAATTTCTTGTAGTTTTTGGTGTTAATTACCTGGTCTTGGATGGCTATCATAAACCCCTCAGTTTCCGGAAACAGTGATCCAAGTTTTAACCATTTATTAGAGGCTTGGGGATCTATGTGAGGTTGCTCCAAATCATGTATGTGTCGCCCGTGTAACTCTTTACTGCGCCATTTGATCATTTTAATGTTTTCAACGTTTTTAGTTGAAGTAAATTCTTTGTTTTTATCTATTAAATTTAAAGGTGTATAATTTGTGTCTGTTTCTACTATAGCTGTATGTATTTTACTTGTTGTCGCTTTTTCATAAATGAAATGCCTTAATTTCTGAACCTGTCCCTCCCATAACAGTTTTAAATCTATTAAACCTCTCCCACCCTTTTGTCTTTGTATAGTTATTCTTTCAATGGCGGATTTTGGATGATGATAATTGTGTTTTGTTAGTGTGGTTCTTGTTTTTATTTCTAGCTTGTTGATGTCTGTGATTGTCCATTTTATAATTCCGAAAGTGTAAGTTAATACTGGTATAGCGTATGTGTTGATTGCATGGTACAGGTTTTTTGAACATAACTGTCTTTTACATATTTGATTTAGTCTACGTGTGTATTCTTGTGTTAGGTCTTTTTTAATTTCTATGTGATTTATTGATTTACCCTGTTGTAGTCCTAGGTATTTGTATGTCTCATTTTCTTCCATTACATCAAATGTGTTCTGTTCAGGTGTGTTAGCTACACTAGAGCTACAACTGTTACTTACTTTACCTCTGTGTAAATGAAGTGTTTTACATTTATCTAATCCGAATGTCATGTTAATACCTTTGCTAAATTGGGTAGTTATTGAAATGAGCCTGTTCATTTCTTTTTCGGATTTGGCAAAGATCTTTATATCATCCATGTACATGAGATGATTGATTGTAGTGTGTGTTGTCAGTTTGTAACCAAGATTGGAATCATTGAGTATATTAGATAGTGGGTTGAGTGCTAGGCAGAACCATATGGGACTAAGTGAGTCTCCCTGAAAGATGCCATTCCCGATTTGTATCTCATCAGTAATAACTGAAGCTGAGTTGGTAGTGAGTGATAGCGTTGTTCTCCAATCAGTCATAACGCCCTTCAGGAAGTTTATAATAATCGGGTCTATCTTGTATATCTGTAGAACATGTATGAGCCAAGAATGAGGTACACTGTCAAACGCTTTTTTATAATCGATGTACGTTAGATGGAGGTTTCTATTGTGAGAGGTTGCATGTTTGAGTATGGTGGAATCAATTATAAGTTGTTCTTTACATCCCATATGCCTCCTCCTGCACCCTTTCTGTTCTTCTGCGAGGATATTATTTCGTTCAATATGAATACTGATTTTATGGGTTATGCAAGCTGTAATTAATTTGTACAATGTTGGCAAACAAGTTATAGGGCGGAGTTGTGATGGGTCGGAAGTATTATCACTTTTAGGCAGCATGTATGTGATACCTTTCGTTGCAAATTTGGGCAAATCTTCTGTACCGTTTAAAATGTCTGTAATAGTTTTAGCAAGAATATCGTGAAGGACTGTAAATTTTTTATACCAAAAATTATGAACGCTATCTGCACCTGCAGCTTTCCAATTTTTCGTCTTTTTTGTTATTTCATTAATGTCATTTCCAGTTATACCATCAAATTCCATCGGATCAATAGCTTTTGATTTTTCCTCTTCTTCCTTAATCCAATCAGCATTCTCATTGTGCGAGTCTTGTTTTTTCCACAAATCAGTCCAGTAGTTTTTAAGTTCTGATTCAGTAGGCACACCTGATGGATTACTGTTAGGTTTTCCACTTATGGATCTATAGAATGCTTTTTCATTAGTTGTAAATAATTTGTTGTCTAATTTTCGCTGCAATGCTTTCTTGTACCGTGCTAGTCTCTGTGATTTTAGTGCCAATTTTTGTTTTAAGGTGTCCAAAAACTCTTCCGGTCTAATATTATCATTTTCATGTGTTGAGTGTACCTTGGTATTTGCAAAAATTAAATTAACTTTTTTAACTAGCTTCCTGTTTCTATTATTATTGATGTATTGAGTCACCCTGCCTATATCTGCTCTTAGATTTTTAATGTCATTTTCTAGTCTTGTCTGCCATGCTGGAGCTACTTTGGGCTTTTTCCTCAGTGCCGAGGCATCAGTAGTATGTGATATTTTATAGCCCAATCTCGTACATATTACTAACGCGCTACAGTATATTAATGTATGTATGTGTGATAAATCTGAATCTACCGAGAAGAATTTACCCAAGATTTGCTTATTAAATATATCAACAAGTTCGTAAAGTTTTTTGTTTTCTCTAAGGCGCGGTAGCTTAGGTCTACTGGTTGGATCAGTTCCTGTATACAGAGTGAGTGTTGTTTTTAATTGTTCAGTTAAATCTTGCGAGAACATGTCATAGATTGTTGTTGTTTGTGAATTGGAATCATCCAGAATGGAAGTAGGTGTTGGTAGTATATTAGTTTGAGTTGATGCATGGGAAAGTGTAAGTGTGGTATCTGAGGTAGTCGCCTGCGGTGTGGGTGAGACGGATGACGGTACTTGACTGAATGGATACTGTGAGGGGTGTATTGTTTGACTAGGAGTAATTTCCGAGGCCTCTACTGATATATTTGATGAGAAACTGTCTTCTTCTGTTCTTAACTGTTGTTCTACTTCTGATTTGATGTTCCTAATAACTTCATCTGATAATAATTTATTTCTTAATATGACTCTTCTTTGATCTGCAATTCTCTGAGCTGAAACCTTTAACTGAGGATATTGTTGTTTGAATTTGTCAAAGAGTTTAGAAACGTACATTGTCCGGTCTGTATCAAGTTTGGTTACGTATAAATATGTGCGCATGATGAATGTATTTAACTGATCGTCCCATTGCATGCGCACTCTGGGTCTCCCTGCTTTGGTGGTCGCAGGCTGGGTGACGTAAGTCTCCTGCGAAACAGCCTCAGCTGGGGCTATTGCTATACTGCTACTCCCACTACTTCTATTGCTCCTACTATCGGCTGTAATCCTTGAGGACATTTCCCTACCCCCCGCGTCCCCGACTCCCGCCCAGCCGCCCAGCCGGGAGTCACTGGCTAGCATGCTGTCACGCCCGTGGCCAGCTACAGACGTGCCCCGGCGATCGCCCCCGGGCAGCGGCCCTATATGTGATCTACTTTTTCTGGTCTCCATATTAATGGGTTACCTGAACCTTGTTAGCCGTATAAGTTTTTTTTATATACGTTGCCCGCCCCCCACGAGGTCAGATGTTCGACTCGGGCGTAAGGTAGGATTTTAGGGGGCTTATTATTATTATTATTATTATTATTATTATTATAGGTAGGGATAATAACATAATTCTGAATCGCAAAAAACCTACCTATAGAGTACTTTACAGCTGATCAGAAGAGTCGGAATGTTTCAATTGCAAATACGTGTAAGTAATTACTTTAAAACATTAAATTTACATAACAACGCATCAATTTGGTATCTATTAACTACAGGTAAGAATTGGGCCTTTACAACGGAACCTCTGTAGTTAGTTCTGTGATTATTCGACCTTTAATCACTCGTCCTTACTAACCCACGCTCGTGTTTTATTTACTTAATATGAAACCTCTCCTTGCGTTATTGTGTCCCTTCGTGCTTGTCCTGAGGGCCCAGAAATTGGACAGTCCAGCTGGTTTTATGTCCGACTGTGAGTTTTTACCATACTATAATTTAAGAGCACTCGAACGACAAGGCTAGGTTCCGGGAGCGTGTCTGATCAACGTGGGGATAAGTGAATTAAGTACCTAGTACCTACTAGTAGGTGTTTCATTACAGTAGCGCGAGCATGAATAATTTGCGACAACGTTTTTGTATCGCCTTCGACTATTTTCGTATTGAAAAATGAACAGCGCTGCGGCGGTGAAAAGTGGAACTAAAAATTAGGACCACCATTTCGACATTTCGCGAATTACGTTATCGAATACGTAGTCGCAAAATGTTCCTGCTACCGGCACAGGTCTCGAAAACCGAGCTCCGTATGTACAGTTGTAAAGTTATTTATCGGATTTTTTTTATATTTTGGACTCTTACGCACGTACTATGCTATCGCCAGGAGGAAACAAAACAACTCGACCTTCGACACAAAGATGTAATAGAACACCATTTCAGTTGCATGCATCTTTTGGATAAATGCTAAACTTGTCTTACTTAATACGTTATATATCTATTTTCTACTATAAATGTATGAGCAATCGAGGGGCGAGGACTCGAAACGGCAGCAACGTTAGTGACTCGTTCATCGTAACATATGGAGAACATTTATCATTAAACTCATTTTAACCTCAAAAAAAACCCTTATTGTCGACCCAGGTCCAGGAATGAGTAAAAGCACCGTACTATCAGAGTCCACCAAGCGTTCTCTCCAAGTGGTGTTGGTGTATCCGTCGTCGAGCTTCCTTGGTCATACGGAGAGGAAGTGTGCGCTGAGCGACGCGGGCGCTGAGTGCGTGGCCAAGCACGTAGACTTAAGGAGGAAGACGCAGGTTGGATGTAAAGACTTTACAAACTGATAGCACCATTGGTCTAGTGGTTACTGCACTTGCCTGCTGCGCTAGGTGTCAAGGGTTCAATTCCCACCAGGGCAGATATTTATACATATACATTGATGAATGCAAATGGCATCTGCCTCGTGTCTAGATGCTTACTGCTTATAACACATAAGTATTTTAAAAATAAGAATTTTAGTCTTACTCGTATCTAAATGTATACTACAGGCTTGGTATGCTTAGTTTGTCTGATAAAGTAAAAAAAAACTACCGTAAAATGTTACACATCGTGCTAAAAACCGACTGACGTCCTGACTTGTCAATTGCAAAATAGAGACAGCGCTCTATAACGCTGATAGTCTCTTTCTAGAGCAAGATGTTTAACATTTTACGGTCGAGTACCTTTACTGCTACCGTTTGTTGCAAAAAAACACTAATACGCATGTATTAACTTACATAATTGACAGCCTAAAATATAAATTACCATGAAAGATGGAACAAATAGGTTAGTTATTACCTACAATACAATATTGCTTCTGTTACCTAAGACTTCGGTAGAAGGCAGCTAGTTATTTGTAAAAGTGTACCTACCCATCGTTCCGGTGGGCTGAACTTAGCAATGTAAGGCGATTTACTAACCTAGTTCTATAATATCTTTGCGGTCGAATTGAAGTTGAGGATCTAAGAGAGGTAGGGCGATTTGAGATTTCCCGTGGGATTTCCCATTAAAATTGTAGCCGCCTCCACCTTACAGAGATTAAGCCGAAATTTGCTCACATGTTGGGTTCTCGTGACAGTGCACCTAAATGCCGCCATTTTTAGTCCAATACGGCGGCCGCCAAAAAATGGCGATTTAAAATTTCCACAGTAACGACAAGAATTAGCATTGTTTTGTTTGAATCGCTATGATATGGGTATCAAGTTAAAGGATTTGATGAGCGCATAAAAACTTATTTTTTTACGTACTTACTTTTAAATGTATTTACAGGTCATCATAAGCGGGTACATGGCCTCTGCATACGCCCCACTGGTTCGAGGGCTAGCTAGTCCGTACCTAGAGCGAGGCAGCAATGTCATCGTCGTAGAAATCTTCCCCATTCTCCTAAGAACTTATCCTTTGTTAGTACATTAGCTATTTTCTATTTGCTAATGAGGTGGTGTGGTATAGTGCCCACCTGATGATAAACAGTTACCGTAGGCTGCGGACGCCTGTAATATCAGGAGTATCACTTACTCGTTGTCGAATTCAGGTTGTGAGGGATCGCTGTACTTATAGCATGAAGAACAAGGGAAAGGGTCAAGGCTGTAGCTAGTAGCCATAGCTACGGCCTGTCTGCCGAGCAAGAAGTGAGAAGATTAGTCATGAAAGAAAAACATTCAAAGCGTAATAGAAATCCAACAATTCCAAATCAACCACGGCATCTTAAAATCTACATGTTAACAACACACAAGTCAAGAAATCCAAAAATCGACGGATCAGAACCTGATCAAGTAAACTTTTAATTCAGCCTGTAACAACAGCTACCCTACCTTATATCGAAGACTAGCTAGTTAATGTATAATCTTTGTCCTCGAGGAGTTATGTAAGCCTTGCTATCCACAAAAACATTAGAGTAAATACCTATATTTATAGTGAATATGATATTATTTGGCCGCTGTATTCTATAAAGGTAGTCCTTATTCGGGCACGTACACGTTTTATCTCCTTCTATTTTAAAACGTTAATTTTCAAACAAAATAACCAATGACAGTTTAATGTTTCAGAGCAGCTCGTCTGACTAAGCCGATTGGTATTCTTCTGGGAGAGTTCCTAGCTGCTCTTACCCGCCAAGGGCTGCAATCTCGTCGATTGAGTCTACTGGGAGCCAGTCTCGGGGCTCATATCGCGTCCAGAGCAGCGCACGTATACCGGCAGCTTACTGGGCGCCGACCTGCTAGACTTACTGGTACCCAATATTAACATTACCAGTCGCTCAGGGCCTTTAGTAACCAAATATTGATGGATTCCGACCGCAGCCAATAAGTCTGGTTACTATTTACAAGTGTCATGACCCCACACACTTCTTGACCTATACACTCCTATAGGTAATGAGATGTTCGTTCCATTGCGTCTGTCTTTGCAATGCTTGCAGCGGGAGGCATGAATTCATTAATTTATTAATATCATAATGATGATAGTAGTGTTTAAAATTTACGTAATTTCCGTGGTGACCTTGTGGCTGAAGCAACGGCCTGTCATTTGCCCAGGTTCAAACCCCGGCCTGTACCAATGAGTTTTTCTAAGCTTAAGTACAGTGGATACCATCAGCTTAAAAAAAGAGGTAGGGCGAATTGGGATCTCACTTGGGTTTTCCCATTGTAATTGGAGCCGCCCGACTGGTGACCTTACAGAGACCGCAGTGGAATAACACAACTTTAATGTAGTGGATCACCGGAACTTCGAAACAAGAGTTATTTCTCGCATTCAAAAAAGATAGTCAGGCCCTTCATATTAGATTAACACATGCATCCAACTACCTACTAGGCTTGGACCCCGCTGGGCCGTGTTTCCGCAACCTGCCCCGCTCAGAGCGGTTCAACTCGGACGCGGCGCGCAAGGTTGATGCTCTACACACAAACATTGATGGGTTCGGCATAGCAGACCCAGAGGCACACGTGGATTTCTATGCTAATGGAGGTACATCACTTACCATTACATACTAATAGTCTCACAAAAAAGTCTAGTATCTGAATTCAATTTTTTTGGCTACTGGTAACCTTCACAAATTTGAAATTTGATTCAATGACATTTACTGTAAACAAACCAATCAAGACGAAATCTATAGTGTATAGCTATACGAACTGCGGCGGGTTGTCATACGAGTGGCACAGTGGCGCCCCTATTATTTTCTTCTCTTTTTTGCCAGACTATACCACTATATTCTTCTATTAGTCCCAAATTGACTTGTATTCCATGTGCAAGTTCCAGAAGCAATTAATCAATCAAATGTAGAATTGTCGATACACTCATAAGCATCTCTCTAGTCCAAACGTTTTCTACAGATACAGCTCTGTAGTCATTTAGAATAACGAAATCTCAGAGTAGATAATATAGGTACTACGAAATCAAACAAACCTATATTAAATAGTACATTCATAAATTTGGTAAGACTTTTAGACTTTAAAATAATACAATGCTTATCCTACTAATTACTTATAATAAATTCGAATGTTTTGATGCTTGTTAGTTATACTCAATAATGTTAAAATTTCACAAAATTTCACTAAAATCTATTCAAGATTTTAGTGAAATTTGGTATGGAGATAAACTACTTATTCCCGGGGTTTCAAATAACGGTATTTTTATATATACGACGCACAAGTCGCGAGTTAAATCTATTACAATATAAAAGTGTCTCTAAAAGTACACACCTGATTATCTTCAATATTTGTGAACTATCTATATTAGGTGAATACCAGCCTTCAATGACCGGCAACTTCATTCTCCCGTGCTTCCAACTGTGCAGCCACGTCCGGTCAGTTCTCTACTGGATGAACGCGCACGCCAACCCCGACAAATTCATTGCAGTGCGGTGCCCGTCCATGACAGACGCACGCCACGGACGCTGCTACCAACCCAATATCACCACCAACGTCCTCGGACCAAACACAGACTTCAAAAAAAGAGGGATCTATTACTTACCAACTATTGAAAAACCACCGTACTACCTAGGCAAAGAAGCTTTAAACCAAACAAAATACGGCTCAAATAACTATCTTCTAAAAACGACGTCCGACGATGATGTAATTGTGTGATAAATAAAAACTAAAATATATCGGAGCAATTTAATTAAAATTTTATTATAGTAGATATGCAATATACAACAATTACTTATTATGTATCCGTTAGGCCAAGAAGCATTTTGAACCTCATTACCGTATAAAAAGATCTAATATCATATGTACATCGAGCTGAGTACAAAAACCAGTCGAGGATTATAATTGTAACCTCAGTGCAAATGAAGTATTTTCCCCAGTTTTGCAGCATTTGGAAACCAGTATATTACCAGCGATGTTATGGAGCTCCGCAACCGTACCCGAAACTATCGAATACATGACATAAAATTCTAATGTGGTAATTTCGACCTGCATAAGTGCCTTATTAGGTCCTAAACTGAATAAATGATTTTGATTTTGAAAAATATACCCAAAACAGTAACCGATATAAAAGTTTCGGATAATTTCGGATAGGGGA
Organism: Falcaria lacertinaria; assembly: GCA_951449985.1. Taxonomy (NCBI): domain Eukaryota; kingdom Metazoa; phylum Arthropoda; class Insecta; order Lepidoptera; family Drepanidae; genus Falcaria; species Falcaria lacertinaria. Next base: position 3,499,291 of record OX602114.1, read on the forward strand.
CCCTTTATGTCGTTATGGCTTTCGCCTGGTCGAGCTAAAACTATTTGTATTTTATTTTTATAATTTTCTTAATCTTTTGTCTGTAACTGTATCCGTAACCGGTATAATATTATTCATATATCCTTATCAAGGTCGGAAACTTCATATCCCCATAACATCCCTAGTATATGAGAAATTGTCTAGCCTTAAAGCGCACCCCTCCACTGCGTTTTACGTACAAATGTGTCAAAATACAAAGAGAAACTAAGAGGAGGCGTACGCAACTTTACCTATAGATATGTAGATCAAATCGAAAACAAAATTATATTACAAATTACAAACTCTTAGAACATGATTTAATAATATAAAGTAAAATAAGAATATACTGAGTGTCATTATTAATAGACAACATTTATTTTGAGAAATTGTCCATTCATTTGTTGTTTTAAATAATACATTTGGACTTGCCAAATAATTTTGGATAGATCTATTGAAAATAATTCAGATATATGAATATACGGTTATTGCAGCTACTATAGATACTAACTAGGTGCTAACCTAGAGTAAATATTCTTAAGGTTGCGCACACACGATCTCTAGTGCGTAACATAACACATATTTTATTTTTAATAAAATATAATATTTTCATGTTCTTCTTCTTCTTCTTTGAGTTTATGGCGACGAGGTTATAAATGTTTAACTCTACGTGACAGTGACATACGATCGTGTGTGCTAGTCACCCAAGAGAATGCAACCGCTACGCTAGACTAGTCACCTCGAAAATTAGATCAGATCTATAAACATACTTTCAGTAAAAATATGAATTTGTCGGAGGTAGTGATAGTTGCCTGCGTTTCCGACAAATTCATCAAAAACATCCCTAGTGTAACACAGTACCATGAAAGCTCACAAAAATAAATGTTGAAATTGATTAAATTTACAAAAAAAAGCACCCTCGCCTCTAAAATGTGAATTCATAAAAATATACAATAATAATTCATATTTGGAATGTGACTACGATATTACATAAAACTGAAGCCAATAGATATACAAATTGATACCAAAAAGATTCCTATAAAGTACGTGATAGATGAAGAGACGATATAATATTTCCTTCGCGTCTAAATGAATATATATTTTCAATACATAATATTATTTATGATAAAAGCTAAGCCAATGCCCTATTTATATTGTATTAACTTGTATGTGACATTTTCAAATCCGCGTCATAAAACCATTTGACAACATTATTACTTTCCTGATATTTAAACATTTCACATACACTAAAATATCTAACACCGCTTTTAATATCCATTACAGTTTGGCAAAAAAGTCTAGAAACGGACCAAATTTTTCGCTACTGGCAACCTTCACAAAATGGAATCCATGTTATGACGTTTACAAACCAATCAAGACGATTGATACTCTATACGAACAGTAGAGTGGCGTCCCTACAATAACCCTTATTTTCTGCCCTTTTTTGCCACACTATATATATGCAAAAAGTTGTCTTTCTGTCTCTCTCTTTTTAGTGATTTTTGAGTTTTAGTGAGAGTGAGCGACTGAGAACGGATAGATAAATTGGCCGTATTTTAATTTATTGATATGTAGTTTTTATCGGCATTTGGCACTATGACATTACGAAACAAGCGAAGGTTCAACCACCTTTGACACGTTTAAAAAAATATTACAATTTACACAAAACAATCCATCACATTAATTACTTACATACTCAATGAGATTTACCAGTACAATGGTGTCGATTCTGTTGTTCAAAATTACTAAACATAACTAATTTGACAGGTCTAAAAGTCTTGCTATCCCTTTCTCATGGGCGGGTTTAAATAAGGATGGCAATAGTTTTGGACCTGTCAAATTAGTTAAGTATAGTCATTTTGAACAGCAGAATTGGCACCAATAGCTACTTCAACTACAACAATTAAATCGTAGATTAGGCGGCGGTACTTAGCCGTTAAAATTACACATCGAGCTTTAGAAAGGGACTTTAGTTTTATAGTGTTGTCCCTCTCATATCCGAATGCCATTTATCCAGTCGCAACAGAGACAACGCTCTTTCAAAGGTAGCGGATTTAAGTCGAATGTCTCTTGTTTGAGAACGATGTGTAATATTTACCGCCAAGTGCTGGTTATTTTGTTGTTGTGAGTACATATTACAAAAAGTAAACCATTAAAATTTTGAGTAATAGATAGAACTTTTTTTTGCGTTAATATAACCTTATCCTACCGTCTCTATTAGCTGCCATTTATAAGAATATTTAATTTTGTCATATAAAAAACTACAATATCGACATAAGACTGATTTCATATAACGGAATGATTTCATTTATTAATTTCATTTTTATGATAATAAATTGTATACTTCACTCACAAACAAACACACATATATGGTTGTTGTATACACGTACAGAAAGCAGATTATATAATATTTAATTGCAATACAAAACTGTATAAAGTAATTCAAAACTTTTTTAATTAGTGAAGATGTCTGTCAGGCACTTTGAACCCCGATTTATACACAATATTTGAACGCAGTAAGAACAGACTTGTTCAATGTGCAACTACACCGACCACAGAAGAACAACAACATACATATGTTTGTCTTTTTCTTACGTATGGCATTGAAACGTAACAGAACGAGACAAGATTCACTTTAGATTTGTGTTCCAATTGTACATTTTAAAAAGTGTGCAAAAGCTGCCAGAGCGAATAATAATTTCGACGAAGTAGTTCTTCTACGTTATGCGAATTTCCTTAGTCTGTTCTTACTGCAGCGTTTGAAATCAGTAGTAGTACTCCGTGCTCCACATAGCGGAGCCGGCAAGCAACAGCTACCGAGGTATGTACTCCAGCGGGTACCACGCGACGGTCTCCTGCCTCAGTGGCAAGGAGATGAGTGGTATCACCACCCCCCCTAGGAACTGGTTCTCCTGTAAAGAGTCATAGTGCCATACCGTCGCTTGGAGGCTGCGGTTCTTCACCACCTCTATGGGTAACCGGTACTCGAGCATCTCCATAAACGACGGGTGCGAGTTTCGTTTGAGCACGCGCGTCTTGCGTTTCGTCTCTTTGGTTGGGTCCGGTACTAGGTACACCTGGAATTATAGTTGGATAGCAATTAGTCGCAAAAGTGGAACTCTTTATATTTATAGTAGGTATGGTCTAAACTTTAGACCATACCTACTATATATATATATATATATATAAATATAAATAAAAAGTAACCGCTTAGTCTAGACACTTTAGACTCTAAAGTGTCTAGACTAAGCGGTTACTTTTAGTGTGTATTTTCGGTGTCATTATGTGAAGTAAAGTTGAAGTGATTTATAGTCAGGCCTGACAAAAAGGCCTATTATGGTCTGCTACTGCCATGTATTGTTTCCAGGAACTCCATTAAGCATTAGAATGCATGACACTAGGCATTTTACTGTAACACAACATACTATTGACAAACTTGATCAGCCTCTTACATCGTACAATGTCAAAAAATGACATTGAAGAGGATTGATTGCCATAGCTAAGAAGAAGAACAAATAATAGTTGTCTTACTTTGACATAGGGGTTAGGCGGCAACCCTTGCGGCGTGACGGCGAGGGACTGCGCGTGCAGTATGAGCACTGAGAGCACGCCGCCTGCGTACTGCACCGATAGCTTCAGCGATCCTGAGCCGCTGTTCTCCGGCTCTGACGATTCACCTGGCATAGAACACATACAAGTATTTTATTTGCCATTTCCGACATTTCTTGTACCCTTATTTCAGTTGGTCCAATAATAGCCTTTTGCTCCCTATAAAAACATTGAAAAAAGTTTTGTGTAAATTGTCGATTTTCTGTTTTTTTTTTTTCAAAATCTATGAAAACATGTCGTAATATCGCCAAAAGTGAATGACAGTCTCATCAGTACGTTTCCCTGTTGCTACAACGGTGACTTGCCCTTATTGCCCCTGCATTCTGACCTGATATAAAGTAAATTTTCAATAAATAAATGGAGTACAGCATGGAGATCTTCAAGAAGGTTGTAAAGAGATTTCTGGAGAAACGCGGACCTGGTGTTGTAAGCGTCCATAGGCTATGGTAACCGCTTAAAATGAAGCGGGCAATTTGCTTGTTTGCCACCACAGTGGTATAAAGAAAGAACAGTTAGCTTTCCTACTGACCTTTCTTCATCCTCTGCGGCTCGACATCCTGTTGGTCCCTCAGTAAGGGATGGAAGAAGGTGTAGACGAGGTCGGAGTGCGCGATCTCGTCGGCCAGCGTGAACAGCGACGTGAGGAACGCCTGTACGTCACCGAAGCGACGCTCGGCCACCTGACGCGTGTTCGAGCGACCCACGTGCAACCCCGACGGCAAGCTGGGCCAATAATACGACACATGTTACATGCATTCAGTGCCGGTAGCATGAACTTTTTCGACAACGTTTTTGTATCGCCTTCGACTATTTTTGTATTGGAAAATGAACAGCGCTGCGGCGGTGAAAAGTGAAACTAAAAATTTGTATGACAATTTTGACATTTCGCGAGTTACGTTTTCGAATACGTTGTCGACAATGTTCCTGCTACCGGCACTGAGTTATCCTCAACGGTATCCTCGTTTAAATAAGGGTTGCCCGACTAGAATGCTACCTCCACCTTTTTGTTTTAGTTAAGGGAATCCTCTTGCATAGATCATTTATGTATCTGTGCCAGTACACCCGCGCGTGGGAGTATTATTAAGAAACTTTCTTCTTTTTATTTTATTTTCCATTAAACTGTCTTTGTGTTTTAGTGCTTCCTTGAGTTTTTGGGAGGTAATCCAAAGCAACAGCAAATATTCATTACAAGATTTAAAAAATCTGTTAATATTAATGCGGAAATCGAGCCTAAACAAACATTTTAATACTTTTGTAATCACTTAATCCTCACTGCCCTTTTTGTCAATGCAGTATTTGGTGTGTATCAATATTACGCAAGTTATCAACTTCCATGGATTTAGATATCATCCAAGGCACACATTATGGTATTTCCGTTAATTCATTTATGTATTTTACTAAATACAAGAATCACTAAAATAGGTTACATATCATTATTTTATTTTATGTGGTTAGACAAGACGTTGTTGCCGCCATCGTCTTGTCAACTGCTCACACTTGACTACTGACTTAATATCATTTTATTAAGGATTATTACCATTATTGACCATTGGCGGTAATATATTCTTGAATAAAGTGACCTTTATTGTCATTACATACCTACATATCATCACGCCAAGTGTCTCACGGGGTAAACAGAGAGTATAGAGCGCCATTTCACTCTTGTCTTACACACCTCTTTTACTTATTTTACATTCATCGTTCTTTTCATGCACAGCACTCTTTACCGTTCCATCATTGAGTACTTTGGTAATTTGATCCAGAAAGTTGGACCTTGGCTTTCCAAGTCTTCTTCTTCCACTCACATTATACATCTGTTTTGTCAGTCTTTCATCACTCATTCATTCTATCTGACCTAACCAACGTAGCATTCCCTTTTTCATCTTTACAATCACACCCAATTTCACACCAGTTGTTTTACGAATCTTTTCGTTGCCGTACGTCACGCCGCACATTTTTCAAAGCGACCACATCACAACCTTTATTGAAACCACGGAAATTACTCTCGATAAAAATTATAAATAAAACAGATAATACACAAATGACATTAAAATTAAAACAATCTGTCGCTGAGATACGGTTTATTAGAATAACGTAATGATAAGATTGGTAAATTCATTCCGAGATATTAGTCACTTCGAGTTGAACACAAAAACAGACCGTATCTTATCTTCGTGCGAGTATCGATTCTGCCATGGGCGGACTTTTATAACCGCGAATACAAGTGACTGCTATCTACGAGTGTTAATTATAGTTAAGTGTTATGTTCTTTGATGGCTGTCATAAGGATACCTGACGAATGTAAGTTTATTATTATTATTTTTATTATTATTATATAATGCCATAAGACTTTAAGTCTACAAACTACCCTAGTTCTTTAGGACATTTATGTAACTAAACCGTATCTATAAAACATTTACATTAATGATAGTGAAAATATCAGTTTTAACAATAATAAGAACCATTCAATTTAAATAACGAAGTCTACCGGAACGGATTAAATCATTCCGAAAAAAATCGGTAAGAAAACTAACAGCATTGGCCTTTTTTGGGTAAGTATGCTTTGTAAAAACGCTTTAATGCTTTCTTGTTCCCAGTGAATGATTCAATAAACTACATGACGGCTCTGTCACTCCTATGTATTCTGTCCTGCTTCATCACAATGCTGAAGTTCGGCGGCTTTAAGGCGACACTCAACTTTGCCACTCGGAATAAAAACAAGGAGCGCGATGGGCCCGCTTTACCTATGATTGGCGCCTACAGGACCAACCGGGATGAATTTTATGGTATTCATTCATATTTATAATTACATTTATTGTTATTAAGGTCATATCTAATCTACCTAGAATGATAAGATTGTAAGGAAATCCATTTCCTGTGCAGTCACATCCTACATATTCCTAAATACCGAAACTACTTTAACTGAATTAGTTCCAACATTCATGATAAGAAATTGTTGGTTCCTTGCAAATCCTGTTGTTATCAACATTTTAAACAGATAAAAATAAAGCCAATGTTATAATATTTCCAGCTAATGGTAGTGTATCAGAATCGTCAAAAAAGATTTCGGCATCGACGGTGGCGCTGCCTCAACACCCGGAGCTAAAACCTAACAAAAGTATTAGCGATTTGGACAAGTACATCCCAGTTCAAGGGAGACATCCTAACGTGTCACTAAACCCGAGGGGAGAAGAGGGACCACAGAGTATAAACCCTAAAGAACAAAAGAAATTACAGAAACAAAGAGCTGCTGATCAAAAAGCTAAAGAAAAGACAGCGGTTGCAGAAGCAAAGCAGGAGAAGTCCAGAAAAGAGAAGGAGAAAAAGGAAACTCAGAAACAGACGAAAGAATGTAAGAAAGGAAACAAAAAGAGTCCTGCGCCTCAGGCGCCAGTACAGCGCGCTAATCCGCTAGCGCAGGGACCGTCACAATATTCCACTAATACCCTAGATAGTTCTATCAGCAAATCCAGTGGGCCCCCGCCTTATAGTGAGAATCAAGAAATAGCCGTAGTCCGACAGGTGAGAACAGAGACCAACTCGGAACAGATCACTTCAAGCGAAAATGTTAGCTTCAGTAAGCCTTTAGATACGGGTGGAGACTGGGACATGATAACGCAGCACCGTCGGCAAATAACAAGGCCGACAACAACCACCAGCCGTCAGCAAACAAAACGAGTTGTCATGGACTTAAACTACAACTTTGGGTCCACGGAAACGAAAGAAGATAACAGTGAAGCATGAATTCAGGTATCCTTGAGGTACTGAATTCTTATGTTGACTGTAACGTTGTTCGGTGTAGATAAAGACATTCTAGATAATTATAATACTTTGGGACTGATAAGGAAGTTAATCATTAAGGTATTTCTATATTTATAATAAAAATGTTTGCTTGATTTCTTGATTCTTCTATATCATTTATGTTTGTGTGTACGTATTGTATGTTTATATAACAATTTAGCCGTAGATGATGCAACAGTTACCTAGAAAATAGACTATTAGAAGAGACATAACTATATTTTAATTAAGCTAAGACTTTTGATGATCCAAGTCGTAACAATTTCCATAAAAATAAGGTACATTACAAACATTTTTGATCCGGCAAATTTTTCAAACGAATATAAAAAAAAATTATAACATATTTTAAAAGAAATGCCTCACCTATGAACCTTCGCTAGAGGGAAGTGCAGACATATCTTCTGGTAAAGTTCGGTGAAGTGTTTGTAAGAGCGATAGAGCACGAATGGCGTTGTCTGTCCTTGTCTGTAGATGCGTAGCGCATACACGTAGTGCTTTTCCGGGTCGTAGCGCTTCTCATAGCCGAGGCACTCTACGCTCACCAAACGACCCTCTTGTATCATGCTGGAGAAAAATACTCTTATTATATTAAATACCTATAAGAATTGTAAATAAGTACGGTGTAATTTATATGTTTACTTACGTATACGTGCGGGGCATGAATGAAAGTAGCTCTGAAGTATTGGTACTTTGGTCGCCGCTAGCTCTCAACTGAGCCAAATTGTGCAGGAAGAAATTGATGGGCGTGAACCTGTAAAAAAGTTAAGCTTGTAAGTACATATGATTTTTGCCTAGGTTGGACAATAATTAGTTATCTAATTATTATTCCCTAAATCTAAATACTATTACCTAAGTAATGATGTGTGTTTGATGCTGTAATTGCTCTTGAGCAAAGAGAGACTGAAACACTAGTGTTTTGTGCGTGTGCGTGCGTGTGGATGCGTGCGTTCGTATGAGTGCGTATGTGTGTATGTATGCATGCATATGTGTGATGCCGTACTTGCTCATGAGCGAGGAGTGTATGAGGCACTAGTGTTGTGCGTGCGTGCGTGCGTGTGCATGTGTGTATTTATGTGTATGCGTGATACCGTGCTTCTCTTGAGCGAGGTGTGTATGAGGCACTCGTGTTGTGTGTGCGTGCGTGTGCGTGTGTATGTGATTATGTGTTCGTCCGTACTTGCTCTTGAGCGAGGAGTGTATGAGGCGCGCGAAGGCGGCGGCGGCCTCGGCGTTGGTGGCGGCGGGCAGCAGAGCGGCGCGCACGTAGCCCACAGCCGCGTGAGACACGCCAGACACACCAGACGTCGCCATCTGACATCAGACAACACATAAATAACACGCTTTTATTAGCTTCACCCGTTCGTATGTCTGTCTGTCAATGTAATGGATACTTTCAACGTAACAAACTATTTTTAAATTTGCACACGTATTAAAAACTGATGACAATTTAAAATTTCTTCATTTTGTTCTTATATAAATCAGGATCTCTAAACTAATAAATTTATAGCGTGTTTAGACTGTGATTTATTAGTTTTAAAATGATAAAAACAATATACAATTTCCTCGTATACAAGTATTCGGTCAGCGGACGTCACAGTGTACGCCGAGGAATCAGTCAATAAGCGCTTTTCCTACTAACTTGATTTACAAATATCGAAATTTCTTTCAATGTATTTATTATCACATCACTTATCATATAGCCTGTGTTACTCAAGGATAGCGTAGTTTCTTGTTAATATAATTCAATTGCAAGTAAACAAATTCTAGAGCTCCTGTTCTAGAATGTCATACATACAAAATATGTAATTTTTATTTTAAATTGCTAGATTAGAATGTATGAGTCAACTTCATTGACGCGGAAAACATGCGACACGAAGCAAGAACGATGCGTACCGGCTAGCAAGCAAGCCAGACGGTATCCCCGCACGGGGATAAGAGGGGTCGCCGGCCTTCTATCCGCGCCGCAGCGTTTCTATCTTGCGGCCGAGTAGACTCACTAGTAGTATCCTTATGGTATAGTATCTACACTAACATTATAAAGGGAGATTTCTATTTTTGTATGTACCGAATAAACATAAGAACTATTGAACCGATTTCAAAAAATCTTTTGCCGTTAGAAAGCTACATTATCAGTGAGTAACATAGGCTATATATTATATTGATACGCGGGCGAAGTCGCGGGGAGAAAGCTAGTATAGTATATGAATAGGTGTTGGTACCAGTGCGAACAGGTCCAGTATGTGATCGTGGTGCGCGCGCACGATGTTGAAGGCCATGCAGCACAGCTCCACGAAGTGCTGGAAGCGCTGCGTGGGCCGCTCGCCGCCGTTGATCACGTACACCATGTCGTGCGTCAACACGAACGGCGCGCGGTCACTGAACATCATCCTCATCATCATCACCCCTAAGGGTGTCAAACTAGCATACGGCCCACCTGATGGTAGGCAGTCACCGTAGCCTTTAGCCGCTAGCAATACCAGAGGTATCGCTAACGGGCTGCCAACCATGTTGTTAATGAGGACTCACTGTGCTAGCAACATTACTACTAGCCCAGCGTATCGTCGTGGAGCACTGGCAACCTTACTTAACGCAGAAACACAACGTAGTGTTATTTCACTGCGGTCTTATGTAAGGGTGAGGTACATTCCCCAGTCGGGCGGCTCCAATTTAAATGGGAAAACCCACGGGTAATCCCAAATCTCCCTACCTCTCTTAAATCGCCATTATCATCATCATACATTAAGAACCGTCACGGTATATTGTAAAACAGGCCTAATGTAGGCCTATTATTTACTCGAGCACAACTAATGATCGCAGGTGCATATCGCCAGTCTGGGACACGATAACTTTTGAACTATTGTATTGCCATAATTCTGTGCTAATTATGGCGTAAGCAAAAAAAACTTGATTTTGATTAGAAAGACCATAATTTTATTGTCTGTTGATCTTAAATGACGTCAAAATTGCATAAGAATGTTTGCAGCCCACAATCCAGCACTATTGCATTCGCGAAAGAACCAAATAACTATCTCTTATATAGTTATGTTCCTGTTGTGATTAAGGTTTGCAGAGCGCTTCCAAGATGAGCTATGATTTCAATAACAGATATGTTCATCCCATGAACTGCAAACAGTGATTCCTATCTACATAAGGGTCAGCAACGCGCGAATGATATCCTGGTGTTACAAGCGTTCATAGGCTACGGTAACCGCTTACCACCACGCGGGTCGTTTGCTTTTTTGCCACCTTAATGGTACAAAAACATAAGGTTGGAAACGTGCTAGCGACAACCCTGATATTGGCAACATTTTTACCATTGACCATACAATTATTGTTAACCTCTTTTTGGTTGTAAAAAAAAAATACTGACCGCTTGAAGTTGCCGAACATCTGTGCGTCTCCTAAGAACTTGCCGAAGTCAATGTGGAACAGGTGTCCGGAGGTCTTCAGCATTATGTTGTCGTTGTGTCGGTCGCAGATGCCCAACAGGTACGTCGCCACGCTGTAGCCGGCGCACGACGCTTAAACATAACACACACAATATTGTGCCCTATCTAAAACACATAAACCACATTTTAAGTTATCTAAACTATTGAGGGTATGTCGCGCTTCGTGGCGGCGGTAAAGCATGACTCGGAATAAAGCTAATATAGTTAACCGAAGTAAGAGCAGCACACTTGAAGTATATTTATCACACAATGTGCAGTAAGTGTAGTAATGTGACATCTGACATCTGTCAAGATTAGACAGATAGAAACGTGAACATTACAGTAAGAACTTATGTACTGTGTACCTACCACACCACGTGACATTGGCGGATAACTGTATTAAAAGCTCGTCGCCATTAACTTAAAGAAGAAGAAGAACTATATGTAATACATAAATAACGCATGTTGTAATGATTTTTAATCTAGTCCCGAAGAGAATACGTCTAAATCCGAAACGTGCGTTCTTACATTGCACACATATTTCGCTAATTATTTTAGCTTCATCCAAGGTCATCGTATTGTATTCGATATTCAGTACTCCGGCAAAGTCCTAACTTGACATTTCTTACACAAATTACTACTACTGTTGTGTTTCTGCGGTAAGTAAGGTAGCCAGTGCTACACGAGGAACAACAGGGTTAGCAACTCGTTAGTGATATCGCTGGTATTGCTAGCGGCTATAGGCTACGGTGACTGCTTACCATGAGGTAGGCCGTATGCATGTGTGCCACCTTAGTGGTACAATATATATATATTAAACACTTACCAGTAAAATTGTCTCTGGCCCGCTGGTACTCCAGCTCGGAGGGGTTGTGTTTGGCGAGCCACTCGGCTATAGGCTTGTCCTTGAACGAGCCGGTCAGACCCCACTCGGTCTGGATCGCGCGGAGCGTCTCCGCTTCTGATACTATCTCTATCATACCTGAATGAAACACATGTTTGTTTCATAATTACTAGCTTTTTCCCCGCGACTTCGCCCGCATAGCAATCACACTTATATTACAAAAGGGAAAGTTTGTGTATGTACCCTCTTCACGCCTCAACGGCTAAATGATTTTTATGATATTTGGAATGGAGGTAGCTTATATGCTGGATTATCATATAGGAAACTTTTATATATAGGATAGTATAACCATGCAGGCGACGCCGCGGGTAACAACTATATATATATATATATATATAAATATTACACAGTGATAATATAGCATTCTGTTGGTGAAATATTTTTTTTATTCGGACCAGAATTTTTCGAGTTTACATATTACAAAAAAAATATACTAAAATACAAATCTTATTTCTTTATAATATTTGTATAGATTAATAGATAAGGAGGTGTCTAACAAGTCATACGTTTAAGGCACATTGATTCCTCTCAGCACAATGTTGGTAACGCTAGTGAACTCTGTTTTTTTTACAGGCCATTCTAGGCTACTATGACCGCTTACTATCAGACAGACTGTTTAGTTGGCTATCTGTGTATATAATTAGAGAATTTTCCTCAGCCTATAATAATTTAGTCACACATTGATTATTTTGTTCATCACTATACAAAAACTCCACTTGTCTAAACGAGACGAGTGGGTGCGAGAAGGCACGCTATATTCTCCGAACTGCTCATATCGGCTCATAGCCACGCCCACACGAACAATCTGCTCAAGTATAACATCTAGAGTAGTTATAATTTTACTCACCTCTATTATTACTAGTCGGTAACGCTTGAAACGTGACCATCCTCAGATCTAACCCAGCTTTTAGCCACAGACTGTCCATTACTTTGATTACTTGCAACACCAACGAATCTTGGCGCAGATCATCACCAACCTAAAAGACAAAGGTATTCTAAAGCTTTTGCGACAAGGTTAATTTTCCAATGATACAAAAATACTAATACTCAACCTTGAACATAGCAGGTACCACGGCGTTGTCAATTCCGATGAAGTTGATTTTCAACGGCAGTGTGTTCGATGAGAAGTATGAACAAGATCTGTGGAAGATGTATTACTATATTGATTTTTTTATTTCATTTGCACATCTAATCAAATTGCCGGTATTGTAAGTTATAATTTTGAGGAATACATGGAAACAAATACATTTTTTATTAATTTTAGCCAAATAGCAAAAACAAAATGATTTGTGTAGGTAATATTCTGATTAAAAAAATCGGTAAGTTTTTATCTGTTGACGCGGAAGTATTTTACAGTAGTCTTGAGTTTGGGCTAAAATACGTCTATTTAAAGCCGTGATATGGCCGCAGTTGTAGGGCTCCGCGCTGCTAGATATAATATAGAATAGTACTTGACGTCCACGTCGAGCACGTAGCGGTGCAGCGCGAGCGGCAGCGCGGCGGGCTCGGGCCGCAGCAGCTGCTAGATATAATATAGAACAGTACTTGACGTCCACGTCGAGCACGTAGCGGTGCAGCGCGAGCGGCAGCGCGGCGGGCTCGGGCCGCAGCAGCTGCTAGATATAATATAGAACAGTACTTGACGTCCACGTCGAGCACGTAGCGGTGCAGCGCGAGCGGCAGCGCGGCGGGCTCGGGCCGCAGCAGCTGCTAGATATAATATAGAACAGTACTTGACGTCCACGTCGAGCACGTAGCGGTGCAGCGCGAGCGGCAGCGCGGCGGGCTCGGGCCGCAGCAGCTGCTAGATATAATATAGAACAGTACTTGACGTCCACGTCGAGCACGTAGCGGTGCAGCGCGAGCGGCAGCGCGGCGGGCTCGGGCCGCAGCAGCTGCTAGATATAATATAGAACAGTACTTGACGTCCACGTCGAGCACGTAGCGGTGCAGCGCGAGCGGCAGCGCGGCGGGCTCGGGCCGCAGCAGCTGCTAGATATAATATAGAACAGTACTTGACGTCCACGTCGAGCACGTAGCGGTGCAGCGCGAGCGGCAGCGCGGCGGGCTCGGGCCGCAGCAGCTGCTAGATATAATATAGAACAGTACTTGACGTCCACGTCGAGCACGTAGCGGTGCAGCGCGAGCGGCAGCGCGGCGGGCTCGGGCCGCAGCAGCTGCGCCACACGCTCGGCTCCGCTGCATAAAGCGCGGTGCCGCCCGCCCTCCTTAGAAGACTTCACCCCCAAAGCCGTCTCTGATAGCGTCTGTAAATCCCATCCTCGTTACCCTACCGCATTCCGCGCCTTCGTCCACGCTTATAAACTACCGCTCCTCTTTACCACTTCTTCATCATTATCAAAATCTAGAATGACCTTGTGCCTACTTATATAAATTCGTTCTTTCCGAATTTTGGTGCCATATAAGGACCTAGCTACTTTTCAAGTTTTTATACCTTACTAGCGGCCCGCCCCGGCTTCGCACGGGTAGACTTTTATATCAAATATTTTGTCTACCCGTGCAAAGCCGGGGCGGGAAGCTAGTATAATATATAGCCTATGTTACTCAGTGATGATGTAGCTTTCTATCGGTGAAAGAATTTTTGAAATCGGTCTAAATATTAAAAAATAAAATTTAGGGGTGGACTACCCCTAACATTTAGGGGGATGAAAAATAGATGTTGGCCGATTCTCATAGATACCGGATAAGCACCAAAAATTTCATCAAAATCGGTCAAGCCGTTTCGGAGGAGTATGGCAACGAAAACTGTGACACGAGAATTTTATATATTAGATAAACAGATTATTTACTAAATCAAAGAACTGAGCTGCAGTTAAACGGTCTATGGGCTGGTCTTGTTAAACTGTGGTTGTAATTAAGATTTTGCTAACCTTGACGAGTAGTTGCTGGCGGAGCAGCGTCCTGGAGAGGTTGTCTCCAACTAATGCGAGCAAGGCGCGCAGCATCAGCCGGTAGCGCCACGCGCCAGTCTGGCAGCCTTCGCCTTCTTCACCCTCAGAGCTACTGTCCTCCAGACTTATGCCCAAGAACTCTTGACTTGGCGCCTGCATACATTATCATAAATACTCATTACACACTTCTTATAGAAACACTAGCTGTTACCCACGACATCGTCTGCATTGTTTAAAGACAAAAAATAGGACCTTCCCCAGGATATAATCTATCTCCTTGTCAAATTATACGACCCGTTTAGCCGTTAGATCCTGAAAAGGTAGCAAACAAACTCACAAAGAGAGTTACATTCGCATTCATAATATAAGTATGGATTCACAACAAATAAATGCACGTGTATGATTGCAAGACAAGAGATCGATTAATATGCACACAGTAGCATCTGAGGCCCGTCTTAAAGTCAAACTATACTCCTATCGAGCGCCAGTAATGAGCGCGCACGTGCACGTCACCAGTCTGGGACACGAAAACGGTAGACTAAAATATACAAGTATAGATAGAGCAACTCAATTATCCAAGTGTGTAAGAAAAGGCGCTGAAACCACATTTAAATAATGCCACCTTATGTCACTCACTCAATTAAGTCATAGATATCTAACGGCTTTTATTTATATAAGCTATCTTTATCAATCACCGAATTAATGTGTTTGACGAGACCGCTGGTCTAGTAGTTAGTATACCCGACTGCTGCGCTAGGGTCGCGGGTTCGATTCCCGCCGGGGCAAACATATATGTGACAAATATGTTTGCCTTGCGTCTGGGTGTTTGGTATGTATTTACAAACAAAAAGTATATAAGTATTATATCAGCTGCTGGTTCCCATAGTACAAGCTTTGCTTAGTTTGGGGCCAGATGGCGCTGTGTGATAATGTCCAAGCATTATTATTATTATTATTATTAATGTATGGTTTAAAATAAAAAATACTCTGCACACTAGAATAGATATTAATATTACCTGCGGCACATTTGGTAGAGAATGGACTAGCAACCAAAACAGCCGGTGAGCTACAGCGGGCGACGCCAAAGATCGGGACAATAACAGTTCTGAAACAAATTACATCTCCAGTACAATGCCAATATTTTTTTAACCTTATTTAATTGAGGATAAAGTAGTGATTACGGTACCTGCTAAAGGACTGGCTTCGTAAGTCTCGTGACGCAAAGCCTGGGTGAGTTGTGGCAACACGCGACATAGGTCATCGTCCGACATATCGTCCACTAGCTGAGTTGCGCATTTTCGCACCGCTGCGTCTGGGAAGCTGGAGGGAATATTAAGTTAAGGAAAATCAAAATAAACATCGATTTGTTTACACCACTAAGGTACTAACAACGTCATGCTAAACGATTACTTTCTTACAACACCAATACCATATAATAAAAAAAAGACAAATGTTATTTATTTTATTGTTTAACATCTTTCCTCTTTGTATACCTAGGAGTAATTTCGTGAAAGAGGACGGAAATTCACTGCAGGAAGCCGGGGAACGGTACTGCCAATTGAGCGAATTGTCGCTAGAAGTGAAGACTTATTTAAGATTTAGACATAAACAAATTAGGGTCGGCAACGCGCTAGTGATACCCATGGTGATGCAAGCGTCTATAGGCTACGGTGACTGTTTAGGCGGGCCATATGTTTGTTTGCCACCTTAGTGATTTAAAAAAAGGGGTACAGTGCCGGTAGCAGGAACATTGTCGACAACGTATTCGAAAACGTAACTCGCGAAACGTCAAAATTGTCATACTAATTTTTAGTTCCACTTTTCACCGTCGCAGCGCTGTTCATTTTCCAATACAAAAATATTCGAAAACGTAACTCGCGAAACGTCAAAATTGTCATACAAAAATAGTCGAAGGCGATACGAAAACGTTGTCGAAAAAGTTAATGCTACCGGTACAGTTGTCAGGTGTAACACATCATACACGACGACGGTACAGCACGCACGACTTTTTTTAATGTACAACTATTCCAATCATTACAGTTTTGATACATCATTATTTTAATTGAGACCATAGTGAAACAATCTACCAAATGTTAAAAAGTAGGTTATGCGACAGGTCAGACACCACGTAATTAGGGTTCGATTTCCACAAACTTACCATGGCAACAGAAGATGCATGGCGTTTAAAGGCGACGGTTTCTCCCAGAGTTTGACAAGAGAAACGAGTTGATCTCGATGTTCGCCGTACCAGTTTGTAGCGGCCAGTAGGACCAGGGGCAAAGCACCCGGCAACTGTACCAGGTATTGCCGTTTCTCCCACAGTATCTAGGATGGGGAAGATATATTTCATTATACGCAGTTTCCTGGGAAAAGTAATTGGACGGGGCCTTTGCCTGTTGGATAATATCGCATTATGACTGTTATATGCTTGGCTGTTTCTCTATATTAATAATACAAAAAAATATATTGGTATGTATTTAATTTTCGTAATGTATGTATATATGTTTCGTTTTCTATAACATCCAAAAAGTCATAAAGTCGATATCTATGAACATTTTTTGAGCTTTTATGTCTCGTGGGCAAGGGTCTGGCAAAAAAACAGCCAGCATTCCATTGACGGCCATTTATTAGTACTTAGACCGAAAAAACAATCTGTAAAGTCTTTAATCTACACGACAGACATGAAATTATAAGGTGGGGATTTTTCAGCCTAGAAATATGTACCTTCATTTGCAACAAAAAGATCTCTAATTTACTGCATACAATTTTCTACCTTGGAGTACAACAAACAGATCTCTAAATAGTACGGTAGATACTGACCTCTCTACAGTCAGTAGGCATACGCTGGTAGGCACCCTGCTCGACCAGATGCAGTAGTTGCGACTGCGTGTTGCCATCCAAGCTGTCGAACTTGGGCAAGTCTTCGCGAGTCAGTGGCTTCTTGCTCTCCTCAGGCATCGACCACTTCACTCCAGAATGGACGTATAAGGGGATTTCTAAAGATTATTTATTTATTTCATTGGACCATCAATCATCATCATCAATTCTCATCTTCATCATCAAAATTAGATATCAGTTAGGAGTTAGGCAACGTAAAAATTTCAGAACATTTCAAGTTCTTGCAATTGATTTACACTAGTACAGTGTAGTTTTGTGTTCCTATGTAAAATTATACAGGCAAAGACAATTCACATTTACTAACAATAAACAAAACTAAATCATAACATCGTATTTTAATAAAACAAACAAGTCTACCTCTTTGTTTTCAGAGCTCTTTTAGGCCACCGCGCGAGTGATACAACAAATTTATTCATATTTATTCCGCAATTCTTTTTTGCATTCGAGCTGTATTCATGTTGTTATGCTATCAACCTAAGCCTCGGCCTCAAACGTGTATGTCTGGTAAAAACGATCATTGTTCGAGTATTCGAAAACGTTACTTTCAAATGTCAAAATTGTCATACGAACAATTAGTTCCACTTTTCGCCGCCTCAGTGCTGTTAATTTTCCCAAACGAAAATTGTCTTAAGCGATACGAATACGTATTAGAAAGCTGCTAAGGCTACAGCTGAAGCTAATACAAGCTTGTTAAAATAGTGACCTATATTGATGAGCGGGTGCGGCTCAGGCGGCGCGTGCGTCGCGGGCGGCGCGGGCCCGGCGCGACGCTCGCAGCCGCGCGGCCACACCGACACCACGTACTGACCCGACGCCAGCATACTGACACCACACATACAACACGTCATACAATTCACGATATCAACATCGGCTACTTTTCGCCATCGTGGTTTAGGTGCACTGGTCTAATAATACATGGACTTCAGGTCAATTACAAAATTTACGAAGAAACTGTCCGGAGCTCACGAACCTGAATGTAAATTATTGGTATCGATTCTGTTGTACAAATCAATACACTAAACTAATTTGACAAAATTACAAAGTCTTGCTATCGCTTTCTCATGTCCGGGATTAAAAAAGGATGGCAATAGTTACTGATTTCGTACAACGGAACCAACACCAATGTCTCTCTAAAACATTTAAAGTAAAATTTTGCCTTATTAACACACACTGGCACATTTGAACTTTGCTTGCAACCCAATTGAGGCTGTCGCATTTTCATTTTGTTGTTTTTTAACTTCGGACACTTTTGAACGCCAACCCGAAGTCCATGTATTATGAGATCAATACTTAGAGTTAGGTGGGTTAATTTATGCCAAAAGCTATCAGGCTACTTATTGCCAGAAGTACAAGATGGACTACAGGGGACAATTTACGACCCGAGATATCATACTTCCATAATAAATGTCAAAGTTTGGATGAGTATTCGTTTCTCATTCACGCCAAGACGGCTGTATGCTTTTTAATAAAAATTGCTATACTATCCTAATACTACTATTATAAATGCGAAAGTAGATCTGTTTGTTTGTTTGCTTCCTTTTCAGCACTAAACGGCTGAACGGATCCGTATAAAATTTGACATGGTGATAGATTATATCCTGGGGAAGAAAATACACTTCTTTTGATTTTAAACAAATGCAGACGAAGTCGGGGGGTAACAGCTAGTTATAAATGAATTAAAACAAAATCTCTTCACTTACATCCTAAATAGCTTGATCAAGTTGTTTGTGTATCTGTAGGCTCAAACTCACCCATCATAATCAAAGAGTTGCAACGATGCCCATCCAAGCTCGACTAGTTCGA
Source organism: Falcaria lacertinaria (assembly GCA_951449985.1). Lineage (NCBI taxonomy): Eukaryota > Metazoa > Arthropoda > Insecta > Lepidoptera > Drepanidae > Falcaria > Falcaria lacertinaria. The sequence continues at coordinate 3,518,658 of OX602114.1, forward strand.
ACTGCACATCGCCATTGGCTTGGTCTTCGTTCCCGTCTTGTTGGTTCTCGTCTGCGGTCTGCGCGGTTTGGTTGGGTTGGTGGTTATCGTCGGTGCGTTGAATGCGTCCGTAGAGCGTGATCACTAGCCTCGTCTCGCGAGGAAGCTGGTTCACCGGCACGTCTTCCAGGTTCAACCTGAATTCAAACTTGGACATTATTGAAGACCCACTAAAAATCTCTTCACACCCTTTCTCAAGGAACTCATGCTGTACTCTAGGTTTTTCTCCTTTTACCAGTTATTAAGTCTCTTATTACACGACGCCGGCAAGGTAAGTAACACCAATAAAGTATAGTGCCAGATATTCTGCGTCAACCAGTAGTGGAAGTGGAAGGCTCCTGTGAAATTGCACAGTGCACGATTATTTTAGTTCTGTGTGAAGATGAAGAATTTGCGCAAGGTCAGTGACCTGGAAATGCGAACGTCTCGGTACCATCGACAGCGGTATATGCTTGCTTACCACTAAAGGAAGGTGTTGAATAAAAGCAAATCTTACCAAGTGTCAAAAATGATCCTGGGATAGAAGCCACCGCTCTCGATCTTGGAAGTGTGTGTGAAGTGCGTTTCTTTGATAGGCCGAGTGCCGTGGAATAGTTGCGCATGGCAGAGGTACTCGTCGTGGTTCCAACATGGCGGCAATCGATGTACGGCCTCGATGCAGAACAACGTCGACTCCGAGATCGTGTGTGAGGGGGTCGCCGCTGCAATCAACAAGCAGGCGTTATGGGATTGCTCAATAAAACAATTGAAACCCAAGTGCTAACAAAAGGTGGCGTTATCGGTCAAGCGATCTTTTCCTGACAACCTTAGCGGGTTACCAGTTTATCACTTTACTTTAAGACATTATTTCTATAGATGAATAAATATTTTAAAAATAACATACTTAATACAGTTAATATGTTATGTTTAAATTAAACATACGATTGGCAGATTTTAATGCAACTATTTTATTAAATAGATAGATAAGTACACCTTATTTCACAATAAGAGGATACAATATGTGATCGGGTAAATGCTTATATTATCATGTACAATAGGCGGTCTTATCGCAGGAGCTAACCCTTCCAGACACCGATCGATCGTCATCATCACTCAGCTACACTCAAATTCTGGCAAAAGTAAACAAACTTGAATTTAAATTTAAATTTGAATTAAGAATCATGTATACCTAGAGTAGAGTATAGTCACTTGCCAGGCTAAAGGATGTCATCAGGTAGTGCGTGGCGGTCAGGTGGACGTCTAGCAGGCGCGTACGGCAGTAGAGCGCGTCAATTTGAATAAAGAATCATATATAGAGTAGAGTGTAGTCACCAGCCAGGTTGGACGGCGTCAGGTAGTGCGTGTCGGTGAGGTGGAAATCCAGCAGACGCAACAGTACAGCGCGTTAATTTGAATTTAGAATCATGTATAGAGAATAGTCACCGGCCAGGTTGGAGGGCGTCAGGTAGTGCGTGTCGGTGAGGTGGAAGTCCAGCAGGCGCGTGCGGCAGTAGAGCGCGAGCAGCGCGCGCACGGCGTCCCTCACGCGCGCCGCCTGCAGCGCCACGGCCTCCCGCCGCGTGGCGCCGCGCAACGATACCGCGCAGTACGGACCCGCCTCCGACACTATCTCCGGCGTCACGCCCGTACTGCTGCCCTACACCACGATACGTACAATTGAGACGCGTTATAAAAAAACGAATTAATCGACAAAACAAAAAAGTAATGATGCTGTTCATTTATCATAATTATAATAAATAGGTCATTTATAATAGGTCGCTTATGCATAACTTTTTAGTCTGCACCTAGCTCCAGTCGGTTAAAACTAGGCGTAACCGCACTTAGGCTGTGAGTGGTAACATTATATGTATACAGCTTCTACTAGTCACTGTGAGCACTAGAAGTTTCGAAACTTTGTAGCCCATTTTCTCGTTCGCACGTAAACCTCGCTAAATCCGTTGTTTCATTGACCGGTGTTATGTCGGTCAGTCAGGCTTTAATAAATCACCATTTTATGCTATTCTTTCAAAAAATATTCCTATTGTATCTTCTTCTAACGTAAAACATCTTCTTTATTTCGATGACTTTTTTTTATATACCACTAAGGTGGCAAACAAGCATTCGGCCCACCTGATGGTAAGCGGTCACCGTAGCCTATGGACGCTTTCAACACCAGAGGAATCACTCGCGTGTTGCCAACCCTAAATTATTTCTTATACTGTAAATTCGTACCTGCGTGCAAGCCTGCGCGAACGCATTGAGCGTGTGCGTAACGTGTAAAGTCTCCACTCCGCCCGCCAGCGCGCATATAGCCTTCACTGCTTGGAACACAGCTTTAGGCGAACAACTGCCTTCCGCGCCCGTCACACCTATCGCGCGCGACAACTCACCTTCAAGCGTTTCTGCAAGACGAGAAACACGTAAACACGCTAATCAGTTCTCATAGACGGCAGACATGTAAATACGTATGAGGCAGCTTAATAGCTTTGTAAGACGAGACTGAAACATAGGTAGGTATACACACCATGCGTACCCCAAAAGAGAAGTAACAAACACATTAACAAGGGCGGATCCAAGTGGGAGGTCATGGGAGTCATGGCCCCTTGGGCTGGGTTTACACATCCGATATAGAAGACAAAAGGATAAAAAAAAAAATCAATGACGTATAAATATAAAATAAAATTGTTTTTGTAATTCGATTTGTTTTATTGTAATCTAAATTGATCTAAATCTAAATGAACCTCGACTAAATTACCCCCCACCCCTGACTTAAAAACTGGAGCGGCCCTAGTACATTAAAATGTTAATAGTTTTTGTTGACGGACCTGGCAGGTACGTCTACCGAGATAAATGCACTTCAAGGACGCGATATATCGGCGTAAAACAAAAGTGTGATGGCATTATATTATGTTATCTCTTTCTCACCAATAATTCCATCCTTTTCTCGCACTGGTCACGAGTATCTTACTTTTAGAAGACTGATAGGATAAGATAGGTTATTGAAAACCGCTCTAACTTACCCAATAAAATAGAGAGGTTGTCGAAGGACAACAGAGGAGTGGCGCCCTGACTCGGCAGCAGTTCGTCGAGCGTCAAGTGCGCATGTCTAGCGTCGTCTCGCTCACTCCTCGCGAGCGCGCTATCTCGGCCCTCGTGTAAACACAACCTTACGTCCTTCTCTAAACGGACGCACTCGCGAATGTAATCGTACTCGCTCAGCGAACTGCCGGGGGTTAGGTACTCTTTTGCACCCCATACCTGGATATTGAGAAGGTAATTTATAAAAACGCAGTGTAGTTTCATAGCTCCTATCACACATATTGTTGACTTTGGGAAAACAGGAGTAAGACAACACGATGTCAACTATCGACAAAAAGCAGCTCTTCAAAGATAGAATCAAATTACAATTGACATGGTACAGATTGGGTCGACAGATTGGCCATAAACAATGCACTCCTCTGACGCAATAAGTATTCAGAACAATTCCTTGCTTAATAAGTCTAAGATGAAATGACATATACGCAAGACAATAAAATAATTTTAATTAATATCGAAAGTTTGCTAAAAAGTATGCGATTCAATTCGATTACCAAACTTACCCTTAACATATATGCTGACATGTCTTCTCTAATATCCTCACCCATAGAACAAACTATAGTTAAAATCACGTGTTCTACGGTTGACTCCACTGCAAAAACAAAAACACAATTTTCAACTCTAAAATTATTAACGATACGGGTAATTTCACATACAAAACATAACTGTAGGCATATTAAATTTATATTTCAAATTGAGGTGACGTAAGAGTGTGTTAAGAAGAAAAAACATAGAATCTGTTCATACCGATTTCTATTCACTGTGTTCATGTATTTTAGACCTTATATCTGACAAACAGTAAGTTGTAATTAGCTTACCATCAGATGTGAATGTGATGGGCTCCTCGGAGTGGGCATGGTGGACTAGAATCTTAATGCTGGTATTTGGAGGGTACTTCCCGCCAGATCTCGCAGCTATCACGTGACCAGGATTTGTCTTCTCATCACTAAACACGAATTTTTCTACAAAAAGATAATTATTTTTTATTCTTACGTACCCTAATAAGGCACTCATAAATGACTATTTTTTTATAAGTTGCAGCATTCTTTTTAAAGTTTTAGTCAAAATACAATATTAATTTATATACATAATATTATTAACATTGTAGAGAAAACCCAAATAACTAATCAAAAAACTTACTTCTGACATCTAAGACCATTTTCATAAACGCCTTGTGCTCACTATCATAATTTCTCGTCCTTGTTTTTACTATACAGTCATAAAGTTTATTCTGAAAGAAAAAACATTCTTAACATTGGTACTCATAAGAAATAAATTAAAACTATAGGCGTGCAACTTTAAGTCTTAGAGCATGCAATTAAAATTTAAATTAGAATAACTCACAGTAGTAGACCGTATAGCGACTGCAGGCACGCTCGGTATTGACTTAGGAGGCGGTGAAGGTAGCGTGCTCTCTTTCTTACTTATGGTGGCGTATATAGGCGCATCTCGCATCTCTGTCTCGCCATAGAGGAAGTCTAGTGGGTCGTACTCTTCATATACACTAGAGGACTCGCTTGCTACGACATATTCTGGAAGATAATAATGTATAATCGAAGTTGATTAAGAATATTAAAGAGTTTATATTATTTTACATTCAATTTTATTTTGTTTTGTAACATTTACAATTCGTCAATTCAGGATGAATTCCAATACTTACGATTAACCGCAATATTCTGTCTAAAAAAATCACTATTCAAACAAAAACATAAGGAACCACAAAAATTCTTGGGAATATAAACACAATATAGTACGAATCCCGAAAGCCTTATGCGACCTCCCAATCGAGTGCAAGCTAAGTGCTGTATAAAACCACAGTCCATCCACATACACATGCGGGTTACAAAATATTATATACTGATGTATTTTGAACCTTATTCTGTGTGACATAACAGTAAATTCATATTCCCGCACAACATTAGGCACATAAAACAGACAAGAATCTATACCAGCGTTAAATGGATGAATTAAATGATATAATACATGATCACTAAAGTTAACCTTTTAATGAACAATTTCAATCAAACATATCACATTACTAAGCAGCTTAAAGCGCACTATGATTATGATAGATTTTTTCATCATAGTGCGTAAAATACATTTCAAGGCAGTGAAATTGATAACTATATCCCAGTATGGAAATATACACAAATGAAAAATGATAGTGGACTTTACTATAAGTGTCTGGAAGAGATCACATCTTGTGATAATGCCGCCAATTGTACCGATATGCTTTGTATAATTAATGTTTGTTTTTGTTGTTACTAATTATGGTGTACAATAAAGAGTTATTTATCTTATCTTATCTTAATCTGATATTTATAAATCAGTAATATAAGCATAACCAAAAAAATATGTTTTTGAACTGATCTATGTTGTAAATTAAGAACCGTTTGGCCATTGGGCGTAATATTTTGACAGGTGCCAGCTATAATAATGCTTAACTGTATTTTATTTTGACAGATGCCAGCTATAATAATGCTCAACTTAGTACTCATAGTAAAGTCCACAATAATGGAACACAGCCACTCACCGTTGCTTTGCTCAGTTAGTAGTGGATCAAACGCTTGGAGCACACTGACTCTTACGCTACCTTGGCCGCCGCCAGAGTTCCTGCCGCCGAAGTCTATCAGGTTCATCGACTTGGGCAGGCTGCCTATAGTGTCGTTCGATTCGTTTGACTGGAACAGTATAAAATAAGGAACTTACTAAGGCAAAATATAAAACCACAATGCGCCGATTTTAACAGATTGTTTATACCAGATTAATTAAAACCTTTACATAAATTATCATTGCTCATTGCACTTAACCGCATATTTCTGTGTCAAAATTTAACACTTGAGAAACATTCATTAAAAAACATTTATTAGTAAGATTATTAGTTGGAAAAGCGGCCATATTCAATTCAAAATAATTTATTTGAATAGACTTAACAAATAAGTACCTACTTTGAAATACGTACCTCAGACGACTTCCGAGATTGATTGCTCTCGACGCTATCCCTAGACGGTTCAGTCTTGACAACTGTTTGTGGGATTGCATTGTTCACGTGGATCGGCGCAGGCGCAGGACTACCCGGCATTGGGTAAGCGGGCATCTGATTCAGCTGAGGGTAAATACTCACAGACGGCCGCGGTATCATGTTGGTCGTGTTGTAGTTATACGGGTTGTGGACATGTGGTGGGTAAGCGTATGGAGTGGGGGAGGCCATTCTTGTTTGACTGTAAGCGATCGTTGGCGCGTACATTGGCGGGTTGGTATGCACGTATGTTTGTGCGTCATGAGTGCCGGGTATGGATGGTGCGTAGTAGGGATAGTTTGGCATTGGGGCCGGCATGCCGTAGGGCGTGGCGGGGGGATAAGGCGGCATCGCGTTGTAGGGAGGCGGGTAGTTGTACTGAGGGGCGTAGTGCGGCGCGTAAGGATACCCCGGCCTTGGATTGTAGTGCTGGTTATTCATCGTTGTATCTGTCAGTGCTAAGTCTTCGGTCTGTCTGAAAATATTTGAAGTTGTATTAACCCATGTAACCCGGCTTCGCACGGGTAGACATTTATCAAATATGTCGTCTACCCGTGCGAAGCCCGGGGCGGGCAGCTATTATAATATATAGCCTGTTACTCAGTGATAATGTAGCTTTATAACGGTGTAAGATTTTTTTAAATCGGTCTACTAGTTTCGGAGCGTATTCAATACAAACAAACACACAAAAATACAAATCTTTCCTCTCCATAATATTAGTAAAGTTGCGAATGTCCTGGCTTAGTAAAAAAAAATTATCAGCCACATCGGATTAGACGTAATCCAAGTGGAAACCGCAACATACTCACACACACATACAATACATAGCGTCACGCCATTCCCTTTTGGGGTAAGTAGAGAATAGAACGCCATTTCACTCATGACTAGCACACTTCTGTTGCTTTTCCTACATTGATTAATATCTTCATACATGGCCGCAGGTTTGGGTTAAGGCCAGAGCGAAATAACAAAGTAACATCAAACAGTGTGACATTATTTTTTCAAGCAAATAATTTTATCAAGCATTCTTTATCAAATAAACTTGTTTATCAGCGTGATATCGCTACAAAAGAAAACACATTTTAGACATGCTTATAAATCTCTTAGGAATAACGAGTGAACGCTACGTCCGATTACAGTTTTTATTACACCACTATAGTGGCAATCAAGCGAACGGCCCACCTGATGGTTACCGTAGCCTATGGCTGCAACACCAAATATGACTCGCGCGTTGCCGACCGTAAAAAAATGTTTCAAATTAGTGCAACTTACTTATTTATTTGCTCAATGTATTCTTTGAGCGAGGAATGGGGATCTTTCGCCGTAGCCTTCGTAGTGGGACTGGCAAAGGATATCAGATCACTGCTTTCGTTCCTTGTCGGACTAGCGCCAGGAGACCTGAGTAAGAACCGAATGCGATACAAATAAAAACTAATTTATATGCTTTCAAGACCTGCAAACGGAGTGATTCACAATATTATGTGAGTGTGAAAAACAAGCATACGGACCGCTAAATAGTAAGCTGTAATAAGTAGCCTAGGTATTACTCGCATTGTCGACCCGAGATGCAGCCGAAATATCGGACACTCACACATAAATAAATACAGAATGTGGTGAAAACCCGTTAGGTTAGGGATGTTCTATTTAATTGTGATGCCCTGACCTCGGGGTCTCCGAAGCGGAGGCGCGACCTCGGGGCGGCTTGCGAGGCGGCGGCGGGAGGGCTGGCGGAGGCCCGTCACTCTCCTCACGGCGACGTACACTGACGCCCGCTACATCTCGCCCGCTATCTGCAATGTCGATATCGATACGATAACACCAATGGATATTCGTCATTGTTTTTACTTCGATTAGATATAAGACAGCACCTTTGCCGCGTTGGTCTGGTAGTTAGTAAGGCTAGCTACGCTCCTGCGTGTCGTGTAATAGAACTCATCTGTGTCGCGGGTTTGATTCCCGATAGGGTAAGCATATGGCATGTATTTATAAAAGAAAAGGATTGAAGAACTCAGTTACAACGAGAATACTTTCAAAGCTTAGAATTATCGACCAACTTACATGTATATACAAATTCGCATAGCACTATAATAACGAAGGCATATGATGCATTATATGTATTTAGCAACTACGTTACGATACTTAAAGCATGTACAATGTACATATACTAGGAAAGTATATGTTAATTAATTTATAAATAACAATGCTATAATAATTAAGAATTGTTTCCCTATTCGCTATGCCTATACTTACAGTTCTTCAAATTCCAGCACATTGTGTTCTGGGTGATAAATATGATGATGATAAGTTACCAACCCACATACACATTACTATGTACCACAATTCTGTCTAACATGTACCCTAAATAAACGTAATTCGTTCGTAACCTTCACTTCCTCCCAGACTGGTGTGGAAACATTAACAGATTTGATGATGCCTGCTGCCTTTTGTTGTAACAACTCCAATTGAACTTATTAACGTGATAAATCGCCGATGAGTCATGCCAAATACAAGTAGGGTTACCAACACGAGCGTATTTTAACATTTGGCTGGATATATTATAAGGTTTTCAACCCCAAAAAGGAATAAATCCAGGGGCTCCTATTAGTGAAATACAATAAAACCTATGTTCATCTTGTTCACCCTTTTAACCAACAACATTTTAAGAGAAGCAACTTTTTATTTTTCTTGTAAAATTAAGTTAGTATATTAATAATTTTATCGCAGACAGTCATCATGGCCACCTCGACATAAGGGTAAATAAATACGCCCCTGGTGGCACAAAAAATTATGCGCCCAAATTCGAGACATAACATAACATATGAATTCTGGATATGTTGATCTTAATGTCAGGAATTAAAATTTAAAGAATTAAAATTCCTGACATCTTGATGTCACGGGCGCACTTGGGCGCATACATTTTTGTACATTTATGTAAATATAAAACAAATATTTAAAAAAATAAACATTTGAATTATTAACATTGAAACTGAGAAATCTCTCTTCTAGTGGATTAATAAAATAATAAATATTTATTTATTCACACAAACTCAGAAAAGTTAAAAACCCTCAATGTTTTCTGAAAAATCTGGTGGGCAACCCTAAATAGATACTTAAATTGTATGCCTATAGGTATCCTATATAGCTGTTGTTATAATAACTTGGGTAATACTATTATTGTATGTTGGTAGTTGTTAGTTATTTCAGTCCCTTTTACGTATGTGCTCAGAGTAGATAATATACTATGTACAAGTATGTGATACATATACTGACTTGTGGTGTGGTATTATCATATATGTTCAGTATGAATATAAGGCACTATTTAAATACTATATTCCTCTTCTGATAGATATTTATGGGTGAGTGAATATGAGTCGGCTCATGCCATTGAATATAAATTATCATTTGGAATGAAAACCTGAAGGTGACTCTTATGAGCTTATTTTCTTTTTTAAAATATATAAGGTTGTACTTAGGAATTTATTAATGTCAAAGACTTGCTATAAACTTTCTAAGAATCTTAAAATTATTCCAGAGTTAAGTTAATATACATTTATTAAATAAGAATGTTCTTTAAATTTTCCATATTTTAGCTTGCTACTGGGTAGCAAGTAACAGAGCGAATGAAAATGTATAGCCCGCGTTTGGGTCAACTAACAGACCAATGGATAATAATTAATTTTTCATACAGACAACTAAATATACTTTTTATATGTTGATGAAGATAATGATTAAGATACATCTATAGGTAGATACTATAAATGAGATAGTTGATAAATATCAATAGATTAATATTTACAATACACAGTGTCTTGCAATTGTTATGAAAACAATCATGCTGCATAATCTCCTACTAATGTGATCTAAATGCCTGGCAACTGAGAATAATTCAACAATTTCATAAAACATACAAGTTTAAATCTATTGTGCCAATTCTGTTATGCAAAGTCACTAAACTGAACTAATTTGACAGTTCTTAAAGTCTTGCTATCCCTTTCTCATGTGCGGGGTTAAATAAGGATAGCAATACCTTTGGAACTGTCAAATTAGTTTAGTTTAGTAACTTCGCACAACAGAATTGGCACCGTTATATAGATAAAGGACATCATCCATGTTTCATAGAGATTTGGTCCAAATCAGAAAGGGTCGGCCAACACTTTTTTTTGTATATTCTGTTTGAGCTTGTCCGTCTGAGCATTTATTACTATGGCGCCAAAGTTGGACATTACAGTACATTTAATTTGTTTTAGTTATTTCGAAGTCCTATTTTCAACAAAAATTTATAAAAAAATTGGATTTCGAACTCAAATAAAATCAACTACAAACATCCTACAGGTGCCACAGTAAAAAAAAATCAGACAGACAAGCTCTAACAGAATATACAAAAAATATGTGATGGCCGGCACATTCAGATTTGGACAATGTCCTTCCAAATCTATAAATAATTCTTATAATTTATTTCCCAGACTTAGTCACCCTAAGAAGAAAAACAATTTTAAGTCAGATATAAAATAACTACCTATTAACAAGTACCATCATAATAATTAATTAAACTTCAAAACTACTAAATGGATTTTCTGTGCATTTGGCACAGCTTGGTAATGATGTTGTAACATACACAGCACATAGGTCACATGCACAGACTAACATTTTATACACTCAATTGACCTAAAGGAATACTGTAGTCTATATCTCAGAGTAGATAATAATATACTATGTACAATCTATATTGTTATTTTGTTGTACAATAGCAGTAGATACTGTTTATATACAAGTCCAAATCAATAATGGATCTGTTAACTTTTATTTATTAAGCAACCATTTTACTATATGCCTTTTAGTTATATAAGTTCAGCTTGTGTTGAAACATTTGCAATTGGGTAAATAACATCAATATTTAGTCTTTTGACTAAGTTTTTACTTAACACAAGAATAAAACTACTCATTAATTTTGTGCATAAACCATCCATCATCATAATTAATCCAAGAGCTAGGCTTTTCTTGGTGGGGACATCTAAAACCAATCCAAATCATACTCATATAAGACCGGACACATTCAATGAAAAATCATCATTCTCCTGCCCTTATCCCATATTATTTGGGGTCGGCGCAATATGTATTTCTCTTCCATCCTTCTCTATCAGCCGTCATCTCTGTATTCACTTCCTTTCTGGCCATGTCATCTTTCACACAATCCATCCATCTTTTCTTAGGTCTACCTCGACCCCTGTACCCATCTACGTTCATACATAAAACCTTTCTTACCACGTTATCCTCATTCCTCCGCATAACATGCCCATACCATGACAGACTCTTGCTCCTCAACTTTTCTGTCACTGGAGCCACTTTAAAAAAAAAAACAGTTTGTGAGCACCCCATATTTTTTTCTTTGGGTAAGTTCAACTGTCAACTTACTCAACAGTGGTATATTTTCCCTTGATCAAATATTATTGTATTTGATTAGAGTATACAATGTAAGTATACTCTAATCAAATACAATACATATACAAGTATCATCAAATAGTTTTAATCTATCATTAGAGAAGAGAGAAACATAGCCCAAATAACATCCTGTAAAAGGATTTTATCAACAAGCACCGCACAGGAAACAATAGATAGTATCTACTCCATTTGGAAACCTTTACTCATTCATTGTGATGTTGTCAAGTCAAGAGTAATTAAAATATTAGATTTAGTAAACTGGAATATGATCTCGTAAAATTTTGATTATGACCTTCAGGTTGTTATCAAATTATCTGATGGTGTAAACAAAGTTACGGCAATTACCTTCGCTAGAAAGAAGCTTCTGTCTACGAAAGTGCTCTAATGCTAGACTTTCTAAACTGAGTGCCTGCGCTTTTTCTAAGTCCGCTTGAAACTGTAGATCGTAGTCAGACATTATCGGTTCTTCCTCAATGTGTATCTACAACATTGACAAAAAGTGCGTGGGAATTAAAACAATATTAGCACTGTTTAACGATGAGCACACAAAACAACACGATACGAAAACTTTTTGTATTCCAACATAATTTCACTTTTAGAGAACGAGCACTACCACCACAAATGAAGCACTCTTACCACAGCAGACTCCCCGATAACGTATAGTACTAAAATAATCACGACATTATAGTGTTTTAAATAAATCTGTGCGGTTTTATTCTATTTATTTTACTGGGTCATCTCAGTTTTGTGTGCATCATTCAATTCAATTCAAACTTCAAAATATGAAAGCTATAATACGACTATATTTAGAAGTCTTAAACGTCAATTGCTTGACATTTGCGACGAAAATATGGTCATAAAAAGACAGCAAGAAAAACAGAGAGATCTGAGATTAATGACATACGAAGGGGTTCCTTTTTATTTTGTCGGATATTAATGGTGACGTACCTTGCTAACTATACGTGCAGGGATTCGGTAAAACAAAAGAGTCGATAATTTAGTCGATTTCTTAAAAAAATTGTGACAATTATTTGAAAATCAGTAGAACCAAGAGTAGATAACGATACCAATTCTGTTATACAAAATTACTAAACTTAACTAATTTGACAGTAATGACAGTTCTTAAAGTCTTTCTATCCCTTTCTCATATGAGGGGTTAAATAAGGATAGCAATACCTTTAAAACTGTCAAATAGGTTTACTGATTTTGTACAACGGAATTGGCACCAGTACAACACACTGATTATATACTACACAGAACTTAACAGAACATATTCTGCAATTGGTGGTGATTAATGTCACGCTCATAACTCTATATGGTGAATTGTGTAGCAAAAGCGTTTTAATTTAACTAATATGAGTAAGCAAAATATAAAAAAACATGAATATTATAAGACCTGTTATGAATAATAAAACAGTAAAGGAGTAAAAGTAAGCTGTATTTTCCCTTAAGTAAAATGTTTAATTTAAAATACATCTATTTAAAACCACTGATCCTCAGATATCATCAAATTGAGATTTTGTGCACCTGATAAAGTTGTTTTGTCGGTTTTACTGGGGACCGTGCAAATATTGGATTATATCTTTTGGAATAATTCACGGATGGACCTGAAAATTGTATGTTAAGTATATTCGTTGAATACACACATCTTGTATTTCATTCCGTGGGCCAACTTAAAATACCTGAAGGTTGCATTTGATTTGCAGATGGCTTTTTTCTCTTGCTGCGTTTCTTTTTTACCACTTTTCGGCGAGTAGTGCTTACTTCTCCGCTTAGCATATTACGGATTGTTGAAGGTTTTAAATTCTTGGCACTTGGCTTAGGTTTAGAAACTTTTTTATCTGTTATCAATGCAGCCCTTTCAACGATAGTGCCCTGCTTGAAAGCCCGTACCGATTCAGATCTAATCTTTGGGCCAACCTTTTCCCGTCTTTCTGAGGTTGTGGCTTTGGCTTGTGGAGGGCTAAGCGCTGGAGTGAACATGCTTTTAGCTTTGCGGACCTTTTTCCTAGTTTTCATTATTTTCGATTTCTTGAGACTCGATTCTTCCTTATTTTTAGGCTGTGGAAGTTCATGGCCTTCTGCTGCCAACTAAAAAAAACAAGGGAAGTGCTTAAATAATTTAAAATAGGCATTCTTCTTCTTCTTCATATTTTGAACTATGGCAGTCAATGCTATGCAAGGACTATTTTTCCCGGTGTCGAGTGCTGGAGAATTGTTGAGTTTGTATTTTTTTTGTGTTCTTATGTTTATTCGAGTGTTTGGAGACAGTAGTAGATTATGACAGGGCTTTAGGTCAGAGGTCACCTATTGACCAAAATTATAAATTACTTCACTCAAAATCCATGTTACAGCCACTACATGGAAATTTACTGCGCACAATAAAACTGAAAATACACACTAAAGTTCACCCTAAAACAATTTACGCGTTAGAATTTACCTATCATGATTTAATAATTTTATTCATTTACCTGTTCATAGAACAAGTCATCCGCATCTTGTCGGTCGCAGAAGTCCAGGATTTTGTTGCAGACAGTTCTCAAATTCTTGAGCCTTTGCTTCTTTTTCTTGCCCATCATACACCGGTCGACCTCGTCCAATCGCAGAGTCCTAAGAATAGAAGAAAAATCCTATCATTGTCCTATTACATGATTTATTTATGATAACACCAGAGAATCCAGCGATGTGGTGCCTGTCTTAATTTAAGGTCCCCTGGGCACAGTACCTATATACCTACTCGTGCCGAGACAACACTGTACAAGTACCTACCAACTCAGATCAAATAAAAAGGTATAGTATTAAAATGGAACTGTAGATTAAAAAAACTACGCCTTGACCACGCACTACATGTTTGATAATTCGGCGTCACATCATTTCGTTGTTAGCAAAGCTCCATCTACCTTTTTTATTTGAACTAAGCCTACCAAGCTTTGAATTTAAAGCTACCAAGTTATCATATTACTGTTACTATAACTTTGAGCCTGGTACATCCCACTGCTCGATAAAAGCCTCCCTCCATGACTTCCAAGAATTTCTGTCCGTGTCCATCGATAGTGTTATCATACAGATAAAATGTAATAATCTACCACGAAATCGAGTAACAATTTCATTTCATTTCAACTGCTAAGCAAAGTGAGGTGTAATTCGAATAATATTCTCCCTGAATGAATGAATGCGGTCTAAACTACGAGCTTTGTTACGAGTTTATCAAATTCGAATCTAGCACCAAGTTTTACGTTCTAGTATCTACCTACCTTCTTTACAATCAGAATGAGAACAATCTGTATGTCATTTATCTCATCTCAGGGATCTACTGACCTACTTAGGTGTCAAGACAACACCATATAGGATAGGTACCTACCAACTTTTTTTAATTAATACGTAAAAGTACCTACACTACTACCATAATTTTAAGCTTGGTTTACTATTTAGGTTTTTAAGAACCCTCCAGTAAACGTCTATCCAGATGGCAATGCTGTTGTTCAAAATTACTAAACTTAACAAATTTGACAGGTCTAAAATTATTGCCATCCTTATTTAACCCCGCACATGAGAAAGAGATAGCAAGACTTTTAATTTGGTTAAGTTTAGTAATTTTGAAATACAGAATCGACACCATTGCTATGTCATTACCTCTCACTACTACCATACATACGCAAGAAGTTAATCAAAGAGAGATTTACTTAATAACTTTGGGTTTGTCCATAATGTCATTATCTTTATCTTTGATGTGCATGGCTGTCTCCCAAATGTTCTTGAAGAGCAGTCTGCGTTCGGCATAGCTTTCCTCTTTAGTCATAGGTTGGTCCATGTTAATATTGCTTTAGCATTTGGATGGGTTACGTTTCTTTACTGTTTAATCATTTCGTACTGTGGTTTTATAATTATATTAGGTATATATTTTTGTACATTTTGGATTTTCAATGGAGCTGGAATTGACGGAATAGAAAGTGACAGCTAAATATTCTTATTGTTCAGCTTTTTTTTTATTTAATAAAAAACTTATTCTTTTATTTTGAGGTACCTACTTCTACTACCTTATCTAATAAAACCTATTTTACATAAAATTATCACTGAGTAACATGGGCTATATATCATACTAGCTGCCCGCCCCGGCTTCGCACGGGTAGACAAAATAGAGTAGAGTAGAGAGAATGTAGTTTTTAAAACAAGGTATCTATAATGGGACTACATTAGAACTACGTACGCGCGGAATGCAGCGAGTGTTATACAATGCTATAGTTAATAGACCACCAAGGATATGTTAAGTGTAAAGCAACAAGTCAGCCTGCCCGACCTGAGGAGGCTTTCAACTTCAGTGAGCGCGCGGCAGTTAACGTAAAAGGTATTGGCCGCTTTCCCGCTAAACAAAGGCGATGTTATTCACAACTATTTTTTGCAAGTTTTATAAAGCTGAGCAGCCAATTGATTAGAATATTTTGAGTCAGAAGCCTTTTGGAAATGTCAGAATTATGGCATCGACATACGATCCCAATGCCTTGTGGGTGGCGCTCAGTGAGCTCAACGAGGGAAATCTTTTTGCTGTCTACCCAAAGTTGCTGGCGGAACTGCTGCGGCAAGAGGACGCTGCCCGCCAGGATGGGGACACCAGCGAGGCGGAGCGACTGGTGCTCCCTAGTGACAGGGAGTACAGGCTCACGCAGTACTTCAGCCTCGTCGAGCTGCAAAAGACTTTGGAAATGTACACAAGTATATTATGTTATGTGTTGTTAGTAATAACGGGAGCCAGCTATCTCCAGGGCTAGCACTCTATCAAATAGTCTCCTAGTTTGAAAGTCTGTAACTGCATTTAGGAAGCTTAAGGTTAATTAACTTTTTCGCGCAACCGACATTTAACCAATTTGGTTGAAATTCCTAGTAAGAAATCATTAAACAATGACTTAACTTCCGATGAATATTCTACAACAAACGGTAGGTACCTACCTAATACATTTGCCAAGCACACTTTTGCATTACAGGAAAAAGTGCTGTGATTAATTGATTGACTTAAACCTCAGAGTAGATAATATAACCAATAAAAAACCAATACTACCATTTCTATCATACCTACTCTTAGCAAACAATTTTTTATTACAACCAGAAAAATAATACGTAGGTACAAAGTTACAAACAAACATTCACAATAGAAAAACAATTGTCGTAGACCAGGAAAAGTTATAATAATGATCTACCTAAATAATACGACTTACTTTTACGCTAATATGAATAGTATGCGTGACCCTGACCTGCCTTGTAATCTGCATATTAGTGTGCTACATATTACATAAGGATTCCCAACATTTCATGTTCATGGTAATTTGTCATACACATGTTGCAAAATGCCTTGAGACATCCATACACAATCGGATCCATACACAACCGAAAAGTAGACTATGTATTACTAGATGTACCTATGTATGTATTAAGGGTGGATCTAGGGGTTGGTCATGAGCATGACTCCCATGTCCGATGGACAACACAGTTCAATTGCACTAATGATTAGTGAATCTGTTTACTACGCTAGGCGTCACGGGTTCAATTCCTGCCAGGTACAATCCAAGTACATCTCAGGGTCGACATAATATAAGACCGATATCGATAGGCAAATATGCGCAACCAACACAAAGTATCTAATCATATATATACAAATAAATCAAACTAAAGTGTATGTTTATAAATGTACATAAGGTCGCAAGTGCTCTACGAGGGTCCGCTGCGCTATTAGTAATGCTGCTAGTACAGTAAGTACTTATCAACAACAGGGTTGGCTTGGAATTGAAATTATGAAAAAAATTAAATCCACGCGTACAAAGTCGCGGGCACAGCTAGCTTATAAATACAATAAACATACGAACCAAAAAAATAACTAACTCACGCGTTCCCGATGGAGCTAGGCAGAGTGACATCCACTTTTCTTCTAGAAACAAAATACATATTTCCGTATGCTTACATAGTTACATACTTACCCTGTATATTATAGGCTACTATGTATCTTTAAAACCCATATAAACTGACCTCAGTGTAGACCTCAGTTTTGACCTAGATTGGATAAGGGGTTGAACGGCATTTTAGCTCATAGGTGGCGTGTTAGGTAGGTGCGATTTGATTGCCTAGAGATTGCATTTGCTTGGTATTTGCCTAGAATATGTAGGTAGTGTTGGGAAGGTACCATACGTAGTATATTGTCTACACTGAGTTATTTTTTTTTTTTTACCACTACGTTGGCACACAAGCATACGGCCCACCTAATGGTAAGCAGTCACCGTAGCCTATAGCCGCTAGCAATACCAGGGGTATCAATATCGGGGTGCCAACCATGTTGTTGATGAGGACTCACTGTGCTAGCAGCAATACTACTAGCTCAGCGTATCCTCGTGGAGCACTGGCAACCTTACTTACCGCAGAAACACAACACTACATCGAGTAGTGTTATTTCACTGCGGTCTTCTGTAAGGCGGAGGTACAGTCCCCATTCGTGCGGCTCCAATTTAAATGGGATAACCCACGGGAAAATCGCCCTACCTCTCTTTTTAAAAGCTCATGGTGTGATTAATCACTGTATTTAAGCTTAGAAAAACTCATTGGTACAGGTCGGGGCTCGAACCTGGGCCCATCAGATGACAGGCCTGTTGCTTCAACCACAAGGCCACCACGGCTTTTATAACCTTCGATTTTGAAAAATTACCTACATTGAAATCTTCAAACAAACCGAATTCATATCGTAATTAGTCACGGGGTAGACAAAGACATTGAGCGTCCTTTCATTCTTGACTTGCTTTTGCACACCTCTTTTGCTTCTTTTTCATTCATCGATCTCTTTATACATGCCCGATTTCCGAGTACTCTTTCTTTACCTTTTCATCATTGAGTAGGTAGTTTGGTAATTTGATCCAGAAAGTTAGACCTTGGCCTTTCTTCATTGTATAAAAAAAAATATATCTCATACCCTGTTCCTGCATTTTGTAATCTATCTAATTTCTGATATTTCGATCGTTGTTTATCGGCACAGCTTAGTTTAAGGATCGATTGACCAACCTATGGAGGTTGGTCAATCATGTCAGCGTTGAACAAAATAATAAACTGGCCGTAGCCGGCAAAAAACTTTTTTTTATTTCTTATTAAACATATTTTCTTTCAAACATCCTAAACAGTTGCTTGTAATGTCAAATTTATAAAAAAACCAAATACACAGCAGTTTCCCAAAAAAATAGTACTTCTGAACCTAGCGTAGTTAATAATTAATTTATCAATTTTTAGAGTAATTAGGATACTTTGTGAAATATATAAATATTATGGGGACACTTTTGATATCGAAATTCTTCGTGTTGTGTGAGCTTACTAAAGTTACCTAAAACCAGTGACCAAAAATGGAACCCAGATCATCTGAGGAACAAAAGCCTCCAATAATGTACGTAAACATTTCTGTATTCACTTTCTTTCTAGCCATCTTTCACCTAGAGCGGATCTAGCTTTCAATTCAGGGGAGTTCTTGGAATATAAAAGGGGGAGTTATATATATTCGAGGAATTAGTATTTTGCGTCTAAATTTTGTTTCCATTTTGTCGTCTCGTGAAACGAGACATGACTTCCCGCACCTCCTAGATTCGTATACCCACCCAGGACCGGTCATGATCCCAATGATCCTCCTGGATCTGCCCTTGTCTTCACAGTCCATCCATTTTTCGTAGGTCCGCATTGTAGGTACAGTATACCAAAAAATTTTAGAAGATAATAGGGCCGCCACTGTGCCGTTCGTATGGCAACCCGTCGCAGCTCGAATAGAGCAACAACCGCCTTGAATGGTTTGTTCACAGTAAACGCCATAACATGGATTCCCATTTGTGAAGGTTTCCAGTAGCCACAAAAATTGTTCCGTTTCTAGACATTTCTGCCAAGCTATACTCATCCACATTACTTAGATACTGCTGGGACGCAGTGACACAAATTGAGTCTTGGCCTCGAATAAGTCTCCACGTCAATCTTGCACCATTTCCTTACAGTCTTCAACTCGGAAGGAGTCCATATTCATACGAAAAATATTTTAACTTTATTTTCATCCCTGTGATATTTTTGTAGGCAGTATATCTGACACTGCCGTGGTACCTGGCCTCTTGCAGTAAAAGACCTTAGTCCAATCAACTTGGAAATACATTTTTGGAGTTTATACCCTAACCGTCAAATTTCATATGTAGGCCCCCGGTATGGAATTTTTATGAGGAGTGAAATTCATACAAGCGTTAACTCAAAAGCGTTACGTTCTCTGCAACTAAAACGTAGTGGTTATGTACTCTGTGGTTTCCTGATTTACCGACAACTGTAAGCAGTCTGTAGCCTTAACTCCCAAAATGTTAAAATCTTCATATGAATTCTTAGTTTCTTTTTTCGCCGGCGCATGGCTGTTCATTTTCCCATAAAATATAGTCGAAAGCGATACGAATACGTAGTTGAAAGTCGGTCTTAATTAGGCTACAGTTGTCGGTAAGGCTGAAAACTCCAGTTGTGCGTCGGAGCGGAAGCTGACATATCTAAGAGGGCGATTTGGGATCTCCCGTGGGTTCTCCCATTAAAATTGGAGCCGCTCGACTAGGGACTGTACCTCCACCTTAAAGAAGACCGCAGTCAAATAACAATACTCATCTCCAATGGCAGGGATGAAGACGCGGAGCAAGTGTTGAAGCCAGAAGAAGAGCCCCTGGACGAATGGGCGCCGTGGAACCTGGTGGTGTCAACGAAGAACCCCAACGCACCGCCACCAGTTTCCGTCAAAACTGCCCCCGGGCCCGCTTGGGATATTGGACAGGTTTTTATAAGAATAAAAATTTTCAATTTTTTTAATTTTTTTTTAAAAGAATTAATTATATCTACATACTTATAAACCTTCCTCTTGAATCACTCTATCATGTCTCTGACTCTATCTATTAAAAACAACCGCTAGCAATACAAGGGTAGGGAAATCACTAACGAGTTTCCAAACCTGTTGCTGATGAGGAGTCACTGTGCTAGCAGCATTACTAGCCCCACGTATCCCCGTGGAGCACTGGCATCCTTACTCACCGGAGAAACACGTTTAAGAGAGGTAGGGCGATTTGGGATTTCCCGTGGGTTATCCCATTTAAATTGGAGCCGCCCGACTGGGGACTGTACCTGATGTAGTGTTGTGTTTCTGCGCTAAGTTAGGTTGCCAGTGCTCCACGAGGATACGCTGGGCTAGTAGTATTGCTGCTAGCACAGTGAGTCCTCATCAACAACATGGTTGGCACCCCGTTAGTGATAGCCCTGGTATTGCTAGCGGCTATAGGCTACGGTGACTGCTTACCATGAGGTGGGCCGTATGCTTGTGTGCCACCTTAGTGATATAAAAAAAAACACAACACTTCATCAAAGTGTTGTTTCACTGGGGTCTTCTGTAAGGTGGAGGTACAGTCCCCAGTCGGTCGGCTCCATCTCTCTTTTTAACTCATGGTGTCGTGAATCGCTGTACCTAAGCTTAGAAAATCTCATTGGTACAGGCCGGGATTTGAACCTGGACCCATCAGATGACAGGCCGTTGCCTTAACCACAAGGCCACCACGGCTGTAAAAACTAAGCTGTTGCCTTTCAAAGGAAGCCCCTTTCAAACAAACTACCTAATGTGAGTAGATATTTTAATAATATTTTATCCTTCAGGTGCTGAAAGCTGCTCGTCTGCTCTTTAAGCCGCCAATGAAAGTGGAATTCGTAGATGAACAAGAAATGCGATGTGTCTACTCACTCATTTACGACGTTTTCCGATGTAAGATGCTAACAGATATTCTTAATTACCTCCTGTACTCCCCTATGACTATTTTACTATCCGATTTCATCCATATTTCTTCTTGGCATTTCTTCTCAGTAGTTCTCCGGTTATTAACGAGAACATAAGTGACTCTGACTACATTTGAACAAACAAATTTTCTTTCTCTATTGAGAAAAGGAAAAAGAAAAAATCTTTGTTAGCCCTTTTTTATGTATTTAATTCCGTGATGTTATCGTGAAGTAACAATAAAATAGCAAAGGTGGGGGTTAACTGCCCTATAAATCGTAGACGAAAATCTGTTTGAAATAGCGTGAAAACAGACATGAAGAGTCGTAAAAACTTTTTGTGAGCCATTAAAATGCGTATGTTACGACTTTTGAAAAGTTACAAAATATTGCTGTCTGCGTTTAAAAAAAAGCTTACGCCGCTTAAAGTGAAGTGTCACGAAGCCTGCGATTGTAGCGATATGCGGCTCTAAATTACCTCACGCCATTGGTGAAGCGAAATGGAGCTAGTTTACGGCTCGGAAGCTTTATTTAACTTTTATCACACTACGACTACACGATACCTAATGTCGCGTGTTCACTGATTAACTAGTTTTCTTTCACGATCACTATGTAATACGAATGAAGCTATTTCGCTGTGTGTGTTACTATGGTATGGTCTATGGTCTTTAGTAGAACTAGCTCTCTGCAAACGACCTCGTATATACAATTATACATGTCATATTCTACGGAAATATCATATGAACTTCCTTCAGATGCAAATTATCGCCCTGCCAAATTTAAGCCCAGTTCAGTTAACGCATACGTTTCAGTAGTGTAGCTCTGGAAAGGTAATAAGTACTGACAATTACTGTCAAATAAATCTGTACCTAAGAGACGGAGACAGACTAACCATCTGTCACGTTGGCACCAAATAATCGTCGCTGGAAAGTGGGTGTTGTGCCACACCTATGCCTTCCTCTTTGGGCAATCTTATGGGAAGGCTTGAAGATATGTTATCTATGTCATCTCTCATTTACGTGAGTAATATTTATGATAGGATATTTAAAATTGGGAATCAGTTCCAGTTGCTTGCGCCAAAATATATGAATTCTGGGTGTTTTGGTTTGGGTAGCTACAGCGACTCTATCATAGAATAAAATCGCGACGATTCCTTCGCTGTAAGATTTGCCTTATTATTATTCAGCACTCAATATGTATGCATACAATATTTTATTTGTCTGTCACGCGACACATCCATGTTGCCGTCAGTCTTTGTAGAAAGTAATAAAATGTTTATTTTTATACAGATAAGACCATATTGGACCAAGCGATCGAGGACATTACTTTTTTTGGTGATTACAGGCAGGTAAGTAGAACAGACCAGTAAACCTCTTAAAATATTCGACAAAATTTTCAGCAATGAACTGAATCCAAATCAAATGTAAAATTTACTCCAGCGCTTGAAGGCAACGTTTTAGTAAAGTAAGTAAAAATTAACATAATAAATGCATAGAAATCGAAAAGTACCAACGAAAAGTTAAGTAGGAAATCCTACTGTATTTCATATTATTTTCAGTCTATAATATAATATTTTAAAGTTAATACATCTACCGCCAACGTGTCTGTCTCTGATTTCGAAATAATTGCATGTTATCAAAATCCACGCAAGCGTTTTTAAATTTCTTGTGCCGTTTTATTCGTCGACATTAATTTTAGAAATAGCCGGAGATCTTCACGAGATCTTTACTTTCTGGTAGAGGACTTTCCAGTGAAAAATCTGAACTACTTTTATCCTACAAAACAAATGGAAAATGGAATTGTTTTGTCCCTTTTCCAAGCGCACGAACTCGTGGTCAATAGCAGTTAGTGTTCTGTCAAATTTACACCTACAGTCACTAGCATCTGCATTCATTAACTCCAGTGATTAATCGACCCGTTTTCCCGACCAATAGAAGGTACGTGGCCGCAAATCACAGACTAAATACCGGCAGGCCGTGTTTCAAGATGTCTTCGATTTTTTCCATTGTTAATTCGTTCTTGAACTTGGGGCTCGTGTATTAGCTGATACGGTAATCAAGGTCGCATATTTAAAAGTCGTTACATTACCGAAAAGCAATAAATTTTGAGTTAGGGTAGGTTTGACAAGATGTTACAATAAAAAGTATCGGGCACATCTAACTCGCATTTTCGGTACTCTCGTGACTTAAACCATTTCTTTTTCATACGAAGAGGACGCTCACGAAAACGAGCTTTTATATTTACAACCAGCTATTTAAGGTGGGGTAAACGAAAGAATCCGCATTTGGCTGATTCCAAGCATGATAAACGTATTCTATTAGCAACTACACGAATGTTCGTGTCGAAATGTTTATGTTTAGCGCCGATGTTGCTGTTAGGAAAGTGATTACTCTTCGTTCTTTGATGAGTTTCAATTAGATTAGGCAGAAATGGGTTTGTAAAAAAATCCATATTCGTTGTACAAAATCTCTAAACTAAACTAATTTGACGGGACAAAAAATCTTGCTATCCATTTCTCATGTGCGGTGTTAAATAAGGATGGCAATAGGTACTTTTAGTCTTGCCAAATTAGTTTAGTTTAACCATCTGAAACCAAGTTAATCCAGAGATGTTAAATTTGCGAGTACACGCAAAACAACTCATTAAAGGTTCATCATAATCAGATGAATGATAGCAACCATTGGAATATGGACAAAAACGCAGAGATTTCAATAGTAATAATAAAATTATATTGCACATGCACACGTATCAAACAAAACAACAGAGACTGCGATGACACAACAGAGTAACCAGAGACAAAACATTCTTTTTAATTATTGGTTTGTGTTAACCTTTTTAACAGCAACGCCCAGAAACTAAGCCATCCTTTTTTACCGAGCTAAAAAGAAGAAGGTTTTAAATTCGTAACGTATGTTTAAATGTGTCAGTAAAACGTTAGTGGTTATGTACTCTGTGTGTGTCAGTACAAAGAACACCGGCACGCTGTATGGCTCTTTCTGATGGAGCTCGCCCGACGGCGGTGGGTGGCGCGCCCGCGCAACGAGATCGAGCGCGCCACCGCTCTGCTCAACGAGGCCGGCTCCCCCTTCAAAGACATCGAGAACGACATCTGGGAGCAAAGGGTCCACTTCGCCGCTGCTATCGCCAGGATTCGTATTAAGAACAAAGCCTTTTCGTATGTCACGCAGTTATGATAAACTAGCTGTTATCCGCGACTTCGTCTGCATTTGGGCTTCATCGCATAATGACCCTTTCGCAAAATGTCGGTGGTCGCAAAATGTCTCTTACGCTAAACTTCCCTTTCACAAAATGACCCCCTGGTAGCTGTTAATCGTTTAAAATTACCAATTACGTAAACTTTTTTTAATTCTTCTTTTTCTTAATTACTGTTTTGTGTGCCAATTACTGTTTTTAAAGACAAGGAGCATATGTCCCCAGGATATTATCTATTTCTTGTCCAATTTTATTACGATCCGTTCGGTAGTTTAGCCCTGAAAAGGTAGCAAACAAACAGAGTTACCTACTTTAGAATTTATAATATTAGTTAGGTTACTTCTGAAAAGCACCCAACCAGCTTACTACTTCGCCTTATCCCAAACAATGCTGTTAATTAACTCTTACCCTAACCCCATGCGAATAGTTGCCCGATTTTACGCAAGGCGGCCGTCGTCCGACTTTGGCACCCCTTTTAAAACTTGCAAGGAAAAGCGGTTACAAGAGCTGTTCAGTTTTCTGACGACATAATTTGTGCGTATAATCATCATTACCGTGTTGTCCAAAGAAGCAAAGCAGCTCTTCTGAACGTATTGATCCTGTTGTTCAAAATTACTAAACTTAACTAATGGGACAGGTCTAAAAAGTCTTACTATCCCTTTCTCATGTGCGGGGCTAAATAAGGATGGCAATATTTTTAGACCTATCAAATTTGCTAAGTTTAATGATTTCGTACAACAGAATTGGCACCAGTACTTAGTTAGATAATTATACTACGTATAAATATTACGAACACTCGTTGATGAATTCATTACACAAACGATCTATTGAATTCCTCTGGATTAAACTTCTTGTAGCTCTAAGTGAACTGTTTTCAGATTATCGGATTTACTTCCTCCTCACCTACGCGAGGAGCGTGTCGCGGGGTGCGTCCACAAGGATACTGTCACGGGATGGGTCAACACCTTCAAAGCAAAGCGAGTGCCTTCACACATTATATTTTAGTACATATTCCTCAATCAATTTGGTAATTGACTATGATGTTCTTTTTCCAGGAAAGTTGCGCTGCTAGTGAAACGATTGCATGAACTAGGCTATTCCTACAGCAACTCGCGGCAACTTTGCTCTGGAGAATACAGATTCGACCGTGTTTGTCCGAGGTCATTTTCAAATCGTACTAAGCATGGTTACAATTCAGACGCGGGTCCTAAAATACATAGTTTTTACTGCAAATTTTATCTACGTTTCAGGTTTATCACGCTACGACCGCCTGAAAACGAAAGCGTCGGTCAGTTGGATCTGGTGAAAAATGGGGTCATAGTGCTACAGGTTGTCCATCAATCATAACGTATATCATTTTGAAATGGCTTAATTACTTTACATCAATTTACCTTAATTTTATTAGGAGCGTGAATTCTGCGAGGGTGCGTCAACGCTGTGCCGGGCTCTCCGCGCCAACTCTCTATGCGGTGTGGTGGCTCAGACGCACGCATCTTCACCCAGATGCTCTGCGTACTTGGCAGCGCAGTTGCGGGACTTAGCGGCTGTGTTGAAAGCTAAGCAACCAGCGGCGCCGGCCACACCGGAACTCGGCAAGCTCGTTGTGTTCGGGGCTGGCGACAAGTAAGGCTTTAATCGTGACTTGGCGCAGTATTACCGCTAAATAACGTATCCCACGTCAGCGCTCAGTTGTTATTTATATGTATTTTTCTATACCACACAGTTGGCACATAAGCGAATGGATCACCTAATGGTAAGCGGTCACCGTAGCCTATAGCCGCTAGCCGGGGTATCACTAACGCGTTGCCAACCCTGTTGTTAATGAGGACGCACTGTGTTAGCAGCATAACTACTAGCACAGCGTATCCTGTGGAGTAGGGGCAACCTTACTTACCGCAGAAACACAACACTACATCTTCTAGTCTACATCAAAAGTAGTTTTATTTGACTACGGTCTTCTGTAAGGTGAAGGTACAATCTCCAGTCGGGCGGTTCCATTTTCTATGGGAAAATCCACGGGAGCACCCATTTCTGTTTAAAAAGGTTTTGATATCTTGTCTTGTCAGAGTGGAAAGTTACGTGGATGCTCTCCGTGAACTCGGCATTGAGGCGTCAGTGGCCCCTCAGTCTGACGCCCCGGTGTGCGTGTTGAGCGACCCCGTTCACTGCGATACGCCCATGGTCATCAACGCACTGGATGGAGTGGTAGCTGTTCTCGCTACTCCACCTAACTCCTACTCCGCCGTCACTGACCCCATAGATCTGGTCTGCGGCCGTGGAGGGGACTTGGCAATGCTTGAGGTAAGAGGTACCTTATTACCTGATGTGAATGTGACGTAAAATAGACGCATATCCAACACCTATATAATGTCCTTGATTTAATGTTGGTGAAGTAATATACAAATATAAATAAAACCTACCAGCTGCTGTTATTGTCAGCTAACATGACCCACAACTGGATAAAAAAACTTTTTCCATGAGAACTCACCTAAGTCATAATTATTTAAGTAGACACTGCGATACTGGTGCCAATTCTGTTGTTCAAAATTATTAAATTTAACTAATTTGACAGGTCTTCAAATATTGCCATCCTTATTCAACCGCACATGAGAAAGGGATAGCACTTTTAGACCTGTCAAATTAGTTGAGTAATTTTGAACAACAGAATCGACACCACAGCACTGACGGTACTGTGTAAATGTATTTATTGGATGCAGGTGCTAACCGAATCCGAGATAGACGTGGAAGGCAAAGCGAGGGTACAATCAATTCTGGAGGAACAAAAGAAAACACTTAAAACTCTTTTATCAAAACCTCAGGTGATCTTGTTGAATTCAATTTGAGTAGAACACTTAATAATTGGTTAGGAAAGGCTATATTGTATCATGAAAATTTCAGATTCAATTAATATTGTACGAAACACATTCGGCACTGGAAGCGGAAAATCAAGCGCAGGTTACTCGGGCGGTCGCGGAAGCCAACAGGCTCGCGCGGGAGCGACATGCGTTGTTGAAGAAGAAACATCGACATCACGTTCGTAAATATACTAAACTAAACCACATGCTAAAACTACAGCTAATACCACTAACGCTCGATTCGATTATGATCAGTGCCCCGCGCTATATCACGGTCATTCAACATACTTAGAAAGAACGATTGCAGCGATGCATTTAAAAAAATCTACTATCCTACTTCATAGTTATTATAAATGCGAAAGTTTGTGAGTATGGATGTATGGATCGATGTTTCTTACTCTTTCACTAAACTACTGAACGGATTTGGATGAAATTTGGAACACAGATAAGTTTATAGCCTGGATTATCACATAGGATTTTTTATCCCGGGAAAATATAGTCAAAAAAAATTCCTCTTTCAGAGTCCAATAAAACATATAGGCGATGCTACATTGGTCGAATCAATGACGACGATAGATAACACTATATCTCGATCTGATTTCGACAAAGAAGACCATTTTGAGGAGGCGAACAACCCGTCGGCCTCCCCGCCGAGTACAGCTCGCACGAGACCGCTCAGTGATGACAGCAACGTGCTTAAGAAGCGAGGCAATAGTACCGACTTAGGGTCGCGCCCTGGAACAACTAAAGCGAGACCCATTCCCGAAATGCCATGCGAGGCCATGCCGAGGGACCCTGACAAAGACAACCCTGATATATTTGTAGGTGTACATTTATTGGTAATAGATGGATGATATAATGGTGCACCATTTCGATGCATCGAGATTCTAGATTGATGAGTTTTGTTCGCAGGTGCCAAGCTGTGACTTGTTCGAAGTAAGAAATCTGCCAAATTTAGGAAACGGTTTAGATATCAACTACATTCTCGATAGGGATGGGTGCTACTTGGGTCTTATCCAGCGCAAGGTTTGTTTGTTATTATAATACTAAGTATTATTTGGTTTTACATATTATGATGGTTTTCATTTGTTTTTTCAAGTTCTGCCCATAAGTACCTAAATTATTCAGATGTACTTATTTATAGGAAGCACAATAATTTTTGAGCCCAACGAAGTAAGCCGCGATTGGCTGTGCATGTGCGCAGTACAAAAAATATAGGTTGCAATTTAAGTGATAGTATGCAAGTACCTACGCTTAGAAGTCTCAGTAAGATTTGGGTCTGTAAGTGTAAGACTGCACAAATGAGAGCTTACGTTAGTAGGTAGTACGTAGTCTGTGTGAGTAAAAGTAGCTACATGGAACGTGACCAACTGTAGGCTGACCACAGGAGATCACGCGGCTGGACGCCAAGTACATGATCCGCGTGGCCGAGGAGCGTGGGTTGTTCGGCACGTCGCACACGGCGCCGCCCGCGCCGCGCCGCAAACGCGCCGACACCGCCGCGCCGCTCTCGCCGCGCCGGCGCCGTCGCAAACATGGCTTCGAGGTAACACTACAACCTATATTTAAGACTTCTCAGAACGTTCCACCTACGATGTACGCTCCTCACTTTTAGCTACTTACTAGTTACCTAATTTACCTCTGTATGTGCCTATTTTTTAAATAAACAGAAAGTAACACAATATTTTGGGGTTGTCAAAAGTCAAAAACATCTTCACAAAAACAAATTCTATTCTGGAAGCCCCGGCAGAGTCTGATCATGTGGGTATGACAATCCAATTGTTATTTCATGGGTCGAAAATGTGGTATACAAATGGTGCGCTGGCGACGATGTCGATTTATCTGCGAGGTTAAGCAGGTAGGACCTCTGAACACATATCATACCGTCCATGCCTCGGAGGACATGTTGAGCTTTCAATCTCATTCACCATTTGAATTTAATTGGCTCAAAACTAATGTGGCATCAGATATGACTAGCGTCTCAGTATTCGGTCAATGGTTTATTACTTATAATCTATCATGTTTTGACTTTAATGTCCGTTAGTATTTACGGAATATCTCGAGTACAATTTTAAAATTACCTACAATGATTGTTTCGCATTGATATAATGCAACGGAGAGCACCGTAATAGAAACGTCAGTGTAGAGGTAGACCGTTGTGTGTTGAGGTGGAGCGCGTGTCTGCGCCGACGTACGCGTCGCTGGTGCGGTCGACGCGGCGCTGCAGCGCGCCCGCCTCGCTGGAGCCCGAGGGCGGCCGCCGGCTGCGCTGCGAGCGACACGCGCGCCGCCAGCAGGCCGCCGCGCAGATCGCCGCCGCCGCCTGCACGTGCGACGCACGACACAGGTACACACATACAGCTACACTCGATATAGACATACCCGGGCCACCCAGGCGGTCTGTACCGATATGCTTAAAAGTACATAAAGCGACATTGGAAGCTACAGTATATACTATACTAATACCCAAATTAAATATAGGCTTAGATAAGAACCAGTGATTTATAGATTTAAGCCTTATAGAGACATATCCTGGCGGTCTGATTCTAAGCTGAGATAAGGACAGTGATTTGAAGAATTAAGCCGTGGCCATGTGTGTCGCTGAAACTACGGCATGGCATCTAATGGGCCCAGGTTCATACCTCGGCCTGTACCTACCAATGAGTGTCTCTAAGTAGGTACAGTGATTTAATCACTCTATGGGCTTAAAAAGAGAGGTAGGGGAAAGAAATTCAGTGTCACGTGGATTTTCCCATTAAAATTGGAGCCGCCCGGCTGGGGACTGTACCTCCACCTCACAGAAGACCACAGTCAAATAACACAACTTTGATGTACCTAGTGTTGTCTCTGCAGTATGTAAAGTTGCCAGAGCTCCTCGAAGATATGCTAATATGCATGCAGGTAAACCATATTCAGCTATCACAGTGAATCCTCTCAACGAAAAGGTTTAACAACCAACGCGCTAGTGAAAGCCTGCATGGGCTACTTTAACGCTTAGTATCAGGCGGATCGAATGATTGCTTGCTAAGAAGGTAATATTCTATGGTGAGTATATGGATGAGTAAAGGAGGTAACCCCTTTTGCAGATACCACTCGCACCGTCGCGATTCGCTGGATGTTCCCGCGGCGCAGCAGCCCCACGCTCCTCCCCCCTGCCGCCGCCCCTTCCCCCTCGTCGTTCACGACCTCCGCCTGAAAGCTCTACTGCCACACCACAATATAGTGGCCTCCTAATAAATTCCTTATAGCCATAATCCCTCCTTACGTCAAAAAATTCGGCCAATGACATGTTCAAAATTTTTCAAATCGTCTCGCGGTCTGTCAGTAATTTAATTTCAAATTAGTAAAAATTTCGTTTTCCTTACCAGCTTGAATTATAAAGAATTTATTTATCAGACGAAATGGTATATCGTCAGAATGTGACCATAGAAAAACTGAAGTCTTAAAATTGGCAAATTTATAGCAAACTCAGTGACCAAATTTAGTTTTCCACTGTCACTGTCCCGTACTAATAGTAAAGCCGACAACTGGCCTTTTGAAAGAACTTTAGACTTTGATTTATTTTTGGTAAAGAAGGGATAACATCAACACGTATCTTGTGGACGGAGGTCGTACGAAATAAAAAAAATATTGCATGAAATTAAGTTATTTTGCATTATTTTTAATAATTAGATTAGTATTAGCGGTAAAAAGTTCCTAAATCGTATGTTTTGGTGTTATTGCTTTATTCTACATTTCTATTTAAATATTGAATATAGTTTAATTAAAAATATATTTAATCTGTACTTAATTGTAATTCCGAATACAAACATACCGGGAAAGGAATTGTTTAATTTGTATGTACATTCTTTTTAACCCTTACTATTTATATTTGAATCAAAATAATAAAAAGACCTTAGTCCATAACAGATTTCAATAACATCCAACACATGGGGTGATTTACCTGGACGGATTCTCATCAAACAGAGTATGGTGAAGTGTCAATACAATTTTCTGTAATTACCTTATAAATATACAAAACTTATTGACGCAGCTTAAGATTACTGCAAAATAACTTGCAGCTGGTGTATATTCCACCGATTGCGGACATAAAAAAAAACACAAGGGGTATATAAATAAAACAAAATTTTAATTGGTGTATTCGTTAGGAGCCGTGCGTGTGGTTAGAGCATTCCAAAGCCCTTGGAGTAGGAGATGGCTTTGAGCAAGCGGTCTTGGAGCTTGTCGCGCGAGGAGTACTCTGGTAGAAGAAGTACATTGAAGCAGGTGTGGGCGGTAGGCAGGCGGGGCGAGTCGGGCCCGTGGCGAGCGAGCACTAGCCGCAGCGCCGCCAGCCCCCCCACGGGGACCCGGTCGGAGCCCGTACAGAACTGCAGCAGTCGCCGCTTGTCGTCAACCCCCAGCCCATGCACCACACTCCAGAAGTCTTTAATGGTCTGAGACTCCGCCGTGTAGCCCCCGTCGTACTCCGTCGACTTCTCCAGCTCGTTGAAGTCGAAGTTCTGGTAAAACAATTGCTTATCACGACAATACTATTTACAATTTTCTATAGTAATTCTCCGAGCGCCATAAGAAGAACAGTCAAATGATGACTGCTTTGCCTCGGCACTGTGTCATGAACAAAACCATAAATAAACTCTGTTCGAAGCTGGAGCGGGTGAATTATATGATACTGACAGCGTAGTAAAAAAGCCGTTTAAAAATGACGCGATTATGTTGAATTTACGTTTTAATGCTTGTTTCCTAACTTCACTATAGCAAGCCTTACCTCCAAAAAAATCATATAACTAGTGCCAATATTCTCCGAGTATAATGTCTGTGAGTGCGGTTTCCGTCTTTTCCACTTGGCTACGGAGATCTAAAATAAAAATAACAATATATTTAGTCACACCTTACTCCCGCAGACCAGCATCTCGACCTCTTCAGGGCGGAAGAGCGCGGCGAGCGGACTTTCGTCGGTCACCATCAGGAAACCCCGTCTGAATGCTTTGAACTGAGTTTCCACCGACTGGTTTAATAGGAAATCCGCATACATGTCCACAAATTCCTTGAACAAAATAGTTAATCGTGACTAGCCTACTAAATTAATCGTGCGACTTCGCCTGCATAAGACATATTTTCTATATCTAATAATAGACGGACTTCGGTCTGCGCTTAAGTGTCCGGAGTAAAACATCAAAATGCGAATGCAACAGCCCCGATTGGTCGACTGTCTTAAGCCGATAAATTGTTGCAAGCAAAATTCAACTGTGCGCCAATGAGATAAAATAGAAATTAAGGCGTATTAGATTTATACAATAATTTACAATCAGGTTCGGACGATTCGTGAATTTTGTATCAGACCCGGCTTCCGTGTATTATGCGGTCAGTGATTGTGATTATTACTTTTGAAAAGGATGATAATGGTAGTGAGTACGAGGACTACGGGGTATGATATTGAAGGAAAGGGGATTATTGCAGCGCACAATTTATTGCTCACTTGAGCGACTCGTTGAAGACTAAATAATATTTAAATAACAAAAGTATGTAAAAAACAAAATATCACGAATAAATTTGCATTTGAATATTAGTTTATAATGAAAACTCCAAAAAGTATTTGCTGTCGCCAACAACATTTTATTTGAGTAACATACGTTATTGTATCATAATTCATAGATAGGTACCTTTTTATTGTCCAGTGTAACGAATATGCTATCTCCGTTTTCCTTGAGGTCGTGAAAGATGTTGTTGCCGAACACGTCCTGGTAGCATATCCTGAAGGTCTGGTAGTACACCTCCTCTAAATCACTCTCCGTGTACTCGAGCATGTCTCTTAAGCCGTTGTATAGGGTCTGAAAAAAAAACAAGACACATATTATGGCCACCATTTAATTGCTTGCGCGTAGTACTACACTACGCGCAAGCACTGCAACAATCATCTGTCAAGATGCTGTGGCCAATGATAATGATTTAATTGGTTAAATATTATGTTACATCATATTTGTCATTTTATTTTGTTTTAATGGTCTAACGTCTGAAATTACTCAAGCATAGAGGGGCATAACACTTATTCGTCACGTGACGATTTCTACCAGTCAACGCGTACCGCGAGTCACGTTAAGGATGTTCGTTAAAATCAAATCGACGGTGGATATGAAAAACAAATAAAGCGCCATTTGGCCACTTATTCACTTGGCAGAGCTGCTCAAAGTTTAAAATTTAAATAAAATTATAATATATTATCTTTTTTATTTACGAACGGATTGTTTTTGTGTGAACTTCCGATTAGCTTCTAACCTAGGGAGCGTTCAAGTATTACGTAACGCAAGTTTTGAAGATTTTTGGGAGATCGAAAGATTCCCCGTCACGTAAACAGTTGCCGGTTGCCAGTTTGGGAGTTTTAATTCCCTAATTTTTTAAAACAATATTACGTAACGTGTTGTAAGAAAGACCCCCTCCCGCCCCTGTAACGCATCGTAACGTTTTACGAACCCCCTCCCCCCCAAATTGCGTTACATAATACTTGAACGTTCCCCTAGACAGATCGATGGAGAATCCAAAACTGTCTACCTTCATATAAAACTAATTTCCGACCAAAGTGGCGTTTCATTTGTTTTCGTTTTCACCGTCGAAGTGTACATACGGGGTGCCAGTGTAAATGTAGTGTACATACGGGGTTCCAGTGGAAATGCAGTGTACATACGGGATTCCAGTCGGCGAGGTCCTCGAAGGAGCCCTTCTTGCCCATGAGCTTGCGATACACCACCATGGGGAAGTTGACCGCCAGGATGATGTTGTTGTAGATGGCCAGCCCGAGCACGATGCCTATCAGCGTGAACTGCGCCTCCGTCTCGAACGACGTGGGATTGAACCTGACAAATGTCTAACTAGCTTTTACCTGCGGCTTCGCACGCGTGATAAAGTGAATAAGTCAACCTGTACCTAAATAGGGGTGGAAATTTCAAAAATATTTATCAAACATTTTTTTATTTTTTTTTTGAAAGGTCAAATACTAATTTTCATGGGGTTAACTTTAAAAATAATGGATTTTCATACAAACTTTCATCCCCTATTTTATCACCCCAGGGGTGGTATTTCCAAAAACCCTTCCTTAGTGGATACCTACGTCATAAAGGTACTGTCAAAATGTCAAGTCGTTCAAGTCTCGTGTTTGTCAAGTCAGTCAAAATTCTCGTGTCACAGTGTTTGTAACAAAACTCATAATGTCAACACAAAAAGTCATAATGACTGATTATTATGACTTTTTGTGTATATTCGGTAGGTTTGGGAATAAGACGTAAACTTATTGCCTATATGTCCCCCTAAGGGATAAGTCCAACTTGTTTTTTGACAGTTATAATATAAAAATAATTTATATAGCAAAACAATGTTTGCCGGGTCAGCGGTAGTTATACAAAATCATAACATCGGCAGAATATTACTCGGCAACTCGTTAGTGATATCGCTTACCATCAGATGGGTCGTATGCTTATGTGCCATCCTAGTGGTATATAAAACAAAATGTTTACCAGACGGTGTGCGAGTCTTGTTGGTGTGTGAACATGCCGTAGTCGGGGTTGAAGATCTCCTCGACGATCAGCTGGAAGAACTCCTTGCTCACGCCGCCTTCGTCCACTCCTTGCTCGCCCTCAAACTCCACCACCAGTTGCTTCTTCAAGTCCAGCGCTCGCTCCATGGCCACCATTTCCAACTGTCATAATATGGAATAAAAATTAATCTTAATAATAAAAAAATATTCTCACAACCAATATGGGAGCTGTCCGACAGAATACTACACAGATATCATCACGCCCAGTCCCTCACAGGGTAGACATAGAATATAAGAATAATGCTTGGACATTATCACACAGCGCCATCTAGCCCCAAACGAAACAAAGCTTTTAGTATAGAAACCAATATAAAAAAAAATCTGTCACCAAATTATCTTTTCTGAGAAATGGGTGTTGCAAAATCTCTGCCTGCCTCTTCGGGGACCCTTGGGGGACAGCGTGAAGATAACTTCATCATCATCATCACCTTACTGTATTTTTTGAGGTGTCACACAAGTATACGGCCCACCTGATTGTAAGCAGTCACCGTATCCTATAGCCGTTAGCAATACCAGGGATATCACTAACAAGTTCCCAAATCTTGTTGTTGATGAGGACAGCATTACTACCAGCGCAGCGTATCCTCGTGGAGCACTGGCAACCGCTACTAACCGCAGAAACACAACACTCAAAGAAACGTTATTTGACTGCAGTCTTTTGTAAAGTGGAGGTACAGTCGCCAGCCGAGCAGCTCCAATTTTAATAGGAAACCCACTAGATTCAATTCGCCCTACCTCTCTATTTGTTACATCATGGTACATAATTTAAAAGGGCATGCAGAGTATATGATGATATCGTTGCACTGACCTCGACCAGGGCGTCGTCGATGATGTGCGTGCGCCGCACCTTAAGCCTCAGGAAAGGCATAGGAGGCGAGGCGCCCACTACCGCGTGAAGCAACGACACGCGTCGCTCCGAATACATCCGAATGCGGTTCTCGTAGTACAACCCTAGGGATTTGCTCGCCGCCGTCAGGATGAACGGGTACTTTAGGAACGCGAACTTTTTACCTTAAGACAACAATTATAACAAAAAAAATTTTACAGTAAAATGGAATTACTCAGGTGATTGGAATAACACAGTCACTTTATAGTGTCACTGCAACTCATGTCCACTCCGGCGCTCCTTTATATTATACTAGCTGTGCCCGCGCGCAACTTCATACGCGTGAAATGAATTGTTCACTATTTCATTGGCTTTTTTTTTGTTTTGCAGAAGCTTATTTTTTTCCTAAATTTAAGAAGCCTCAGTTACGTCTTTTAGCATCAGCTAACTGCCAGTGAAAGTCCAGTTCATATCGGTCCAGTGGTTTCTGAGTTACAGCCATGTACACATTTTGACTTTTATCCCCTTTCCCAGGGGAACCGTGCTAAAATACGAGATAAAAAGTATCCTGTGTTACCTCGTAGTATGAACTTATTTCGTGCCTAGTTTCATTTGAATCCGTCCAGTAGTTTCGGCGTGGTGCGCGGCCAAGATACAGACAGACAGACAAACAGACAAAATGGAAAAAAAACAGATGTGGGTTCAGTATCGAAAATAGAATACCCTCCAAAAAAAAGTGCCCCGACAATTAAAAAAATATGGATACAACTAAAACCACTATAAGATAAACAGGCATAGAATTCAAATTAACAGTCCCAAAACGGACAAGATACGAGCAAAAATAACCATAATGCATTTTGATATTTCTTATTACCAGTAATGTAGTGTAGTAAGTAGGGTTGCTCACCTTTACTTATTTCTGTCTTATAATTACCGAAGTCTATATCCATTTCTATAGTATCACTAAGTAGTTCGTTGTAGAATTCTTCAAATGGCAGGTACGGCTTCCTAGCGTCTAATACATTTACATCTAATTCAATTGCTGGAACAATACAATTACATTGTTAAAACATTGCCATTCATACATCACAACGATTGATTTCATAATTTTCAAAATAAGGATTACAGATTATATTATCTATATTTCGACATTAAACTCAAATGAAGTATATTCAGGAACACCATCATGAAAATAGAAATATTATTTCATTATGTTGTACATTACTAAAACTTCAGTCCGCTTATATGTCCGATATTTTTACAGACCTGAGATTTTATTCTGGTAAAATCTATAATGGATTGACTTTAATTGTGACCTAATTGTCAATCAAATCTGTTCTTCCGTTTAGGCCTGATTGAGTAACCCACAAATAATAATATATTTGTGACACCACCAATATTAATTAGATTAGTTATTTTTTACACCACTGCGAAGGCAAACGCCCCGCTTGATGGACGCTTGCACCATTAGAACTTGACCCATTGCATAATGGAGAAGATGCTTTCTGCCATTCGCTGATTGGTACATGCTGATATCGCTGTGGACTTACCACCCTAATTATGAACGCCTAAAACCTATAAAATGATTAATATAAAAAAAAACTGGGGGTATCACTTGCATTGCCCACCCTGGACCAAAAAAGGGAGGTCGGGCGAATTGGGATCTTCTGTGGGTTTTTTCATTATTATTGGAGCCGCCCTTGGGGCTGTACCTCCGCCTTACAGAAGACGGCAGTAAAATAACACTAAATTGATGTGGTTCTGTGTTTCTGCGGTAAGTAAGGTTGCCAGTGCTCCACGAAGTTGGGTTGGCAACTCGTTAGTGATGTCCATGGTATTGCTAGCGGCTATAGGCTACGGCGACTGCTTACCATCAGATGGGCCGTATGCTTGTGTGCCAACTTAGTGGTATAAAAAAATGATGTAAATGTAATGTCAGGTACCTAAGGGATCATCCGGCTGCAAGTGCTTGGAGCCCTTCATAGAGGTGGGAGGGTACAGGTGGCCGAGCACGTTGGCGAGCGGGTCCTGCTGGTTGGTGATCACTATGGGCTCCTCGCGCAGCGTGTTCGACTCCATCACACCGGCCAGCATGTTCGCGTAGTATACTATCTGCAATTTAACACACACTTTTGGATAACCATACCAAACCTTTTTTCTACGTCTATGAGAATTCAGTATGATCTTATCTTATCTTCATAGGCTCAGGTTGCCCCAGATGCACTTCCAACCTTGGGATCTTTTGTGCAGTAATGTAAAGTAAAGTAAAGTAAAGTAAAGTCAGTATGATAGTCATGGACCACTGAGTAATGAAATGTTTAAAAAATGTTTACCGAGTAAGCAATTTACTGTTAGTCGTTTATGGGTTCTATTGTCTTCAAATATGTACCTACATCAGCTGGTACCACCTCGACAGCTTTTCCTATAGAATAAAAAAACGTACAATTCGGTCCAGGAACGCCGACGTGTACCTGTACAAGTACATACATAAAAAGAAACCACCCGAACCGAGTACCTCTTCTTCCTCCTCCTTCAACCCCACGCCGACCACAAGTATATGCATAACTTTGTCAATGTTTATCTCAAATGTTGAATAAAAATAAAATTGGATGTTAGGTTTCAGGATGGTTACCGGGGATTTTAGTAAGTAAAAATCTGACATAACCGTCTGCTTCCCTTAAGCAGGCGAGCTCCTTTTAAAGGTATCCCCCTAGTCAACAAGGAAAAAACATTATGTTAGGTTATAACTTATAACCTAACCTAAGTCAGAATTTTGGTCAGTAAACGAGTTAAGCCGGTTACCGGTTGAGTTAAAGGGTCAAGTAGGTAAAGGATTATAGCACCGGCACGCGACTCGGTATGG
Source organism: Falcaria lacertinaria (assembly GCA_951449985.1). Classification (NCBI taxonomy): domain Eukaryota; kingdom Metazoa; phylum Arthropoda; class Insecta; order Lepidoptera; family Drepanidae; genus Falcaria; species Falcaria lacertinaria. The sequence goes on from OX602114.1 coordinate 3,557,355, forward strand.
AAAAGTGGTTACCTTCATGAGCTTGGTGGCCATGGTGACGTTCTGGTCGTCCTGCAGCTGGAAGTGCGGCGAGTAGTTGGTGGAGATGACCCGCAGCGTCACCAGCTGCTGCAGCGTCTCCAGCACGCGGCGCAGGCTGCCCGAGCACTGCGCCGCCCACATGCGCGCCAGCTTCGCTTGCCCTGACACACACACACATCATAGACACACACACAGCTGATGACCATACATCGACATAATAGGCTAATGATCTTCCGCTCCAGCTTTGCTTGCCCTGATACACACACACACAACTGATCCCCATCATCGACATAATAGGCTGACGATCCTCCGCTCCAGCTTTGCTTGCCCTGACACACACACACACACAACTGATCCCCATACATCGACATAATAGGCTAACGATCCTCCACTCCAGCTTCGCTTGCCCTGACACACACACTCACACACACATCATAGACAGACACACACACATCATAGACACACACACACAACTGATCCCGAAACATCGACATAACAGGCTAACGATATCCTCCGCGCCAGCTTCGCTTACCCTGACACACACACACACACATCATAGACACACATACACAACTGATCCCGAAACATCGACATAACAGGCTAACGATATCCTCCGCGCCAGCTTCGCTTGCCCTGACACACACACACACACATCATAGACACACACACACAACTGATCCCGATACATCGACATAACAGGCAAGCGATCCTCTGCTCCAGCTTCGCTTGCCCTGACACACACACATCATTTTAAGACAGGGAGGGCAAAATGTGACCTCCCGTGGGTTTTCCTATTAATATTGGAGCCGCCAAACTGTGGATTGTACTGGAGGTACATTACAGAAGACCGCAGTCAAAAAACACGACATTGATGTACTGTGAGGTTAGGTTGCCGGTGCTTCACGAGGATACGCTGGGTTAGTAGTAATGCTGCTAGCACCGTGACTCCTCATCAACAACAGGGTTGGCAACGCGTTTGGAATTGCTTAAGGATATAGGCTAAGGTGACTGCTTACCATCAGGGCCGTATGCTTGGGTGCCACCTAAGTGGTACAAAAAAATGATTTTTCTTAAAACCACTGACCTTTAACGGGCAAATGTTCGGCGGCGTTGCAAAGGGCAGGCAGGGCTATGTCTAAGTAGTCACTACAGCCCAGGTCCGGCACTTCAAAGGCGATGACAAAGCAATTGACAGCGTCTTCCAAGCTCATCTTTTTTGTTTTCCGCAAGTCTTTCTTCAGGTTATCTGCTAATGTCTTCAGGGCCGTCACTAGCGCGGAACTATAGTATTCTGATGGCACCTGATTGGGATATCATAGATTAAAATTTAGAAATAACTAACTAATCGACACTGGTTTTGCTATTTTTATTTTGTTTTATCAATTTATGACAAACACCTAGACGCAAGCCAAACACAATTGTTTATCACATAATTATTTGCCCCGTGGAAATCGAACTCGCGGCACCTAACGTAGCTAACAGTCAGGTATACTAACCACTAGACCATAGGCTCTCAAAGTGAGCCGTAGCGCCCCCAAGACGCTGAGGCTTTCTGAGGGGGCAATTGAAACTTATAATATTGGAAGCGCTAAATAAAAATATGAGGGTGGTGGAAAGTATGTATAAAGAAATGTAAAATTATTTATCACGAAATATTTGAATATTGTATGTATAATCATTTATTGTATAATAATATATGAATATTGTTATTTCCGGACATATTATGACTACAAAAAAATTATTAAAAATTTTGGGGGGCAAATTTTTTTTTTAGAATCCTTGCATTAGACCATTGGTATCGTTTGTACTCACTTTAGCAAGTGACTGGAAGGCTCTGCGACAGGAGGCCACGTCCAGCCCTGGTCGCGCCGCACTGTCTACATCTTTATCCGGGTCACTCCACATTGACATCTCCTTACATTCCTTATCTACAAAACCAACAAACCAACTATTGTCATCACTGATCTGACATTACATGGACTTCAGATCTGCACTCAAAAGTGTCTGAAGCTAAAACACAACAAAATGCGAATGCCCCAACACTGATTGATCGGCTGTCTAAGGGCGACAGCTGTGATAATTTGACTGTCTTAAGCTGATAAGTTATTGCAAACAAAATTCTACTGTTCACTAATAAGATTAAATTTAGTTTTAACACTTAAAATATAATAAAATAATGTCTTACCTGTATTTTTTCCTCCATCACTGCTATTTGTTACATTACTTTGGAAACTCCTGGCTAATACAGCTGGTTGTGTGAACGCTTCTGTTAGTGCACTTATCAATGGCTCTCTTATTTTAGTCTGAAGGCACTCTTCACATAACTCATTTACACGCTCCTCAGTCAACGGTGCACCATCTAGGTACACAAAAAACTCGTCAAAAACAATATCTACCCATGAAAAAAACTTATTTAAATCCATTTTGACAAACTATCTTGTAGGAAGGTTTGTTTATATTAATTAATACTTTTAAAGCTTAAGATAATTGAAGTACTAATTAGCTAATCTTGTTTAATTACCCCAATGTTTGTTAAATTGATTGTTTTTCTGGCATACCTTTATTAACCCTAAAACTGTATGTATAATGTATAACAACACTATAGTATTAAAAATGTGTTTAATTCATGCAATATTAGAAAAAAACAGATACAGAAGGAAGAAATTTTACATAAAGCAAGTGAGTTCAGAGTAATTGATAAAAGTATCTAAATGAAATTGTTATGACATCAAATACTGGCATATACAGGAGAAAGGTGACAATGGATTTAAAAAGTTTTAGTGAACAGTATACTCACTATTATGACTATTAGGTTTGGATTCATCTTGGTGAGATACATTATGACTAGTTTGTGGTTCCTCTGCAGAGGTACTTTCCTTCAGTAGTGTTCTGCTGCATGTGGGTGACCCTTCCTGCTTGTCTGCATTGTCTTTTGTGTTTGACGTGGTACATGTTGTGCTGAAATAAACAGCAGTTAGAGGCACAATGAACAATTAAAAGTAAGTTAGTTATAATTTGTATCATTGTCATGGATGTCATGTTTTTCATTTGGAGTAGTAAGCAAGAGATAAAAATAATTTCCTGGTTTAAATCTAAAAAAGCCACGCTCGTAAATATATTTATCCTGATAATCCTAGTCAAGTATTAGGATAAAGTTATCATACATTTCACAATCAAATATTTGGAAGTTGGTAAAAAGTAGGTATGTTGTAAGATTCCTTTACATACATACAGGTGCAAAAGCAAACTCTAATATTATTTTAATTATTCTCAATACTCTATGAATTTAGTATAATTCCAAGTACATAGGTACATATTTTATAAATAGTTATATACAGCCATAAAGTCAAATATTTATGAAGAATAACCTAAGATACCTAGTTTCAGTTGTTTAATCTATATAGGAAATCTGTAACACTAGATTAAAGATATTTTTGATATGGTATGTTTCCCAAGTAATAAATACAGTAATAAACATAGTGCTGCAATCAGAAGTGTCTAGTTACCTGGCATTTGAGTGACAAGCATCAGAGTCAGTGCGAGGTACTTTGTTGGGGTGTGCATCACAAAGGCGCACTTCCTTGTAGAACAGCTTTATGGCTTCCGCTGCAGCTTCATTTGGGGAAAGGTTTCGTGCCTGCATTGCAAACACTTTTATTTTAATAATGAACTTACAAATATAATAAATTGTTGATTAAAAACAATTCTATGAAGGAGACTCGACATCTATGAGCATTGAAATACTGCTTCTATCACTCTCTATTTATTACATATCTTGGACATGTATTTATGTTCCCAAATCATTTATATAATTACCTCTCCACTGGATGCACAGTATTTATTGTCACAGTTGGGGTTACCACATCCATCCAGCAGCTGGTAAAAGTACCTCTCTATTAATTGCTTTGCGGCAGCTCGCTTCATAATGTCTTGAGTGTGGTTGGTGACTGAGCCAGGACATAAACTTGATGTTGGTTGCTCTTCAGAAACACTAGGGGCTGGATTTTTTGACGAAGATGCTTCGTTCCCCCTACAAAGACCATTGTTAATAATCTGCGTTGAACGCAGCCTCGTACTGCGCCAAAATTACATCAAAACAATGCTCGAAATAGCAAGGTAATGCTGCATAACCTTTGTTTAGATATTACGCAGCAGATAAATATAGACACATGTTCTGAATTTAAACCTTCGAGTACATTCAGAATAACACCTGTAGGCTAATTGCCTGTATATGGATAATTATATTTACCCCATAAACCCTTTTCATATTACCTTGAAGCTTCGTCAGTTTCGCTTTTTGAGTTCATAGAAATTATCTCAGTCAATTGTAAAATAATTCCTATGTGGCAAGTGACATAAATGCAATGGTATATATCTGTGCATGAGCAGGAGATTAAATCTATTTATTAAGAGCAAATTATCTGTTTACAAAAATACCAACAAACGTTTACTCTTTTCCATTATATTCTTCTGTCAGTCAAGTAAGTCAAGTCAACCATTTTATTTGAACAAAAAACATTCCATTCTACGCAGTCTGCAGTTGCAGTACCTTCTATAATATCTGTTATACAAAACGTTGTGATAATGCGTATATTCTATTCTGTATATAAAAGAGTTAAATATAGCTCGGTGACTCTTTAAAATAAAATATATTTTTCATTAACTAATATACACTTAAAATAAAGTTCAGTCGAATAAAGTAATTTATTAATTTATAGTCATTTGTTCCACAGACTCCACAGAGTACATAACCACTACGTTTATCTATTCCCAATCAAATCCAAAATAAGGCTTCCTGTACTGAACTTAATAAAACCACTTTGTCTAAGATAAAACCCCTTTATACGTAGCCTTTATATCTTTATTGTATACTGGAAAACTGCAGTATTTTGCACAGAGTAAATTAAATCCTTATACTCGACACTGGCAAAAGTAGTCATTGAATGGGACTGATTGCCATAGCGGAAAAAAAGAAGAAGAGAACCCCTGACTAAAAGTATTCTCTGACAGCATGTCTATGTTACCGTAGAGTGCTATACACTCTATTTACGTACGTCAAATCAAATCATATAAAACAATGTTTTTTTTCTGGCGTGTGTTGTGCGTTGCGTAGTGTATACGCAACGGATTCATTTTTTATTAGTTGTGATGTGAAATGCTGTAATTCAAATAAAACTGATCGGAATAATTACATTAAATTAACACTTTACATTTGAAAACACATCTGCAAGTTCTCAACCATGACGGAAGTCGTACCAGTTATTGATGAAGCGAAGCAGGATCGCATTGAATCTATTCTAAGAGGGTTTCAAGTGTATCCTTTTTAACATAAATCTTGTCTTATCTTCTTTTGTTTTTTTAGTTGTAACTTTTATTCAAAATAGCTTACAAAACCCACCAATTCCTTGGAGCAGTATCAATCGATAAATCAATAATTTCGGTCATCCGAAAAGGTCGCTGTTCAAAGCTTGTAGGTACAATAAGTTGCATTGTTACAATATGTTGTAAATGTATTCTGCTATGATTTCCTTAACTGAAAATGAACAGAAATTGGATGAATCTAAGAGATGCTGACACAGGTATGTTTGATGACGAAGGACATACACTACTTATGGTGATAGACGTAATTATGTATTTAAAGGAACTTTTATGGGCAGCTGCTCTTTTTATCCTTATGTACATACATACATCATCACACTACATGTTTTTATTTCTAATAACAATTAAATAGTAATGAAAATGATTTTGCAGGTAAGATCTTGTGGCAGCACAATGAAGATATGTCCAACCCAGATATGGAGCATGAAGCTCGTGTCCCAAAACGCATTCTCAAGTGCCGGGTTATCTCCCGTGAAATGAACTTCAGCTCTATAGAGTCTATGGACAGATTTCGTCTAGAACAGGTGCATATTAACAATAGTACTTCTTTATCCACTCAATAATAATCCAAAATGAGGCGTGCACATAAATGCACCCCTGGGCACTAATTTCCTAGATGAATATTAAAGGTTCTATACTAAATATGTCTATTTTAATATAGGGCTAAGTCCAAATGAAATTGCATGCCAATAACTCCTTGCTCAAGCTGTGAATCATATTATGTATAAAATATAATATTAAAAAATATATAAAAATAATGGGAATGGTGTTTCATACAATAATGGTACAGATAATATTATCACACAGCACTATGCTGCTTGACTCAAGCTTGTACTATGTGTACCTAACAGCTGGTTAAAGAGGCCAAACGCAATCACGAATTGTTTTAAACCAATAAATTGTTGCAAGCAAAATTTAACTGAGTGCTTATGAGATAAAATTGAATTGTCTTAGATTTAATCTATAATTTACATTCAGATTTGGAAACCTATTTTCGTAAATTTTGTGCTGGGCCCGACATCCATGATTTATTAGGTTGGTGGTTACATTATGTCAATAAAATAACATTAACCTATGTTACAGCAAGTACTGTTCAAGGGGCGATGTCTAGAGGAATGGTTCTTTGAGTTTGGCTATGTTATCCCTAACTCAACCAACACCTGGCAGTCGGTCATTGAGTCTGCCCCTGAGTCTCAGATGATGCCAGCTAATGTGCTCAAGTGAGTATATTACCTAAAGGGTACCTATATGCTTTTGAAGTATATCCGTACTAATATTATAAATATTAAAGTAATTCTGTTTGTTTTCTTAATACCTTTTCATGACAAACAACTGAACGGATTGTAATGAAATTTGGCAATGAGATAGATTATAACCTGGATAAAGTAAAAATATGTCTTTGGCTATCTTGATCTAGAACCACGCGGGCGAAGTTACGGGCAAAAGCTAGTATGTATATATAATATAAAACAGCTGTTTTTCATCCTGTAGGTGATAATTTTAATTTAATAGTATGTATGTATTTTGTAAAAGACTTCAATTGACAATTTCAAATCTGATCTGAATCATTATATAGCTAATAAACAAAAAATGTTTTTTTTCTTTTTTAGTGGCAACGTGGTCATAGAAACCAAGTTCTTCGACGGTAGTCTTCTCATCACCACGTCGCGAGTGCGACTCTTCTACGTGTAATATGTTGTAGCAGGAGAATGAAGCATTTACTAGTCAACTATATAAGTATTTTCCTGAAATCCTTTCCTTTATAATTGAGTTTTAATACATTATGAATGTATGTAAATCTAAACCATTAATTTTGATATGCCCTCTGTTGTTTTAATTCTATCACAAGTGCCCTTAAACATTGCACTATATGAATTACTTTTTCTTATATTGTACTTAGTCCTAAATAATTGGTGATTATAAAGAATAGGTCCCTATAATTTTATTAATGTGTAAGAGTAATTTTGTATAAAATAAAATTAAAAGGAATATATTCAAATAAAATGAACCTCATTCCTTAATAATAAAGATAATAATATGTATGTATCCTGTGTCGTTTTTATAAAAGACCTATTATTAGACCTACCTCCTTCATGTATATGTAACCTTCATGGCTTATTGTGTAGTTCACCTGTTTTAAATTAAGTTCGTGGATAATCATATTGAATGTTAAAATACTGTGTTCCAGTGAACTTTACCAAACAGGTAAACAAACTAGTGAAGCTTAAAATCTATAAAATATTTAAATACTTGCCTAGAAAAACTTGTAGTAAAAATATTGCTAACTTGATGTCAAATAATTAAATCTCTGGTAATGATGTGCAACTGGAAGTAATTACTTTGAAATACAGTATTTCCTTGTCTATATTTGTTTGGTATCTATTCCCTTTACATACGTAACGATTAGCTACATGACGTTTTTTTTTATGTGTACAGAGAACTAGAAAGAAACTAGCGGTATTATGTTCCGTCCTTCAGTGCCGTCAAAATTTTCATAAAATGTCATCAATTTCATCGAACCCTATAATATAGTTATTTTTTACAGTGCTCTAAGAGTCAAAAGTAACATCAGTATATTAAAATCTCTGTAGCACTAGCAAGAACAACTATCGACTTTGTATTCGTATCGCTTTCAACTATTTGCTAGTATGGGAAAATAAACAGCGCGGCGGCGGCGAAATGTGGAATGTAAAATTAGTATGAAAATGTTAAATGTTACGTTTTCGAGTCGAGAGGTGTTCTTGCTACCGGCAGTGTACTGAGCATTTAGGAAATAATTTTTGACGTAGGTACCTACCTATTATAACGAACATAAGCTTTCACCTGTAAGTCGTATTGTAGTCTCTGGCTTTCACTATAATGTGTTGAGTTGTGTTGAATTGCTTTATATACACGTAGACCATATTATAGTCTGATGTCTGATCCACAGATGGCGCTAGTAGTTTCAAATCCTTGCTACTCGTAAACAACTAGATGTCCGTTAGTTCTCAATGAATATCACATCATTGAGTTAACAACGCGAACGTCATTAAATATCGTACGATTATTTATATGTATTTATATTATGGTTATGAAATCAAACAACTGTAACTTATAATATCCGAATTAGTAAAACGTACAAGTTTAATTGCTGTTTAATAACAGATATTTAAATGTAATACGATTTTTAGAATTTAAGTTATATATAATATATAATACAGTGAGTCAGGAACAATCAAACCATTGAATATGCAGTGGACCTTGAATGAACCCAATATACCTATTGCACCTCCCAGCCAATTGATAAGTAAGTGCCTGCCTACCCACAATCTGGTGTATTACAAAATGTAATATTATAATGTATTGATAATGTTATTCACAATATGAATCGTAGGTATAATGTATGCGTGTATTGTATTAGTAGATCGTGACCAGATGCCGAATCTCATTAGTACGCTGACACGTTTAATGATATTACCATAGAGGAAATGAAAAGCGCTGTTCGCAGGCACCGGTAGGCACCTACAGGCGAAGCGTCCTTATTCTAAGGCGAAGCAAGCGAGGCAGAATCACGACAGGAACTTTTTGTAAATGAAATGATCGGAGCCGGCGCGCACATCCTCTTTAGCGGGAACCTGCCGACGGATTTCTAAGTACGCGGCCAGCGGCGAAGGAAGCAGCGTCGTTTCAATGCGCCTCACACACGGCACTTCGCATATAAATAATAGAAATTATCTAATTATGTGCCGGCGAGTACTAGCCGCATACTTGTCGGGAATTGTGATATCTGCCGCGGATGGTCGAACATTAAATAATAATTACGATGACATTTTGATAAATATTGAACGCTTTTTTCGATAGGAAGGTCTATGTTATCGGTTACAGCCATTACACATTGTAATATTGCGATAAGCTACCTAAATAAGTACACACATAGATTTAGTTGGCCGGTTTGGTTATTTATTTGTTTGTTTGTTCGCCAGTGCGTAGGAAATCAGAGCGCGGCGCGTAGATAGATGGGTCGAGAGTTCGTAATCTGGTTGGCTGTCTTGGCCATGCACTTATGTTCTTAATTTCTTCATATATATGTAGTGTAGGTACAGTTTTCTATTCTTGTAGACGTAGAATCCCATTTATCTAAAGAAAACGTACCTATAGTAGGTTTTACAACCAGCACAGCGGTTACCTAATTCGCATCATATTTAAGAAGGAAGTTGGGTAGACATTTTTAAGTTAATCTATCAGTCGGCTTCCTTTTCCTCTGTACAAATTCTAATGTCTACTGGGTTCTTAGCCGGTTATAGAGATTACGTGGTCAGTCAAGCAGGTATTCCATTTTGTTTGCGGTCTAAATCACGTCACCCATAGACTGAGAAAGTATCGCGTCAGCAAAAACAGCTTGGTAATACAAAGTTGTTTTTGCTGCCGCGGCACATTTACAATGCAAGCCCGATGAGTTATTTAAGCGCAAATAAATGTGTAATCGTTATTATATTCAACTGGAACAAGTTCAGTTGAGAGTGTGAGGCGTCGCCGGAGCGGCGGCCGCGCCGGATGAGCACCAAATGTGTGATATTTTTAGGAATGTTGATTGCCCTCTTCCTGTTTCCGGCAAGCGCGCTCTGATCTGCCGCCCGTTGCCGATATAGAACTAATTAGTGATGAATAATTCATACTGGCTCTTGTTGACACGCAAATAGCATTATATTATTTGAACTAAGTAGTCACCATCTAGATTTGAACAGAAATTATATTAAATCGAAATAATTTTGACGAGTGCCTAATTTGTTTCCATCTTTAAGTTCTACGTACCTACATATTCATTCGTTTCATGTACTATCTGTGCTACTAAATTTTTTAGTCAATGTTCAGATTCCTCCTCAGTTCTTTCATAAAATTAGTCTTTATTTCAACAATTTGGTTGATATTCTGTGGGTAGCTCAATCAAGCTAAATCCTACAACTACAAATATCCAGTCCGAATAAACTTTCCTGTAGAGTGCAGATAGCATGTCTACCAGATCTTTAATCACAAACGATTTTATCTGCTAATAAGCGCTATGTATCCTTTCATTCTTGAGTTTTATTTAAATCAACTCTTGCATTTGCCCATAATTTATTATTTACATGCCCGTGTTTCATCGCGATCTTTAACCTAGATTATAAAATTTAACTTTTTTTTTAATAAAGCAACGAATATTAAATCTAAGTAAAAACGAACCATAATATCCACTGAAGTGATTGACTGAAGCACTTATATTTAGTTAGCCTAGTTGCCAATAATCAATCAGTGTAAGATTGTTAAGTTATAAAGTTAATAGTTCGAAAGAGGTGAAATAAATATCGGTAGTGAGGACAGCGCAGTGCGCGGGCGCAGCGAGCCCGGTCAGCGGCCCCGGAGACATCCCCCCTCGCTCCCGCGACGTCACCACTGCTGCGTCACACCTAAACATTATGTACCTATCTTGACTTTACTATACACATACACACAACTCACTACACTACACACCCATTTCAGGTACCTAGTATAGTCATAATCAAAAGAGTAGCAAATTGCTTAATTTCGTGCCGAATTCTTCTCAGTAAAAACTAATCCGTACTTAAGTACTTGAGTTTAGTCAAATAAAGATCAAAAGATGATTTTGAGTTTATGTTTGTTTATGTTTATCTAGTCGAAAATATATTTCTTACACTTAGATACTGCATTGTCTGCAATGACACCTAAAACAGTTTTACCAAAAATATAATTGGTTTTTCTTTAAGTATGTAGTTTCTTCTTTATACCTCAAAATCTCTAGATCACAGTGCGTATTCGCAAAAGGATTACTTAGCGAGGTAATTTCTTTTTATCCATTTTAGAAATCTTTAATTGTTTCGAAAACTTGTAACCAAAAAGTGAAGATGACGAGTAGCGAGCGGTGCAGTCGTGACATCTCTGGGAGCGCACTGGAGCGTTACGGAGCAGAGGGTAGCTGCAAAAAACAGGCTCGCTCGACCACGACTGCGCCTGCGCCAGCAACCTATTAACTCCAAAGGTACTTTCTTTCAACTCCTTAATGACCAAAGATATTCCCATTAGGTATTTGTAAACTTAGTACTGTTATTCCAATCCGCAACAAACTCGCGACTCCCCCCCTTCCATATATTCATACCTACAAGATTTTACTGCTGCGTTCCATGGAAAAAGTACACAATAAAACATTTATCTTTAAGTCCAAGGGATTATTTCCGGTAGATCATGTATTTTATGTAGAAAATTGAATTAAATTTGTTTACTCCCATGTGGGGTAAAACAAACATCCAAACTTTCGTATCTATTATATTAAAGTAGGATTACAATCTCCTCTCTCTCTCTCAACTTGACTATAATCATTCAAGACTTTGCCCGGCGCGTCAATACTTATAAAGATTATTACGACTTTGACACGTGCGACAATATAAAATTCGTACTTCCTTCCTTAAGTCTACATGATAGTAAAATTATGATATGTCCACAGAATTTGCATAGCTGATAAATACATCGTAAGCGACGACAGCCAAGGGTAGGTTATCCTTGTAGTGTCCTCTGTGTCCTAATAAGAGAACTGAAACAATAAAACGATAAACACAACACACGTGTTGTACTTCAAACGACCGACCATAAAACAAAACAAGTATTTAGTGATTCAAGCGATCGTAAGCGTGTTCCATTCGCGGGTAGCTCAAGGATGTCAGCCGCTGTGTATTCAGATGGCGACGTGGCAGAGCCCTGTATGGTCCAGGTTACATCACATCTTGTTTAATAAGGCGCGATGAATTCGAAATATGAAATCGGTTATCGTTCTTAATTATCGATTCATCGTAAGTGCGCGGCCATCTTGGATATAAGTGCGCGGCCATGTTCCCGCGCGCGGCTTCCGGCGTGCGCGTGATGGTGCATGCTAATGTTCGCGCATGCGCCGTGTGTCCTGTTCGCCCATGTGCGTTCTACTTCCACTACTCTGTCAACGTCGCCTCCACAGCTCGTCGTTGACAGCGCATCTGTCAACAGCCTTCACTTACAGCTGCGATCTATGTTGCTGTTATACCTACGTAAATGAGGGTAGTTGAAAGAAGAAGAAAGAGGTATGTATGAAACTATGTACTGTATAAGTACGCATGCGCACTTCTGAGTATTGCAATTTAAGTACAATATATACAGAATTAGGTATAAATATTCCGTCTTCTGTAGAATTATCACGCGGACTGCTGAATGCCGTTCGGGGTAGGTAGTGAGTATAAAGTGCGCCATTTTACTCTCAACTTGCACACCTCTTATTTCTTCCACATCCGTCAATCTCTATAAATATGCCCGCCGGTTCTAAGAAATTCCGAAATTCGTTAACTTGAATATAGCGATTGGCCGCCTTCTAGTAGATGCATGTCAATACGTATTTTCGACAAGTTGATAAAGTTTTAGCAGTGGATTTTAAAAATGTTTGATAGTCCCAGTTAAAAAGTATACTAACTTAGTTCTTTTTCACAGTAAGAAACGTACTGACAAGTGTTTTTGCTGAACACGTAAAGTGGCCGGTGTATTCCCGTCACGATTAGAGTTCAAGTGAAGTGAGACAGCTGGGCGCAGGCACAGATTACAGTTACTATAAAGGCTCATAACTCAAGCATCGATACCAGATAATGCTCATTCAGCCATTGTATGCTCCTATGCCGGGTACATTCGAGTTTATCATCATTCATTTGTTACTGAAATGCTGCATACTTTACAGTTCCAATGCTTTACATCCATTGCAATCAATTTATATTACAAAAATAAATAAAAGTATAGTTTGAAAAAACTAACAAACGCCTATCATAATAACCTGATGATCCTAGTCAGGAAATTTTGTCATCGGTACTTCTGTCCGTGTGCTAATTTTCAAAATGATCAGACATCTAGGAATAAGAGAAAACTACGTTGAGGGATTCCGTTACAATTTACATTGATAATTATATACATACATACATGCACAAACATACAGGTGAGGCTAATAAAAGCGTGATAAAACAAAGTTGTACACTTTAGTACTAGATGTATGCTACTCGTGCCAAACCTAACCAACTCAAATGAAATCATGTTATGTCGGCTTTGTGCTTCATGCCACAGATTAAATAATAGTTCTTAGGTAGCTACTACAATGTGCCGCACTTTGTACACACTCGACACCTATTTGCGATTACATTGTGACAGATGAAGTTGCATACAGACTATTGTAATATGATACGTAATGGTAAAATAAAACGGCTGATTAAATTACATGATCACTTACTTTATGTGTAACATCTTTCTTTTCTCTTTCCTGCTTTCTGTGGGACGGAAATGTGTTACATGCAGGAAACAGAGAGATAGGGCGATTTGGGATTTCCCGTGGGTTTTCCCATTTAAATTGGAGCCGCCCGACTGGAGACTATACCTCCACCTTACGGAAGACCGCAGTGAAATAACACTACTTGATGTAGTGTTGTGTTCCTGCGGTAAGTAAGGTTGCCAGTGCTCCACGAGGATATGCTGGGCTAGTAGTAATGCTGCTAGCACAGTTAGTCCTCATCAACAACATGGTTGGCAACCCGTTAGTGATACCCCTGGTATTGCTAGCGGCTATAGGCTACGGTGATTGCTTACCATTAGGTGGGCCATATGCATGTGTCACCTTAGTGATATAAAAAAAAACGGGCCAAGCGCTCGCTATTTGAGTTGACCGATGAGCGCGCGCCGGTGGGATAGTTGGCCGTCAGATGTCAGATGTCCCACATCATGTGCGACTACTGTAAGATCTCACGTTTTATTGGACCGCAATATTAACATTATCTCTGGTCGCTAATTTTGCGTATTTCACCAGTATGTTTGGTGCGTAACTTTGCATCCTTACCTTGTTTTTGTGCAGCTTTCATTCATACATTAATTACGTTAAATTAAATTAAAAAAATCATTAATAATTACGAGTGATAAAGGAATACTTTGCTAGTACTGCTCATGTTATAAATAGGAATTTAACTTTGGCTAACTGCATGTTAAATTTCACGGCTGCAGTGTCGTCATCATCACCAGAAAAAACCTTGTAAGATACATACATCACGCTATATATGTGTATGTACCTATCAGGATAGGTAGGCAGAGAGTATAGATAAATTAAACGCCTCTTATTGTATCTCATATTGAGTTAATTTTACCTACATAACATTTTCAATTGCGATAAAATCTAATTTTAGATATCACAGCTCACTCTCTGTTACAGATTGAGTCGAGTTAATATTGTTGACTGACAGGCACTTTATGTACCTAACATAACATCATGTATAATAATTACCGATATTAATGAATGAATACACAGTCGTGTTATCAATTTATGTTTCAACAAGTTAACTATGTACTGGGCATGTAGATGCCTACCACAATACACTTTGTGGCCTAGCGATATCCTTAGATAGATCTAATAGAACACGAAATTATTCGCTTCTTATACTATACTAGCTTCTGCCCGCTACTACGTCCACGTTGAGCTTAGAATCTCAGGGGAACCTAAAATTTACCCGGGTTTTTTTATCCAAAATTTACCCAATTTAAAAACATTTTCCCGGGATAAAAAGTATCCTATTTGTTAATCCAGGTCATAAATTATCTGTGTTCCAAATTTCATGCAAATCCGTTGAGTAGTTTTTGCGTGAAAGAATAACAAACATCCATCCGTACTCACAAACATTCGCATTTTTTTATATTTATATACCATATTTAGATGTGTTTGTGTTTATACCATCTAAGTAAGCAGTTACCATAGTCTATCTATAGACAGATGCTTGCAATACTATAGGCTAGGAGTCTACTTGGAGTAGGTACTAGGTACAAGGGGTGTAGACAGACATGTCGCAACTACATGTGTAAATGATACCCATGGTGGTGCAAGTGTCCATAAGCTACGGTAATCGTGTACCATCAGGCCGTATCTTGTTTGCCATTTTAGTGGTATATAAAAAAGGTTCCAAGTTTGACTTTGGAACTCTAAACACAAAACCCACCCGTACCAAGAGTTATGATTGAATGAATATAAAAAGGTGAATTCGGCCGATGGTGTTTTGCGAGCAACCAACCCTTCGTTGAAGCGTGGTTTTTATACGAGTCGCCCCACCCCGCATGTGGCCGCAGAGGAAATGACATGTGCTTCCCGAATTCTGCTCACGTAAGATTTTTATGGATAAGACCCGAATAAAAAGGCTCTGATAATTTAATTGCAATACTTTAAGTAAAAAATATACGACAAAATAATGTTAAAAGCTGTCTTAGCACTTAGCAGCGGTATAATTTCGGAATGTCTTTATTCATTCACAGCCCTCCGACAAATTTCCTGTAATGACTAACTGGGAACGAATTTACAAATACTTACCTTACCAAACCAAACAATACACGTACCATGATTCTGACTAAAATATGGTTATGAGCTATGTACGTAATTTTTTTTATTTGGGTATATCCATGTTAAGTCATCGATTGTCCTAAGTGCACACCTGCCGGCACATTCCGGCCTGAGCTCCGCAGGGTTTCGTGCGGTGTGTATCTCGCCGAATATAGGAGATCCGGCTGAATTGGGTACCAGAGGAATGTGATTCATATCATTCATCAATATTTCGAGCACTCACGCTGAAAGTTAGGCGAGACTTAGAATATACTGCGAGAATGCACTGCGCACAGAATTCAATAAACAAAGAGAATTCTGTCTTCTTCTTCTTCTTCCTAAGTATGGCAATCAATCCCTTCAGGGACTATTTTTGCCAGTGTCGAGTGTTAGAGAATTTTCATGTTGCAAAATTTCTCGTGTTTGCCGCATTAAAATGCCTAGTGTCATGCATTCTAACGCCCAATGGAGTTTCTGGAGACAACCCACGGCAGTAGCAGATCGTAACACGCCTTTAGATTAGAGGTACCCTATTGACCAAAATGATAAATCACTTAACCCAAAAGTCGTATTATGGCATTATTTCCAATGCTCCTATAAATCAGTCACTAAATGAAACTTTACTGCACATATCGACACCAAAAATACACATTAAAGATCACTATAACACAATTTACGACACACTGGAAAAAATCTCAACCGCTCCGCCTGATTCCCGCCAAAAACTCGAATTCTGTCTTAAAAATATACTTAGCCACTAAATTAAAAACTAACTATCGTAATCAATCCTCTTTAGTCTATTTTGCCAGTGTCGAGTGTTAGAGAATTGACAAGTTTCTAATTCTTTCCTGTTCGTTGCATTAAAATGCATAGTGTCATGCATTCTAATGCTTATTGGAGTTTCTGGAGACAATCCACGGCAGTAGTAGATAGTCGCACGCCTTTAGGTCAGAGGTAACCTATTGACCAAAATGATAAATCACTTATCCCAAAAGTCATATTATAACATTATTTCTAATGTTCCTATAAATCAGTCACTAAATGAAACTTTCCTGCACATAACGACACTGAATATACACATTAAAGATAACTATAACACAATTTACGAGACACTGGAAAAAAACTCAATCGCTCCGCTCGATTCTCGCTAAAAAAACTCCCGCTTACTAGTATATTCTCCAAAAATATGTAAAGGCACTGTTATTCAAATTTGGAACAGATTTTACGTCTATTCAGCTTTCAAAGGCCTAAATAACCCACAATTAGCAAATAAATTAAATGGAAATAAGTAAGCATGTAAACTTTACAAATAAATTAACTAATAATGTCAAAATAAATTGATGACAAGCAGATACCACAGATGTACATATCTGCTGAAAATAACACGAACTTTATTGTTCCTCAGGCATCAAGCAATCTAGACATTCTTCGCTTAACTGTGTGGTGATGGGAAACGAGAATCTGTTACACTTAAAAAAATCTAGTGTCAGGTAAACACAAAGAAACTTTTTGTCCCAAATTCTGTAAGGGACTTCAGACGAGCGACTTGCGCCCCGGCACTGACTTCACGTTACATTTGACTTCGAGAGGTACAAAAAAAAACAAAATGTGTGGGGAACAAAGTGTATTTGCTTATTATTTGTGTGGGGGAGGCGCGGTGCGAGCGGAGGCTTTGTTTGCGGGCACGCGCGCAGCCTTCGTGCTCCTGCGCAAGGCTGCTCAAACTTTACTCTACAATCATTTTTTCCTGATATTTGTTTACGTGTTTAAAAAATTTCCACGTCTATTTACTGTTACGTAAATAATGTTGTTATTTTTCGACATGCATACATACATATAAAACAAGGCGTACTCAGGGCCTACCCTAAAGCCGTTATCATAGCAAGCCACTAATATCTTATTTATTCACTGCGTCAGTTACTTACCATCCAAACACCCAGATGCCTAGAGGTAGCTCGGTATCTGCGCAGTTGACTGCATGCAAATGATGTAATGGATGCCGTCTATCGAAAGAACGTTTCTTGCATACAGATTTTGGATGCAATAGAAGAAATACCTACTAAGACAAAGTTTCCACCAGCGAATGCTGGGAGCATATTTAATCGGCGTGTGTATTTCGGGGATGAATGAACTTATATGTACTTCTGAGAAATACGGTCCGTATTAAGGTGCAACAAAATCTAAAGAGAAAAGCAAAACATACTTAATGTTGAACCAAAAAAAATATCCCTATCCAAATCTGCAATGAGATCTAAACTAAAGTAGGTAAACCTTACTATAGTATTATTTATAGCGTCACCAACATTTGCTCAAGTGCTTTACAGAAAAATGGTAAGTGGTAAGGGTAAAGTTTCAGTGCCGACGGCAGCAAAGCCCATAAACATGGTACATGGTCTGGCGCGTTAGTTTGCGCTTCGCGTTATATAAGGAGTTACAGGTTCGACGGCCGCACCGCAACCTTTAAGGTCGACCCGACGGCCTTAAGCCCTGTATTTACTTACACATGCAGCCGAGACTCCGACCCTTCTGAAGCTTCATTGCCTTCGCTTCCAGGACAGAACTGTCACATAATATGTCAATGTCAAATGTAGACTATTTTATCTATGCTTTAAAACTATAACTCTAGATTCTTGATAAGATAGTCTCTTTATAAGAAAATCTACAAGGCTAACAATGGCTGCCCATACGGCGCCTTCGAAGCAGGACCTGTGCCTGTTGTCCAGACATTTCAAAGTAAACTTATAAGTAAGACGTAGCTAATAATGTCAGTAATGTCTAATTAATCAATCAGTGTATATATCAATATCAATCAGTAATAAAAATCGTTGATTCAAATTGCATTCTCATTCAACAAGAACTTTTAGACGATCAATGTTCGATTATGAAGAACAGCGCTAACAACCTTTGTACAATAAAGAATAGTAATAATTATAGAAGGGCTATCTATAATTGTATCATAAGCTCCTTTGAGGTGTTGTTTCAGAGATATTTTAGCCGGGTCTACAACGCGCGAGTGATACCCCTGGTGTTGTAACCGTCCATAGGCTACGGTGACTGCTTCACTGTCAGCTGGGCCGTACACTTGTATGCCAAAAAACCATTCGTGAAAAGTATGTAGTAATGGGCAAATTTGTTAATGTCAACAAGATATTATATGCGGTCTGGGTCTTTCTTATCTGGTACCTATAGTCAATCATGTCACTGATAACACGCCTATATTTAGGACAGTAAATAATGCCAGTTCCTAAGCTCTGAATACCTCATACTATGTTGGAGTCGGGTAGTGTTTGGCTCAGCTGCTCCAAGTTCACACCTCTAATTTATGTTTACTGTATAGTTGACTTACCTTACTTCCCATTTTGAGATGTTTTTTATTGTTATTTTTTCTGTGTAGACTGGACAGTATGTATCGTCTTAACAAGAAACTACATTGTTTGTAAGAAAAAGAAAGCTTTGAGAATGTTATGTTATTCGCGAGAAATTTGTAAAACCTTTTTTTTGTAAAGTTTTACCACCCTGTTGGATTTCTTTAAGCTTCACCAACTTGTTTCGGATACCAAAGATTTTTCAATTAGTAACTAGGTAACCAATATACTTTGGTAACTTTACGTGCCTTCAGAGATAAGATTTAAGATCTGTATAAAACGAGCGGTCACCCATCCAACTGCAAATTGTAATTAGTCGGTTGGAAAAACGCAACATATCCTTTTATTTTAACGAAATAAACTCAGTATATTATTACCTATTCTATAATGTTCTACCATTGTATCAGAATACAGCAATAAGCTAAAGGTCAAAACTATTTTAGAAACCACTATTATCGTATATCCTGAAGAACACTTTCAAAATGTGATTTTTTATACTCTTCAACACGAAGAACAAAATATTTTCATGTGATTTATTTATATGTCGTGAAATAGGTAAGCTGTAGATTTGAAAAATTGTTCTAGCCTAATAACCATTGTTATCCTATGTTATCATTTTGGCGTGACGTCAGAAAAGCGTCAAGTATAAACTGCGAAGTTACGGGAAAACAAAGATTTCCAAAGAATGTAAGGGACATGCGGTTACTATCATAAGATCTTTGATGACAGTGCCGACCTTGGGGAAGTATTTCCACCCATTGTTGGCTAAAAGAAATTCAGAATTGTTTGCTAACTACAAATGAATTATTATACGCATTATTGTATTTCGGCAGGTAAATTCCCTACCATTCAAATAAGGCGCAATGAAGGAGCGGAAGTAA
Organism: Falcaria lacertinaria; assembly: GCA_951449985.1. Classification (NCBI taxonomy): domain Eukaryota; kingdom Metazoa; phylum Arthropoda; class Insecta; order Lepidoptera; family Drepanidae; genus Falcaria; species Falcaria lacertinaria. The sequence continues at coordinate 3,577,382 of OX602114.1, forward strand.
TTTTTGCTGCTAGCGGAAAGGACAGTTTACGTATTGTAAAATTGATTATTTTAAAAATTATCGACTTTTTCCTTCCGGACTGTTGACAAAGACGTATTGTATTAAATTATGCTATTAGTTACAGTATAACAAATGGACCCCGAAAGCGTGTGATTGTTGCGAGCAAAATAGGGACGCAGGCAATTTTAACGGACTTTTAAAAAGCACGACAGCGGAAGGAAGCGCAATTGAGCTGTAAAAGGAATCGCCGGGTGTCGTTTGTGCGTTTTATGAATATAAATTTTGCCATACGTGTCGGCAGCAAAGATTTGCGTCTGAAAGGTAGTTTTGAGTTTTGAAGGAGACGAGTGCGTGCGCGTCGGGCTAGAGCGGAGCTTAGGCCGTGTTGGGGCAGCGGGCGGCGGGCGGTGCGGGCGGGGGAACGGTTTCCGGCGGCGCGGGCGCAGCGTGGGAACGCGGCAACGCGCACCCACCTACGAGCCTGCTCCTCGGATTAAATGACGGCCACTAATTAATTTAAGTTCGCGGCAAGTAAAAATAGAGATCCGTGCTAGATACGTCTCGAGGGGAGAGTGTAGCCACTTGACTGTCTGATCGGTGCACAAGTTGGCGCGTAAGAAAATTATCTAAGGACTTCATGTCAATACGTGAATTAAGCTGTGTTGTAAGTTAGCTAAGCTAAGTTGTAACGTTTATAACTTAACTGTTTCAAAGTTAAGACTTGTATTTATGAATACGTTGAGTGACTGTATTGTAGCAAGAGTACGTTACATTACCTAAAAAGCACGAAAGTTGGTTATATTCGGTGACTTCCTTCTAATTAAAAGCTCCCGGTGATAGGATAAAATTTAGCGGTCTCATGATTTGCAGAGGGTTTCAAAACCCTTTGTGTGTGAGGCAAGCTGCAGTCACACCTGGCACCAGATGGTCGCCATTCAGCCGGGCTGAATTTTATCAATCGCAACCTACCGCTCTCTGCGCCCATTCACTGTCGTTTTTATAGAACCAACATGTGCGCCTAAGTAGGTTTACTATTCAACGTACTTACATCCATAGTGGTTGGGCTTATTTTTTTTGTTGTTAGCTTGATAAGTTGTATTATATGTGTACTTACATTGAACTATATGTTTTAGAACTGTTAGAAAAGCTGTGTCTCGGCAATAAAGATTTTTGAACAACGCTTGTTCGGCGAACACATGACGGAAATTACCAAATTATATAATGTAACGAGAGCTTAATATGGTGCTTTGTAGAGCTAAATTATATCGGAACTTATAAATAATTATTATACGAGATAATTTATTTAATGCTGTAATTTAGGGTAGGTATCTAGTGAATGTATATTTATTGTAGTATATTATCTACTCTGAGTTTATAGCAAATATTATAGTCATGTGGTATGGAGTAACGTAACGTAATTATAGTCTGTGAACGCAGAGTAGCTTCTCATCTATTACTTAAATGACAGCATTTCTTTCATGAAACCGAAACGAGGTACTTACCTCGTAGAAGTGCCTAGTGAATGTTCTATTAGCTCTAGCAGTACCTATTTACGGTGATCGAAAACGGTATCTACCCACACGGATGCAAATTAGCTCCCACGGGTTATGTTATGAACTTGTGGTACCAGTAACGTAAACCAACCGACTTTCGACGGATTGTTCATTTCTTTAACTACCCACCTTTTTAGGGTTCCGTAAGCAAATGGCCAAAACGGAACCCTTATACATACGTGTTTCCGCCTGTCATTGATGAAATCGGGAAAGTATGTACGTTCTTACTTCTTGCTAAGTATCGCTGTACAAAGAAGTAGATATACATTTCGAATAATTTGGAGTAGGTTTTGGATGTTATCACTGACTGATGGCAATAAATGTAATGTAAAACAAAAAAAGCCTCGTATCAAATATGTCCGATATGTTTTCGTGAATAGGTTTTTAGAATGATATGGTTCAAGAGCGGACGAGGTAAAGCTTGAAGCCTACCCTTGTGTATAAAGCGCAGCTTGCTGACGTTTCTGTAAATAATTCGCTCCGATACACTACACTAGTTAATTCATAAAAAAAACCACTGAGGTAGGCTTTGTAGTAACGGATCTTACATAATTATTAGTAAACCTCCGCCGTTTGCTTACGAAACTAATACACCGCAAGAAGCCATTCAAAATTAAGCCCCAAAGTGTAGTGTTTAGAGTTTGTATTTGTGATGTGGCGTCCTTTGAGTATAGGCTTATAACATGGACTAATAGTTTATGCTCGAAGTCAATGAAGCAGCTGCCGTTGGCTTGTTGGCCTACACCATACCTTTACAGGCATTGTATTTCGCAAATGTTTGCATTTTGATATTGCTTTTTTTCTGGTTACCTCACTCGGTTACCAGTGATGACATACGGAACAGAAACGTGGTCATTCACTATGGGCATTATAAGCTCAGAGTCACTCAACAAGCTATGGAAAGGGCTATGCTGGGTGTTTCTTTGCGTGATCAAATCAGAAAGGAGGAGATTCGCAGAAGAACTAAAGTTACGGACATAGCTCAACGGATTGCCTCGTTGAAGCGGCAATGGGCAGAGCACATAGGTCGTAGAACTAATGGCCGATGGGTCATAAAAGTTCTAAAGTGGAGACCACGCACTGGAAAACGCAGCGTCGGACGGCCCCCCACTAGATGGACCGATGACCTGATTAAGGTCGCTGGCAAGCGTTGGATGCGGGCCGCATTGAATCGGTCATTGTGGAAATCTATGGGGGAAGCCTTTGTTCAGCAGTGGACGTCTATAGGCTGATGATGATGATGATTTCACTCGGTTGATTTATTTCATAAAAATATTTGGTACTTCTTCTTATAAAGAATGCGCTCATACTCCAAAGTGTTATTTATGGTGGTTATGGTGGGACTTGGTCGAGGAATACGCAGAAATTGTACTGACGTTCGTTCTATGCATGTACCTACCTGTACCATGCATGTAATCTTGTATGTACCAGCAATGATTCACAAAGGTTATTTTAAGGTGGACCTCATTAATATGCAAGACGTGTCCGGGCTTCCACCGATTTACAAAGCATCACTCCACTCCTCGATGTCAACTAGTAATTACACTAAATTGACGAGATTACAAAGTAACGAGATATTTAAAAATTCTATTTGTAAGGGTATGGGCGTATTGCCTTTATTTGGTCGTTTTCATGGACTTACTCATTCAAGAGGAAGTCATAACTCGGTTCCATCCAAAAGAAAAAAAAAAAGATATTTTTTTTATGTAATCGACATTGGAACGTTTCTTACCTAGTCTTCGACTATATGACCCCCCCCCCCCCCATGACATGAAAGCTGGATCCGCCATTGGCTTAGTAAAAATAGTACCGACGTGAAAGTAACGTAAAAATACCCTCCCAACATTCATTCATATCCTGCGCTCATTCTTTCTTACGATTACCCGACCGAGTTCGAAAAACATTAAGGTAGTTTTACTTTATTTAAATACCGAAAACTTATTTTCGTTGTCGCTTTGCATTCGTTCATGAATTAGTTACGCTTAGTTCCGGTCGGCGTTCTCCCACGCTCGTATGAATGGGCTGAGATGCGCTTGAGCACGATTCAAGGAGGGAAAGAAAGAAAGGGGCGCGTCACTTCCGGTGCTGTACGATGCTTATGGCGCTACTTCCGGTCGTCCGTTGTCACCGGATACGAGTGTTCCCTGTTCGCATCAATTATTATTTCCTTGTTAATGTTTCCTCTTTTAAAGGGCGGTTAGTTTTAAATGCACACAATTTAAGGCAAGTTAAAAAAAGTATTTGTTATTATTATATACCAACACAGCAGTATCTATTGTAGTGGAAACAGGCAGTACTTGCGTTTTTGTGTCATAACTATAAAGCATTTTACAAATGGCATTACACTTAATTTGTTAGTTATCTAATAAATTATACAATATTTTAACGATCACGTGTGTAGTATTCACCGGTTATGTAACAAAAAAATACGAACATATTAAGATAACTGTAGACAGTGCGTCTTTATGATTAGAATTTAATTAATTAACGTTTTCGTTCATAACATAGCTTCATTCACAAGTTATGTTATATCAAAAACATGGTATATGAATAATGGGATGCGGTTGCTTCGAAAAAGTGCGGCGTGTCGATTATAATCAATTCGTAAAACAACTTGTGTGAAAATGGGTGTGCTTGTAAAGATGACAAAGTTAATGCTACTTTGGTTTGGACGTATAGAATGAATGAGTGATGGAAGACTGACCAAAAATATATACCATGTGTATGCGAAAGAAGAAGACGTGGAATGCCAAGGTCCAACTTTCTAGATCAAATTACCGAAGTACTCAATGATGAAAAGGTATGGAAAAGAGTTTTCAGAATCGGCGGGCATGTATGAAAAGATGTTTTCGTTTTTTTTGTACCACTAAAGTGGCACACAAGCATACGGCCCACCTGATGGTAAGCAGTCACCGTAGCCTATAGCCGCTAGCAATACCAGGGGGATCACTAACGGGGTGCCAACCATGTTGTTGATGAGGACTCCCTGTGCTTGCAGCAATGCTCCTAGTTATTTCACTGCGGTCTTCTGTAAGGCGGAGGTCGGCGGCCTTGTGGTTGAAGCGACGGCCTGTCATCTGATGGGCCCAGGTTCAAACCCCGGCCTGTACCAATGAGTTTTTCTAAGCTTAAGTACAGGGATTAATCACACCATGAAGTTTTAAAAAAAAGAGGTATGGCGATAGAGGTATTTGGGATTTCCCATTTCAATTGGAGCCTACTTATTAGGGACTGTACCTCCACCTTACAGAAGACCACAGTGAAATAACACTAATTGATGTAGTGTTGTGTTTCTGCGGTAAGAAAGGCTGCCAGTGCTCCACGAGGATACGCTGGGCTCTACAACATGGTTGGCAACCTGTTAGTGATACCTCCGGTATTGCTAGCGGCTATAGGCTATGGTGACTGCTTGCCATCAGGTGGGCCATATGCTAGTGTGTCACCTTAGTGGTATAAAAAAAAACGCAAGTTATTCAATGCGTCGTTGAATTCATACTGATAGTTAGGAAACAATAACAATTTGAAACACTTTACCTACACTAAGTTTAATAAATATTTGAAAGTTTATGAATGCAATGAAAAGCTACAAAGAAAATTCTATTTTCGAGCACATCGGCCGTCACTCGCGTCGTCGCCACTTTCACAGGCAATTGTTTTGATTGCAGACCGAGTAGGTAGCAAATGTGTTATCTCACTCACACGCTACAAATAAAATGGCGTGCGACAAAGATAGATGGCGGAAGTGTAACAAGAATGAAGTCTGGTTCATTCATTGATGTTTCGTTCGTCATCAATGAATACAAACGATGGATTTTTAATCTTATCACATTATTCAGTTGGATTATTCTGAGAGTTATTATCTGTTTCCGAATAAATATATTAATGTTAACTAGCTTAACTCAAAGCTGATACCCACAAATGACATAATTTTTTGTACATTAGTTAGTTTCAAGTACTTAATTATGTTTTGTATGGCAACACATTTCTAACCAAGAAATAGTTCTAAGTACCAGTATCGGATATCAATTCATAAGATTTCTCAATTTAATATTTTGTATCGAGAAAGTGAAGCAAGCGCGACCGCGACAATCGTTCTGAGGCATCTTCTACTGAAAACATGTTATTTCCATGTACTCTATATACTCTGTATACAGCGTACAGCAATCGAAAATGTTGTCTCATCAAACAGACTGGCGTGATAATATGTATGTATGTATTAGTCTAACGGTCTTCAGGGGCTCACTACGTCAAAGTAATGTGCCCTTCCAAAATGCTGTTCAAACCACAACCTTAACACGTCGCGGTAAAGTACTGTAGAACCGTTCCAAGTTGAGTGACGTAACCCGACATCCCGATGTTCATTGAGTTGTCAGATCCCCACACACACCCCTCCTCCTATCTTGTTAATTATTCCCTCCCAGTCCCGTGACGTCACAGGCAATTTGCCACAGCGAATAAAATTACATTCTCCAGCTAGATTAATCTCCGGTTTTATGTGGCTCGCGGTGGCACTGGCTTGACTCAGATTTATCTAATTTTGACTATAAAAGGACGCGTTTTATTAGATGCTCAATTTGATAATGACGTCTACGCCTACAGACATTCTTAGCAGACACGCGTAAAGTCAGACTAAGTAATTTAAAACGGCTCGTGCTACCAAGTAGTTGCAGAGTGCTACCTTTAGTAATTGTAGTATTTATGTGCAAGCCAAGACAAAGTTAAAACCTTGGTGTATTTCTGGAAAGACCTATTTCCATGTACATATTATTTTGAGACCGACTCAACAGCTATAAGAAGGTTTCCATGTCTCACATTACGCATTGCATTACTTACACTAGCGTTGCCGGGCAAGGCCGTACGTCGTATACGTAATTTAGTGCTTACGTTGCTACTGGCAACTAGATATTAGTTGAACAAAATATGAGTGAACTGTTCTGAACGTAGTGAATGAAACTCTGCGCGTCCGGCGAGTGAGCGGCGCGAATGGGAGCGGAAGCCCGCGGTTAGTCCACTTCCCGTTTCCTGCGGGGCCGAGTGCACCCGACCGTGCCCGATAGATCCCGACTAGGCACGACGCATTCCGAAACCTACCGATGTGCGGAAAATAGAAAATTTGATTTGGATACAAATCGTGGAATTGCTAAGTGAACTGGTTCTGAATTACCTAGGTACCGTAAAAACATTAATTACACATCGAATAGCTAAGCACTCATCTTATAAATCTTCATCAGTATTTAAGCGCAGGCAGTTATTAATTATCAATAGGTACTTAGAGCAGGTATTCTCTCAACTTGTTTATGACCATAGGTAAGTATAAAAGTTGATTTTACGTGCCTGTCGTTTGACGAACTATCAATTTAGCAAGAAATTTGGATTCAATTTTTTTTATACTTTTCATAGAGAGAGCTATTGCAAACCTAGCGCCAGCTGTTCTCGATAATTACCTAGGATCGTTAGCGATTACATAAGTTAAGATATAGCATGGTAATATAAAAAAAATATGTCATGTCAGCATGTCATGTCATCGCATGTGCGGCACGCACATTAATTGCCCAAATGCGAATAACATAATACTTACTTATTATAGTTGCGTATAGTCGCCTACGCGACTCCCACGCGCGCCCACGCCCGACCCCCTCCTTTGCTCTCTGACGGACGTAGTAGCGTAGGCCCGTATCATGGCCTATAGAATAATAGAATACAGACGATATGGATAGCAGTTCATCACAAAATATGTACATGATATATGAGTTATGTCATATATACCTCACGTAACCTTTTGTAAGTAAGAACAGCTTATTCAAGGACTCTTTGGGACCTACTTTTAGACTGATTGATGGCACGTTATAATCATTTAGTCGGCTCTAGGGATATGTTCTTCTTGTTATCCTGCCTTGAAGTCAAAATGGTGCTTGAATGCTCTTTGGAAGAAATCGTTTTCTCATCAAGAGGCAAAATGAAACAGCAGTCTATATATTGCCTTTTTCCTAACTTAATGCTTTTCTGTTTTGATTTAGGAATTCCATAACAATGTTGTGCACAAAAAGTTCTCATTACAAGATTAGACTACGTCATACATAAGCACCGAGTTCATAGGTAGAGTAGATCCTATCGTACCATCATGAGACAGTCAAGTCCATTTGATAGCGCCAACATTGTTCTAGAGTTGTTTCGAGACTTATTCTCTGAATTAATTAAATTGTAGTACAATATAAATAAACCAACAGTAACTAGTACTGTACTGTTACTAGGAAAACCTAATTTAAAAACTAAATATATATATGAGTGGGTCAGGCAAGTGATGTAGAATATCTGTTATGTGACAAACTATACTAGGTACCTAATTAAACCAAATATGTTTTAAGTGATGCATATTTTTATTAAACCTACAAAAAAGTATGGTATCTAATGTAGTAGTAGTAGGTATATTGTAGTGGTAGTAGGTATATTAATTTACATTTCGTTGGTCTGTGCTACAACAATGAAGCCTTCCCTATATGGAAATTTGCGGTATAATCGCACAACGGATCGGATCGGTCTTACTTGACGTCAAACCAACAGACGACTATGTAATCAAATATAATGTGGCTACTTTGAATAGCATGATGTAGTACCTAACGTTAACAAGCCATAAAACGGTTATTAGACTGATTACCATGGGATTCGATAATGAAATCGAGTTATCAGTCAACGTAAGTAAGTAGCCCCCCCCCCCCCCTTGTTGTTGTCGTTGGTGGAGGGAGCACCACCCCTTTCCCCACTGCTCGGATGCACGTCACCATTCACAAACACAGGGTTGGATTCAACTAACTTACACGGACTTTGTAGGTAGAGGAATGTGTCATTAATTATAATGACACATGTATCGTATAACTCGATTAAAAAAAACGTTAACGTCGGCACACTGAAGGTAACTAAAAGGCCGTCTATACAACTTTTTGGCCTGACCAACCGAAGAAGCCTAGGTACCCATTTCAAACATGTGGTGAGGTTGTGAATGGACCCGATATAATAGAGGTGCATTGAATCGAAGATACATCAGATACATGGCATGGTATCATGATCCACAGCAAAAAGAGACCAACTAAGACTTGTCCACAAGTAACTTAGTTATTTTCCTGATTTCCAGATGAGCTCTATATCTACACAAATGAATAAAACTAAAGTGTCTGTTCGTGATGTAACAAACAGCTTTGTACTAAATGCATACGAATGATGAATGTCACAAATATATAAGGGTGAACCGAATTGATATGACTAAAAGGCAGGTAGTATTGTATCCACTTGATTTTAAATCATATGTTGATGTGTGACGTACTTAGAATAGCCAAATAGAATACATACATCACATTTCAGGAACTGAGAAAATTACTGTAATTTTCCGAAAGCGTCAATGGCGAGATATTTCCTCGGAGACTTTCATGAGCATGTATTTTATATGTATATGTATATTGAGAGCTATGTTTCCATTCGAAAAGTATCAATTTATCGTATAAAAAAATAACGACCTAGACGTTATTTTTTTAATCGTGTACGCCAATTACGCCGTGTGCTGTGGGTGGACCGATTAACATAATTAAATTATTAACTGACTTCAAAAAAGGAGGACGTTCAATGATCGTCTGTATGTGTAATTTTTTTTCGTTTTTTGAGATCGGTGATTTTTGTTCAATTTTTTCTTCATAAGTTTTGCAGTTTGATGACAACAGTAAGAAGGAAATGGAAATATCTGTCTATGGAAATCACTCTTGGAGGAAAGTGTTGAAACAATGAGAATCAGAAGTGTGGGGTTGGGTGGTAGCTGCTAGGGGTGTTGAGTACTCCCTACTCCCACCAGGGAGGGAGTGACGCGACGCGTAGGTGTGGGCTCTGTATGAATGAACCCCAGTACGAGGCCCCCAGTCTGGAACACGTCAGCCGACTGCCCTGCTTTAATGTACATTTCATCACGGACTAAAATCAATAAATCTGTTGCGTATGATGATAGCCGTGCATTCGTAATTATTAAGCATTTTATTACTATCATAGTTTGGATCCAGATCAATAGTGCACTACTGATACATTTTGAACACTCGTACCTAATTTCCTTTTACAGATTTTATTATTAAAATATAAAAAAACTAAGCTGGCAAATGGCAAAAAGATAGCTAAATTAAAGATACCTAACTTCGCTAGCAGCCTAGCAATGTCGCAGGCATCGTTTTTAGCTTAATTAAATGTTTATATAAACTCGAATTTCGACATTGAATAGTTTCAATTGAAGTCAATATGCTTCAAACGAAACGTAGGTATTTAGATTTTTTTATTATTGTTGTCTTATAACCAACCAGCAACAAAGTGCACAAATTGTTTACACTTCTAATAATAGTGCCGTATTACACAATTCACAAATTGAGATTAGTCTGTAACCGCAAACAAGAGGACATTGTTGCTCGACGGATGCGGGAACGGTGTATCTGCACATCATGTCCGGTCCGGCCGGACGGACGCGCGTCCGGTTGTACGGCACATCTGATTACTGACGAATGGTAGGTACTCGCATCACAGAATAAATAATAATATTCGCGTATCATCACAAAGTATCATAGAAGAATAATGGATACAAAGCCTGGAAGCCAAATATTAGTAACTTTATTTCCAGCAGCAGATAAAGATTAAGATATGACGAACGATAGAACGACTTGACGATTATTCACCGACAAAAGCCTAGCTTTTGATCATGTCCCAGCACTTTTTTTAATACCCCTATATGGCAAAGAATCATAAGGCCCGCCTGATGGTAAGCAGTCACCGTACCCTATAGATGCTTACAATACAACAACAAGATAATTTAATAAAATAAGTGCATTGCTGACCCAGTGACCCTATTCTTAACTTACGCGACTACGGTGATATAAAAAAAGTAATAAAATAGCCCAATGGAGTAGCTCTAACTAAAAATGTTACATTTAAATAAATAAGTAGTTTAATGCAATTAATTAATTGTGATAATAGTATAGGCCATCCGGTCCCAAACTAAACAAAGCACCTAACAACGAATTGATATAATACTTTTTTAGGGTTCCGAACCTCAAAAGGAAAGTAGGAACCCTTATAGGATCACTTTTTTGTCCGTCTGTCTGTCAAGATATTTTTTCTAAAGAACGTGAGGATTGGAACCCGGGTCTCTGGTCTCTTTTAGCTGTAAATTTATCAAACCTGTTAGTCAGCGTGTGTAAATTTTCGCATATTTTGTAATATCCCAAAATATGATATTCATCCAGTCCTATTAATGTTGACTTTGACGGGAATCGCACCACTAGACTAGACCACAGTGGCCTTGAAGATGGCGCAATAAAAAAAACGCAAAAATATCGCATGCAATAAATTCAACAAGTTTTGAGTTCACCGAAGTCAATTAAAATCTTATCTAGTTATTGCCGAATCAATTAATATGAGTGGTATTATAGCAACTGGTCTTGTAATTTGAGCCCTTCCTGTGGCCACCGACACTTAATAGCCAGTGTAATGCAATACCCTCAGCGATAGGTACCTACTGACTTACATTAACGTTGCAGAAACATTGTGATTATTGATATTTAACATATCAAATTGCTACATAATTATTGGTATCTCGCGTATATGTCGAACATATTTTTTTTAATGTGCCTGCGTATTGCATGACCACCTTGTCCTAAGCGGTCACCACCGTACCGTAGCCTATAAGTTTAATTATACTTGGTATACGTAGCATATTTAAATAACTTCTTTGTATTGTTTGATGTGATGTTTGATATATAGCTAGATTATGATTTAAAATGAAGGTACCGCCGCGCCGCGCGCCGCTGCCGTTCATCACGTCAACTACTTTTGAACTACGTAGTACGTCATTGTGCGCTTTTGAGCCATAGTTTGACATTTGACACCTGCGCGTGCGGTGTACTCTGCACGAAGGGCGCGTGACATTTAAATTGTCAGAGTTCAGTGAAGGAACGGTAAGTGCCCGCTAGGAATCAATGTGGTTGTATGTTGTATCATATTATGTTCAGAGACTTATTAATAATCTTCATCATTATAATCTGGACTTGCATCCTACGCTACCCAGAGTCTATCTATACTTTATTTACTGCAAAATCTGAATCTTACTTAATATACCTACATATTTAGATTTCCGTGATCTAATAGTTGGAAGGTTTCAGAATTCAAAATGTTTTGACCACACCGACCTGTATAATAAGTTCATCGAGCTTTGAGTAATTTTAAAAAATCTACTGATTTCCTATTCGTATGATGTGGACAGAAATAAACTAGTTAATTGAAACATTGAAAGCTAATCGAGTCATTGCTACTGACGTCTTTTCCTCTGAACGTTGACTAATCAATACCTGTCTTTTTCTATTTCCTCCCTATAACGATTATGAGATCCGTTTACTTCATTTAACGGCATGAAGCGAACGGAACTCGAAATAGTACTGATTAGATAATTTACTGACTAATGTGTTACTTAGGTATTTTTTACAATATCTAATTATACTCACAAGAGTTAAACAGAAGATTAAAAAGCGTTTCCGACTGAAGGGAAATTTACGCTCTGTGTATGTGCATGTTGCTCCAAGTTCTTATGGATTTCTGTAGTCTCATTATCTGTATCTCAATTATCTAACAGATTTAATCCTGATATGCCCTACATCTGCTTCAACACGGGAAACTGGTAACCTTGCTCATCGTAGGAAAAATAAATCGAATTCTTATATCGTATACAAGTTTATTGTCTTATATCGTATTGTGCCAAATATAACGTAACAAAGCATGCGTAGACAGGGGCATTACCTATAAGCTAAACATAATATGATATACAATCACAGAATCTCCTAAACAACATTGTTGTTGCAAGTGTCTACAGGCTACGGAAACGTCTTACCATTAGGCCGCAACTCGCATACTAAGGGTTCCGTACTAAAAAAAAACTATGTTAAATTAAATGACAAACATAACTTTGTCGTTCGATCCCTAGACACGGCTATTGCACCAACCGCAAATAATACGTTTGTAATAGTAAATTCGCTCTTTTTGTGGTTCCGTATCCGTGTCCGTCCATCCGTCTGTCCGTCCGCCCTCTGTCCGTCCGTCTGAGAGACGGATAGATAGTGTTCCGTTGGTAACCCTTCGGGGAACGGGACCCTAACAACATGTGGGCTGTAAGCAACTAGCACAGGTCGGCGGTGCGGCGGTGCAGCGGCGGCGTCGTCAATGAAGCAGGAGACGTAGCTCCCACGAGTCAGCCCACACAAAAACTAGCTAACAGCTTCGCACCAATGTGATTCCGCTGAACGGCGACTAGTCGCGTTCCACGATCTCTTTGCCCCTTTCGATTACTCTGAACCACTTATTGCGGATTTAATAGAACTTTTAATTGGAATCTTCTTTACTTTTGCAATAGAATACATAGGTCTACCTCTACAGTCTACATATAAATAATAATAATACGTTATTGGTAAATAATAATAATAAGTTTATTGGTAAAATGTCAGCACATTTTTTTATTTACATTTATCCCACTAATAAAAACGTATACATTTTTGTCTAGGTACCTACCTACTTTTACTTACAAAGTGTGTAATGGCGGAGTTCTAAATAATCCAAAATCTATAGAAGTAAACTTTTACTTGGTGTAACTCCTATAATAGCTTCTATAAGGCACTTAATAGGTACCTACATATAAACATGTTTATATTAATGTAACTACTGAGCATTAACATCGTTGTGTAATAGATACGGGTACTTAATAAAGTAGGTACCTAAAATTGTTAATTTGTAAACTCTAGATAGTCAGTGTATCTAATTTCATAGCCGTCAGCATGTTAAGAACTATTGAACTAAAAATGTAAAAACAAAGTCAACCTGAAATTTAAATCTTCTTTCAGAGAGAGATTCGCCGCTGTAGTAAGCTTATCTCTAAGTACCTAATCTGAAGTAATACCATACACAGATATGATGGGGGTTATATTTAGGACTACTGGAACTATTCTAAGCAATATTTTATATGATGCTAATTCTGTTGTACGAAATCATTAAACTTGACAGGACTAAAAGTCTTGCTATCCCTTTCTCGTATGCGGGGTTAAACAAGGATTTAGCGATTTTGTTCAACAAAATCGACACATATAGAAAGCTACAATAAGACCCTACCTACCCGGGTGAAATTGCGTGGAAAATAGCAATATAAATCCAGCAAGAGGTGTGAGTCAAGAGTGAAATGACGCTATATATTCCACCTGCTCCATGAGGGACTTGCGTGATGATATGTATATGTTAATACAGTGTGATTACGCATATGATGGGGTCCGGTCCCAACAACCTATGTCACAAGTCATTGAAAGTTCATCAATTGGTGTAATTTACTCGCCATACTGTATTTTTTATCTGTTTTGCGATGTCGCGTGACCCCCTGACCGTAGTTTGCAGCGTCGCCAATTTGTAAGAGATATATCGGCCCCAGCGCCCGATAAACTCGCTACCCGCAACGCCAGACGCAATTTGACACTAAAAATTACTTTATCGCACCAATATACCAGAGTATTGCGCGTGTAATCAAAACGGGTGATCTCATGACTTATTTTTCAGGGACTATAAATGTTGAATAGATAACAAATCTAATTATAGACGCTCTCTTATCATCTAAGGACTAATTAAAAAGTATTTGCTTACTTAATACAACATAATTGTGGTTCAACATCCAAGTAGTGAGTCCTGTGGGTTACGTCTGAATTATGAGAGCAGCTAGTATTGCCATGCTATCACCACATCTTATGTTCAGTTTCAACTAAAACGTTTGCTTTAAAAATAAGTGGTGGTTTCCCAAGAATAGTTGCTAACTACATCGTTATTAAAAATTCTACCTTCAAATGAACTCAACAAATTAATGACGTACAGACTCCACCGCCCACTCGCACTAAAAATCGATTGCGATAGGCAGTCTGAAAGTGAAATTAATGTTTTTTCTGTCTTAAGCCCAAACACGTCACGCCTCTTAAAAACGTCAGGAGCTATCGAAAATCTGAAGCACAAACTGAATCTCAATTGCTTGAAAGGTTTGTGGTTTGGTTATCGTAGGTCCTTTAGACAGGTCCACTGACTAAGGTCAATGGCAAAGCATTCAGTCAACTCTGAATTTGAATTTAATACAGTTGGGGTTACGTACCTCATTTTTTTATTATGAAGATGAATTGAATAAAAAGTTATGTACCATTGTGACTGACGTCAGAATTCGAAGTGGAAGCCGCTTCCCTCACGCGTCCCATCTTTTATTTATAGATAGATTGATTGATGAAGCGAAACGTCGTATGAATGAATCGATTTATGGTTTCGTTGAGCGGACACTGTTTATGTTCCCGCTTGACGTCAAGATTCTAAATGTGAAAAGAATAAAGTCCTTTGAATTTATTCGATCGAGCACGATAATTATACACGCAAACGAGTCGCGTTTGGGAGCAAGTGCCTATAGTCACTCTCATCTACAGCAGTGCGCAGTGTCTGTATGAATTGTAAGCTACCTCGTGCTCGTGCATAGTCTGAATGTCTTATTCATGAGATTCGTCGCCATGGCTCGCGTTTACAACGAAATGTAAAGTGGGTTTCGTATCGACCGATTAAAATTATTCAGACTTTTGTAAAATCGATTCCAAATCGTTTAACAATATTTCTTTCTTGAAAGACCGTCATGTGCATGATTCGAAGTGTCCGACTTCCGTTACATTTGCATCAGATTAACTGTAACACAAATCTGACAACTCATATGCATTCTATTGATAGGTCGGTGCTCTCCAATTTATCTCTTAAATTACGTTGTAATAGTGTTACATTTAACTTGACACGAGATAGGTTAGCAACTGCCAGTGGTCGTCCACAGATTACCCAATAGCTGTTATCTGCTGCTCGGCAGAATAAGGTCCCTTTGAAGCGCCGCCACTTCCTGCGCGATGACCTGCAACGTTATCATATCGTATGGGACTCGACAACTCCTCGCCGCCTGCCTGCAGTTAATGGAACTGTGGGTTACGCACATAATTTCCCCACATTCAAGGATACAACATCAATTGTTTTCAGCTGTGAGCAACACCTACTAGAGCGAGATCTACTTATTATATGTATTTCTTAATACCTTTAGCTAAATAGTAGGTAACTATTAGAGTTTTACGACTTTCCTCTAAATTCTAACAAATAATTTTAATCATAAAGAGGAAACATAAAAATTATATAATTTATTGCGCTAGCAAAGCAAAGAAGCAAATGACGTTAGTAAAAATAATACTTCTTCATTGTTTGTTAATCACTTATGTGTATATAACAGTCAATTGTTAATTTCTATAGCTGCCGTTTATATGGAATATTTTAACGTGTTAGAAATACAAAATAGTGTGTGTCACCCGATTGGAATGCTTAGCCACTGATCGAAAGCGGTCTAACTCGGACCATTGTACTCCGTTTTAAGGGACCTTTTGGAGGGCTCCCTCACATTTTAACGTTTAAGAAATTAAAGTGATATAATTCCATTACAATAGTACCATTAAACATAAAGCCCATATTACTTACAATCTTCGGGAAATCTTACATCGATCAATATTGCTACAGAAGATTAATAAAATTGAAGCTACTTCCATCTAAGCGCTACTCGTGGTGATGTCTGTCAGAAACCTCACACGAGTCACACAATATGAATCGCACGTCGAAGGAAATCAAACTGGCAGCGCATGATGTATATCAGGGCATAGGTCAAGCTGTGTGCTCGATAACTGACCAGATTTGACAGTGAAATAGCGAGTCTTGTATTAAGTATATGTGAAGACGCCAAAAGATGCCAACCCTGGTCACAAATCAACGTTACAATGGCACCAACCAGTGATGTATCGCCAGCGCTACATAGGTCAACAGGGCCGACCGAGCGCAGCCGTAAAATACGGAACATTTTTTATTTATTTTTATCAACGTTAGTTCACCTGGGATCAAACAGGTATGTCTATTGTAGGTTATGGGTCTATTTTATTTATTGATATCAGTGCTTCTGCCGCTCGCTCATATGAATGCTCGATGCGATATGCTTACATAGGTACAAGAGGTACGACGCGAAATGAATAGCTAGGCTACAGTGCTACTCATAATACTCGAAGCTCAAACTAAAGAACTATATCAAGGGCAAATTCAAAGTACCCTCACATTTTTAGGGCTATTGAGCATTCAGCTACCTAATATGTATATCGATGCTAACAAGTAAATTGTACCTACGAACCTCATTAGTAATCTGATTTCATATTCCTAAATAAACTCAATAGTGAGCTTCATCTAGTTTCGTTTAGACTGGGTTTTGTCAGTTACACTAAAGGGTTTTGTAAGTTAAACTAAATTGCATGAGAAGTAAGCAGTAATATCCTTTTATCGCATCGCCTGGCCCCATCCGGCCATCAAACAATGCTGTCGACAGCCTGTCAACATCTGTTGTGTTGTCCTAATTTAAAACGATCTAACGTTTAACGAAGTGTTAGATACGTTCCGAAGTACCTTTGTAAGGGGCATGTTAAGGTATACCTACACGAGATTCACAAGTGTAAGGTAGTTGGATATTTTTCGACAACCGATGATAAATTTAAATAATGAATTTAACGTACTACATTTTGGGCCCTAGGCCTAAACAATTTTCATTAGAGTTCGTGTATTTGATTACATATTCACATTCTAACGCATTACGTAAAGCGCAGAGTATACGTAGGTAGAATAGTTCGGCAGCGCGCGAGTGGATACCTCTGTTATTTCAAGCGTGCATAGGCTGCGGTAACAGCTTACCATCAGGCGGGCCGTATGCTTGTTTGCCACCTTAATGGTATAAAAGATGGTACCGAAAAATTCTAAGAATACCTATCCCAAAACCTATCTCTTAACAAAAATCTTCAACGAAGTACATTTAGATTAAGAATTATTTGTCAGTGATTTTGGTGGTACAAAGAAACAGATTTTAACATTATTTGCATTCACTTGATATAATATAATTTATTAATACTTATCATAATAATACCTGTGAAGGATGAAGGAAAGCGTCCGATGTTCGACGGGAGGCGTGCTTCGCACATCCCGGATGGTGGCGGTAAAAGGAAACGGGCGCGACGCGCCGCCGCGCGCCACTTCCTTCGCGCGGCTCTTTAACTACATATTTATCGTACACCGTGTAAATACATAATTAGAATAGTCGTATTATGTATAGATCGTTGAATATTATAGCGTCACTGCTTCTAAAATAGTAGTGAGAAAAAAACTACAGTAGCAATAAATATGGTGTAGTATTAGCTAGTAAATTAATTTAAATACCTGGTATCCATCAAATACCAAAGAAAGGATCGATGGATTATTTTTCTTAAATTGATAATTGTGTGTGTTTTTACTACAGTACGGTTCCATTTTAATTCTAATTAAAAAGCAATATTTGCTAATAATTGTATACCTATTACATGAATTGTATTTACCGTAGCCCTATACACCTATAATTAAGATCCAATACTGCTTTGGTTTGGATTGTCTTTACGAACTCCGGGAAGCATAAAAACCGACAAAATAATATTAATCTAATAATAATATTTTTAAGATTTCATAAAAAAAAATCGCTTCACACTTTAATGTCAGAAATAGTACGTATTTGGCTTTGAATAAAGACAAGTATATAATCAAAGGTATTTTGTTACCATAACTAAAATCAAGATTATAAATGTCAGTTTCCTTATCTGTACTGTATTCATTATGGCATTTTATTTCTTTTTAAATCTGAAGTGGTTAGAATTAATTTTTACCCTGAGTTAATCAGGTAAAGTTTCATTTAGGGACTCATTTATAGGAACATTGGAAATAATGCTGTAATAATATGGCCGTTGTGAGAAGTGATATACCTATCATTTTAATCAATAGGTGACCTCTGACCTAAAGGCATGTTGCGATTTTCTACTGCCACCGTGGATTGTCTCCAGAAACACCCATAAGAATTAAAAGCTAAACACTATAAAAATTGTGAATCTTGATAAATCTCTTGAGGATTGATTGCCAAAGTTAAGATGAAGAAGAAGAGTACCTATAATGACAGCGAGATGAGCGAGCCTAATTTAAGAGAATTTTGACTTTTCGGTTGACGTTTTGACATTGACTATGTTCGTCACAATGTTTGTTTTTTCTGCTGAGCTTCAAGCTTCAGCAGTTCAGCTATCTTTCAATGGTCATTGAGCTTACTTGTAGTTTATTTATAAATTTAAAAATTGAATAGAATTACAATTTTGTATCTAATAAAAGAGTGCATAGTGAATTTAATATGAAAAATGCTGCTGTTTCAAAGTTGTTGTTTCAAACAAGTTTATGCACAGTGAAGACAATCATAAAAGTAGGTAAGTACTTGCATACATATTATCGTTTACGCAAAATTAATTCATTTTCATTAATTATAACGTAGCGGTTACGTACTCTGTGAATTAAAGATTAATAATAATTGGTTTAGGCACCTACATTTTTATCTCAATGTAGTAATAAGTAAATGTAGTAATAAAAGTAATAATAAAAAGTGCATAAAAATAAGTGCTAGCTTCATAATTTTTTTCGTATATTTTTGTATAAATATCCATGTACTGTGGGGAATAATCTATTATCATGTTCGAAGTAATTCAAGGATTTACCTTCTATCTTCCTAAAAGGTTATCCAAAGTTTTGTTACATTACAGACATCAAAATAAAGATGAGTCAATACCAAAACTTACATAAATTGGCTTACCATTAATTGTAATTTATTAACAATGAATTGACAAAGTACTTGCTTGTAATATGTTGCTAACTCTGATCAAAATTGATTATATTTTCTCCAATCAATCCGTTGAAGTGTTAGTAACTAAAATATATGAGTATTCAAATAAGTATCTGTATATTAATTTTGATGCATTGTACCTAGATATCAATTGAATTCATGTTTAAAAGATAATCTACAATTAGGTACATGTTACAATTTGATATATCAACAAGTAAGGACTTAAAATTTAAATACCCGGTGACTTTATTTTTCTGACTAGAATTTGAAACTCAGTATTTCTTAAATTTAGTTGCCTAAATGATAAATAATATGTTATGTAGTGTTTTGAAGACGCTTGTATTTTTATGCAGTATAAACATAGCAAGCGGACTCACGAGTAATTAATTTCTCTGCAATTTTAAAGTGTAATCAATATTGCTAGCTAAATTGATTTCTGTTAATTATGTATTACTGTGGTGGCTGAGGCCTCACTCGCCTGAGAAGACATGACAGTGCTTAGCAAAATGGCTTATACCATTAATAGTAATGCTTATGCTTTTATGGCTCCACATAATACTTGTTAAGGCAGGAGGAACAGAAAAACCAAGCATAATGTAGTAAACATTCGTATTTATAATATAATGTTGTTGTTTTATTTACAAATAAATACAAATTCAGTTAATAAATAAATGGTAAATTATCTACATCTTAATAAGTATGTTTTATATCTCATTTCTTAATCTTCTCTGGATTTGTGTGCAATCCAAAATACTAACGTTAACGTTTTCTTATGACACGTTATGGTCTCAAGAAAATTTGAGACTTTCGACGTTCGGGCGACACGTTCACGTACATTCACACTATACGACTATATTTACAAGGTACTCGTAGACGATTCACTCAGTAAGCGCGGGGCGCTCGTCCGATGGCCCCGCGCCACTCACACCACTCGGACCAGACACAGCGATCACTGAGTCCACCCCCGCGCGGTCCGAAGCTCTCCGCTCGCCAATAAATATTTGTACAACGCGGCCGCGCCGCTCGACTCGGCGCTTCGGAGGGCGCGGGCGGCGCGCGGCGGGACTAGATAATACTGGAGAGGCGCGGCGGAGGCTCGGGGCAGCGGCAGCCCGAGCGGCGGCAGCGCCCGTACAGCGCCGCGCCGCCGGCCGCGCAACCGCGCAGCGGCCAGTACAGCCACAGGCACGGCAGCGGCAGCGATAGCGCGCCCACGCACGCCAGCCGCGGCCCGCACGCACACGGCTCGCCCGCCTCCTCCTCGCCGCTCCCGCAGTGGTAGAACAGCGCCTTCACGCAGCACATGCACGAAGCGTAGTCGACGCACGCCTCGGCGCTGCACAGGCACGATCCGCACAGCCAGCGCGAGGGCAGCGGCCGCGGGCGTGCGCATTGCTCACAGCGGCAGCGACCGCACGTTTCGCATACTATGGAGTCGGGCTGGAGTGCGCCGGCGCGCCGCTTGTCGGCCGCGGCGGCCGGCTGCGTCGTCACCGGCTTGAGAGGCTGGTGCGCGGCCGTGTGGGGCGGAGGGAGCGCGGCGTGCGCTCGTCGCGGGGCCTCCACGTACGCGTTGCGCTCGCGCTCAGCCTCGGGCCGCGGCCGCAGTAGCGACACGGCGGGCTGGCGCGCGTCCGCAGGCCGGTGAACGCGCGCCGCCGGCTTGGGCGGCCGGGGCGGCGCCGCCGGCCCGCCATACTCATCCATTGAGTCCGGCTAACGGCTCTCGGGGCCGTCGCCTTCCTGTTCCCTCATCGTCCCCACCTGCCGATCGAACAACATCCTCCGTTAATAAATCATTTTAGTACTATAGATGTACTCAAATTCATCCACAGTCATACGATGTAAATATTATGGCAGACGATCAGAAACGTATTTAATTATATTGCGCGGAAAAAAAATGGTAGTCTACTTTACTATCACATTTTCTATGAAAAACTACAAGCTTATTTTAATTTCGTACGTAACATCAAAACACAAGTAAGCCTAGTGGATTTGCTAGCAATAATCGTTTAACACTAGACTCGCTATCTATTGATTTAGGGTAGCAGTTCAATATTTGAACTCATACTCAAGCTTTTTTCAAAATCCTAAAGGTGTAAACAAGAAATAATACAAAATCGTGATTCCATACAAAATTAATTCCGTCTTGACCCATGGCATCAACTACGAGATACAATTAGATGAGCCATGGGACCCGTATAAAAACAGCTTATTCATCGATATTGTTATTTTAAATAAATACCCTCCGTCTCTCTTTTTACACGCGGGATTCTAGAAGCAATAGTTTATCTCTTTGATTTTTCGCAGAATCGCTCCTTTTGTCCTAAAGTTACTGCAGTTGTAAGTAGATAGTTAGTTACTCTCTACCTATCCTGAATGTAACTCGGCGTGCTGATATCCATATAAAATGTATATAGTTACATGCAGTAGGGAGGATTACATAGTGGAGTGCATTTAATGAATTTTATTGAACTTAATTTATGCCTGCTAATTGCTCTAGTTGTTTTGATGCGTCCTGTGATGAGTGAGATTGTTTTTATAGAATACAAAATATATTATAATTTGCTTTGTCCGCTTAATGAGTGTGATACGGTCGAACGGCCTGCGCCCAGGTGAGCTCAGCCGTGGTTTCTTCCGACACGTGTTTCAGGACTTCCACGTCCCATCATCAGGGTGCCGCCGCGTTGGTCGAGCAGCGTGATGTCACATCGAGGTCTGGATGCTGGAGCAGCGCCGCAGCACGATGGTCGGACGCTGGAGCAGCGTCACAGGATGCTGGACCAGCGTCGCAGGATGCTGGAGCAGCGTCACAGGATGCTGGAGCAGCGTCACAGCATGATGGTGGCGTGAGACGCCACGACAGCACGTAGACCCTTCTGTAACTAAAGCTGAGAAATGAGTCTCTGAGAATAGTTACAGAAGGGTCTACGTGCTGTCGTGGCGTCTCACGCCACCATCATGCTGTGACGCTGCTCCAGCATCCTGTGACGCTGCTCCAGCATCCTGCGACGCTGGTCCAGCATCCTGTGACGCTGCTCCAGCGTCCGACCATCGTGCTGCGGCGCTGCTCCAGCATCCAGACCTCGGATGTGACATCACGCTGCTCGACCAACGCGGCGGCACCCTGATGATGGGACGTGGAAGTCCTGAAACACGTGTCGGAAGAAACCACGGCTGAGCTCACCTGGGCGCAGGCCGTTCGACCGTATCACACTCATTAAGCGGACAAAGCAAATTATAATATATTTTGTATTCTATAAATATGATTTTCCGCAAAGTAAAACCTGAATCAATTCAATGAGATTGTTTTGTTTAGTACGATTATTATCTGAAATGCGTTGTGCAATCGAACGTAAACGCTCATAACGCCACGAATTAACTTTTTCTCATTTGCCAAATCTCAAATTTCACGATATCTCTCCTCAAGCAAGTAGTAGTGTACATTGAATAAAGTGTTTTCTCGCAACTCCGTGGATTACCGACATTACCGTCATAGGTCAACGATCATTACGAATTTAAATGGGTTTTATCTCTCATTTAAGAACAATATTTGAGTAAGAGTACTGATTTTACTGGTATAACCTGCTTACCTTTAATTATATTCAAATTTAAATCTATTATGCTTTTAGTTATTTTACACGCTATCTCGATCAGTGTCATTCTTAAGGAAGCATATTTTTCTGAAATGAAAGATTTGCCTATGCGCTGTATTTCGTTTTTACAACTGGTGAGAGACCAGAGATGTAAAAACCGTCACTTTTGAAGAGTTATTAAGCTCGAGATTGTTGGTCATGTCACGTACGACGAAACTTTTTTATCACAGAGTTCAACGCTCGAGGAGGTTAACCGACAATATATAAAATATTGTATTTGTTTTGTATACTACTAAGGAAATGCTGGCCTGCCTGGTGATAAGCGGTCACTGTAAACTATGGATCACTGCAATACCAGGAGTATCACTAGCGCCTTATGTACTGACGGCACTGTGTCGCAGTCTTGTCGCAGGAACAACACCAGAACGGACTAGTTATGATAATTTAATATTATCTGGCAGTGATCTTTATGGTGGAAATATTTTCTATCTCAGTCGAGCAGCTCCTGTTTTGAATTGAGGGAGGAGAAATCGTTGTACCCTACCTCTTACAAAGCACATTCAATTATTACCAATCTTGTTATTAGCCTTTTTAATTTCATTACTGATGTTAACCACCTTTTACGCCCTTGTAAAACGACCATTTTATGTGACATATCGTCAAATTGTAACCAGCCAACCAAATTGTAAATAGCCTGTTAAAAACTAACACACTGTCTAACTAACACTTTAAAAAGCTAATTGTACAGTTTGTTAAATTGATGGCTATTTGTGCCTTTAATTAGCATTTGGATATCAATATATAATGTATGTATGCTTCGTCTACATTTTGTTGATATATATAAGTACCTAATTAAACTTCAGAGTTACTTGTTTCTTGCTTGCTTACTCATTGGAACTCATTTGTCATAAAACACTATTAATATTAAGCGACGAAGCTGTATACCTACATAATATATAATTCCGATTAAACAACCAAATTATGATTTTGATTACACATTTCAAATTAGTCTCGGTATAAAAGAAAGAAATCAATGTGGAAAAGCGCATTTAATGGACTAGGAAGTTATTTTCATTAGCCTGTTCTTTTTCCTGTGAGTGAAACCCCCGTTTAAATGTTTCAGCGGTTTCGGAAATTAGTGTGAATTAAAAGACAGACAGCGATCATTTTTTAAAACGGTTGTTTGGGTTGTATTGACATCCAAATAACCTTATCAGCTAATGTATTTCATTTTAACCTTTCTTTCTAAAACACGGACATATACTTCCGTTTCATGTACCTACCTATTTGTCAGATGTATAACAATTATGTTAGATTAACAGTGAAATCACATGTTAGTTTCAATTCTAGTGTTGTAAAATATGTAGTCCTTTATCTTCGTTAATAAAAACAGCTAGGTATAATAATGCTATTGTTTACAATTCTGTTTTATCTCCTTACGGTTATCACCTTATTGTCATATATTATCAGAAATTGTCTCGCTGTTGCTATAATAATATCTATGTAGCCTTGCCAGTTAGGTACTTATTAGTTAGGTAATTAATTATTTTTTATGTATGATAGTCGGATGATTATAAAAACGGAACTATGTTTGAAGTAAGCTTCTAAGTCTTTGATGAGATAATTTTGATACACACGGGCACATATTTTGGTACATGTCTTGTTTTGTTTGAATAGTCTAAATTGCCAAACACATGGGGCTATAATAGATTTAAATGGCACAATAAAGAAAATCATTATTATTAACTCGTTTGTTGAGAACGTTCTCTCAGTGAGCGCTGAACGCTGCACGTGTGCCGGTCGCCAGGCGGCGAGGCGAAGCGTCGTTGCCTCTCGTCATTCATGTAACGTCGATTTCATCGCAATCCATGTAATTACTACCTACGCAACACAACGTGATCTGTATATAAAAAACCAGCGAGTGTGATCCAGTCCGAGTTTTATTAATGTTTCAAAACGATAGATTTGGTCGGTGGGCGACATGTTCCAGGTCTGAATGCCATAGTACTTACGTCCCACGGTCACACATCTCCAACACACAAGGGCACTTGGACCTAGTGGCCCCACACACAACACTGAGCTCCTCGGGGCTCGGTGCTCGGGCAGCCGGTAATGCCGCACCGATACCGCGCCGGAAGATTCACTGACACACAAAAATACGGTAGAACCACCGAATTTCGGTCGCGCAAATCCATGGGAAGGTTCATGAGACCGGCGCGGTCCGGAGCGGCACCTGGCGCGGGCGGGGGGCGGCCCACGCACCGGCCTCGATTCTCGTCCGCCCGCCGCGCGGTTATCACTGCAATATGGCCGCTACTCACTTCCTCGCTGAAGTTCTTCGTTGATTTCTACTCCTGATCTCGACGACGGCGTTTTTTTCAACCGTTCCGAACTCGTGCGGATTCACTGCACTTATTCTTATACACATTTTAATGGAAAACCGGGAGCGCTAGCGCTACGCTCCGACGAAACGACCGTTCCGTTCGTTGGCACATTCCGCACTGGCGTCGGCCGCGGGTGCGGGTCGGCGGGAGAGGACGCCCTCCCTCCGCCGCGCACCACGCCGCCCGCGCCTCGCCTTTTTATGAATGGAAGGCGGCCATACTGAATGAACCGCGTACACGGAGCGGTTGGCCGCTATTTTCGCGGGCGAGAGCGACGTCTGGGGTCCGGGGAGGGAGGCCGGAAGCGTGCTGCGAGCGCTCGCTCGCGGTGCCAAATTTTGCGGTGCGGGCGGCGGTAACGGATGTGCTCGTTTACCAAGCTTCCGGCGAGATCCCCCCGCGTAACCGCATCCGGGAATTGGGTTTCCGGTTGACGAGTGTCGTACCACCGGGATACCGCCCACTTTTGTTGTAAAGCAACCACGTTCTCCCTTTCATCTAAATGACCAATAGTTTGTAATTTTAATTCAAAACTACAAAATGTATTTCAAATTTAATGATTATACTACGTACGGCTTACATAGTTTTTCTATTCTCTGACATAATGTCTACACTGTGTAGTTGGCTCCTTCCTTTGCTCGTGGTTAACAGTGCTTTGAACTGTTTAATGACGGAGTACTACAATATTTTGTTTGGTAGACGCGTGGTTGTAAAGAGCATTGCTGCCGACGACGACAGCATCTGTTATCGCGAGCGGTAATTTTCGCAAGGTTGCAGCGACAATAAGGCGTGTTATGCACGCTGCGTCTCTGTGTCAAGGACGAGCGATAACGCAACGCCACACCGCGATGGATGTTACACTTACCATTCACCACAAAAATATTCAACGGTTTTATATTAGCTTCTAGGGAACAGATTGCACGTCCATAAGCGTTCAATGTGAGTTTGCGTTGCGGTGACCGTATTTGTAGCTGTTTACTTAAATAGTTTTATTTATCGCATTTGAAAGACACTCATGACACAAGATAAACCTGTGCTAAGTAATAACAATCCCTTGTTTATTATTATATTAAAGTACTTTCAGTTAATAAGAACGAAATGACTATAAAAACTAACATGGGACGAATAGATTTGGTTTGTTTCTTCTTTTGAATCAAATATTGGATAAAATATAGGGTCATGATGATTTATGCCAAAATTCCAACGGAGGTGGGGTTCTCCTAGAGTACGGATGGCTTGATATGTACAAAAAATACGTTACATATAAACTTATCCGGCAAGCTAGAACAATAACCCCAACGGTCACTGCGATCTTGAATGAATGAGGCTTTAGAATGACTGCCTTAACAAGAAAAAACAGGAATATTTTCTACCTGAGCTTGTTCATTCGCCCAATTCTATTGTTGGAATTGAAATTCACCAGATGCGTGTTGTTTTGGATATCAATGGCGAGCAATGTCAAAGTAAAATGAACATACTTAAATCGATTTTCGCCATTGTAATATGCCGCTACATTCAGGCATACTTTTTCATCAGAAATATCTAAATAGCTACATGTCTCAGAGACCTTTCCATGTTCTGGATAAAATGACAATAAAGAACAAAATCTAAGAAGAATTGTCATTACCTGTAATCGATTGTTAAATGCATTCAGTTTGAATACGTTAGCGAGAATTAAATACCTATTTATTTCCTGCTAACTGCAGGCACAAGCCGATTGAATGCTTGTTACGACATCCGACGCCAATCACGGAAGAACAATGGAACTGACAATGGGTGGCCTAAATAGGTACCTACGTATTGGTAGTGAAAATGACTCCTTTAGTGTTTGCATATAACCACTTTATTCCATAGAATGCGAAACTGCAGCTATTCTGGAACACTCACCATTCTGTAAGATATCGTTTTTGTGTTGCATAAGCCGCATCAAATCACTCGTATAGAAAAACGTCTTAACGGCTGAATACTGAAACGACATTCATAGTTTGAACTTTTGAAGGCCCTCGTACCTAACTGTTTGAAGCGTCTTCAAAATACAATTTCGCATGTAAATTAGAGGCCACCCAAAATTGTATGTGGCATCAGATTTGACGGACGTTTCAGTATTCGACCATAATAACCATGTGAAATAAGTTGTTATATTATGTTGATAGGCTTCTTGCAAATTTTCTTAAATAATATTGAAATGCGTGTAACCGCTGGTCCACTCGATAGAAATCAGGTTTCGTTTGTTATTCTGGAGGCGGCGTGAGTCGAGTCGAAGCGGAAGCCGACTTCGCCTCCGCCCGCACTTTCCATCCGCCTTCGCTTGCACCTATGCAACTAAATTGGTCCCATCTGTTTTATGTGTAGTTATTTACGTTCATTTCGGCTTACGATCCGAATATCAACCTTAAAAGACATTCAGTCTAGCAATAACTTCTATCTCATGCCATTATCAACATTGCAAGAACCATTTATTGGTCTCAAAATCAAATGGTTTCGCCTGCGATACCTCTAGTCTATTCGATTGGCTTTTGAAATAATATTTGAACTTCCAGTTGAAGTCGGGAGGTTATCACTGTCATTTTGTATGGCATAACCTTTTATTATATTGCAGGCAACGATAGCACTTAGTTTTTTTTTGCTGTACTGTTCTTCGTCAATTTGATTGATACCTAGGTTTATTACGAAATAAATGGTTTGGTTAAGTAATGTTGGTAGCATATAGTAAGTAGAATTGTTTTGACTCATTATCTTTTGCGAGTTAAGGAGCTGATAAACAGTTCACTTAAAGAGAGTTGTTTGTCTGAATTTATTATCGCATTGTGTACCCGAATCGTTTGATAATACTGGGAGTACTAACGGCGCGGACATGTTGAAAATAATACCGGATGTTTGCCTCAGATAAAATAAACTTGAATGAGAGCGGTTGAGGCGATCCGCGTATATTTTGCGTCCGTTTGATGACCAACATAGTTTCCACAGGGAAATCGTCGACCAATAAAACCAACAAAACTTAATGATTTATGAAATCATTGACCGTTTCTGTCTGTCCACATGTAGGTATAGTATTTATTGTACCAATAACGAGCCATGTAACGTTGCGCCCACGCACCGATTTATACTTTATCTGCTGTACGAGTGGTATATTGTATTTGATAAAATAAAGTATGAATGTACGTTACGATTAATCAGTAGTTCGAATAAATTAAACGGGCGTTGGTATAATTTTTACAAATGCATCTAGCTAATGACAAGCGGGAGTCTTTTCGTTCGAATAATGGCGTTCAGCAATACCGTTTGGAAATTGTATTTATTACCTTGTAAAAAGTTATCCAAACGACTGTTACAAAGTCTGAGGAGTATGGATATGGTGGACGAAAAAGAGCTCAAGAGTCACCCATCCAGGTTTATGACTGCTAGTTTCACCATTATTATTTATTACTCTGAGGTTGTATTGCCAGAGCTTCTCGAGGATGTGCTGTGCATGTAGCTGGCATTAAGGATATACCTATACAAGCTTCTTCCCGTGGCTTCGCACGCGTTTTAAAGTGAATAAGTCAACATGTTTTTTTATATAAATGACTATTTTCACAGATTTAACTTTAATATAAACTTTAATCCGCTAGTTTACCCCCTTAGGGGTGGACTCTCCATTTTCATGCATTTAACTTCAAACATAGCCGATTTTCTTATAAACTTACATGCCATTATTTACCCCCTTAAGGGTGGAATTTACAAAATTCCTAAATATGTAAGTATTTTTTGTTTTTAACTGAAGGGCCAAACACCAAGTTTAATGCATACTGTTTGTAATAGTAAGATTTATAGATAGAGCAAAAAAAAACACATTTCTAGTAAGGGGACCCCTTTCTTTTTTTTAAATTATTAGAGGTATAATTTCAAATAATCTTATTGGATGCCTACGTCACAAAAAAAACCACCCTCCAAGTTTCAGGTCTCTACGATCAGCGGTTTAGGCTGTGCGTTGATCCGTTAATCATTCAGGACAAAGCCTTTAATTTGTATAATAGATAGATAGCTTTTGTTAACAATATGGTTGGCACCGAGCAAAAGTGAGATCCCTAGTATTGCAGGCGTCTATGGGCTACAGTGAGTGGCTTGGGCGCCTGGAACATTTCGTGATGAACCCCTTACGATTAGAAAATATAATTTACTTGTCATAGCCTCCTAATCTCTGTATCTATATCGATTTAGAAATCATAAGATTACACAGACACTGGCCTCTTGCTAAGTCACTCAGTTCGTTGGGTACCCCGATTGTCAAACTTTTTTTTTATTACTATTTATTACAAATGGTCCTATATTCTAGAATGACAAGCTTATGCTGGCTCAGTCAAAACTCATATTTGAATAGAATAAAAATGTAACCCAACAAAAAAGGGTAATTGTTTTCGAAATTTGAATAATATGGTCTTAAAAGCAAATTTAATTCGAATTCAAAATTCTCAATCATACCCTACTTCAAAGTGGACAGTTCTATAAAAAGGTAATCCAACAGGTAACGAATTAATTAATAGCAAAGATACTG
This sequence comes from Falcaria lacertinaria, assembly GCA_951449985.1. Taxonomy (NCBI): domain Eukaryota; kingdom Metazoa; phylum Arthropoda; class Insecta; order Lepidoptera; family Drepanidae; genus Falcaria; species Falcaria lacertinaria. Next base: position 3,607,252 of record OX602114.1, read on the forward strand.
GTTGGAATTCAATCGTTTTCATGAGCAAATAATAATAATAATTAAGAGTCTGTACAGCAATATATTCATGAGTCAATATTTAGATAGATTACGTAATAACGGCAGCTGAACTGAAGGATCTCATTGAATGGTCGAGTGTCGCGCACGACTCGGTCCATTCATGGCACACACGTCGCCAGTGACCTTAGCCGTACCAAGCCCATGTGGTTTCTTATTCATTAGAAACCGCGCTGACGGATAAACGTAGCAAATATTCGTTTTTACTTGAGTAATTAGGATTGGTATAACATTTTTGTCATTATTATTAGAAGTACTCAAACTAGTACATTTCAACTTTAGGGTACGACATCATCGTTATTGGTTATTATATTCACGTATTCTTATTATAATTGAAGGCAATTATTTAAATTCCACGTAGCGGTGCAGTGCGGGCATGCGCGTGTGAGGTGCGGGCGCGGCGGTGGGGCAGTCGACCTTCCGTGAGGCCGTCCGTCCGCCCGACGAGCTGCGTGCCACTCCGCTGCTTGCCGTCGTGACGGTTATTAGTTCTTGCCTTAACCATCGCAGGAAACTGCCATCAACTAACTTGTCCTTATACATAGCTAGGCGTCCAATGGGAGAATTACCCTCTTTCCTTGTTCAAAAGTACTTTTCCATTTAACCATCCAGAGGCCAATAGCCCAATTCTCTTGTCTCCTATTTTACTCCCTGTTTTAGCAGACCCTTCACGACTTAATATCATTTTTTAATTTTCTCATTACAAACCATCACACTCTTGACTGTGAAAGTCTGTCTAATTCTATAACGAACAAAGTATCGACTATTTAAACCTACTATACTACGTGAATAGGTTGCATGTTGACAACGGTAAATAACACTGACGATCAGTGATCGTTATGTCATCGCAAACATCATTAATATTCACTGACGTTTACCCTCGAGGATATGTACAATTGTAAGACCACGGTTTAATTGTTTACAGAATAGATAAAATAATGTATGTGAATCAATTATTTAGTATGAAATGTTACTAAAGAGATAAATAAATCCTGGATCCCTAACCTCTCTGTGCTGTCGTTTTACCGTGCCAGTTTTCTACATTCCACTGAAATATTCCAGTGATTACAAAATACCAAACTAATGACGTGCTCGTCCAGGATACAATGTTCACTCAAAAAGCAAAAGTAGCTGTGACAGAGAGCGAGTGGAGCGTCCACTGCCGGGCCAATGACATCACATTTTACTTCCATTATTATGACATAACTAACCCCACGAGCCGTTTGACACCATGCTTTATAGCCTTCACTACAGACTCTAAATTCGCTCATGAGTTTTACAGTTTTTGTTTCATTACCAACCGTTGCACCATTGTTTCTGTCGTGGATAGTATTAGAAAATAAAAAGTCTCTACCTATACACCTGCCATTCATCGATTTCGTCATAAAGCTAGGTTTGTACTATGTAGAAAATTTGTCGTATTTTATTGTTATCGTTGTTACGCATACGACAATCGTAATCGTTTAATATTTGAAAATATTTAGTTTCAGGTTCCCAAGGCGAATAATCTAGTGCTGGAGTTTTCACTATTGCTTTTTGCTACCAGGTGTTTAGAGTTAAGGATCAACTGTCAGAATTTTTAGGACTTTGAAAACATTTTGCAAGTAAAAACTTCGATTCCAAACTGACACAGAAGAAGAACTTCGTTGATATTTGATCTTCGACTTCATTAATATATGGTAAGGCTAACCTAATACCACGTCATCTGGGTAGCACGATTGAGATCAAGCTTCATGTTGAGCTTCGTTTTGGGACTGTTTATGAATGTGGAGTTCATTGAAGACGCTTATGGGCGCTCGCATTTCTTGATGAGGTAACCAGACCAGGTAATGAGTGCAATCCGACTTGGGCAACAGTTAGCTGGTGGCAACCAGTGAATCGGTACGGAGGAGTAGTGTATTTACACGGTCGGCGGCGACGCGGCTAGGTGCGGCGCCGTGGGCGAACGAGCCAGCAGTCGCCCACGCCAGCCGCCCGCGTCGAACAAGCGTTGCCGCAAATTCCGAGCCCACAACGACTCTTCGTCCCACACCTGCGCTTTATAACAGCTACCAGTCGATATTCTCTACAATCCCAATTTGGTCTGTCGCTTATCGCCATAACAGATGTCAGCCGTTTTTGGAACCAGTATTTTTGTGTGCTTGGTTTTTTTTTTGCTGAATTTCATCAAATCAATCTTGCGCGTTGACTTCCCTGCCTTATTCTTATTTTGTCTTCGACAAAGATTGACTAACTCTAAATTATTGGCTCTGTTAGGTTAGGTTAGTTATGCACGAACGGAATGACATTGATTTACAGACAGTTTGATAATCATCAGATGGCTTAGGTTAGGTGTTAGGATATTCAGTATTGTATGATAGTGCAAATATGTTATCAAAGCAAATGTATGTATAAGGATACGTATTATCGACCCGTTCACTGTAATTTTACCGCACATTAGTTTGGCTCTACACAAGTCGTAATATTTACTTCGCGGAATAAATAAGCTTTATATATTTTTAACGCATTCGGGTTGTATTTTATGCCAGTTTATTATTTTACTAGCTTTTGATCGCGTGGAAATAAAACAGAAAAAATATTTTTGGAAAACCTATCATAGCCCTTCCTTTTCTAGGGATTTAAAATAAGCCAATTTTTTAATAAGATCCGTGCAGCCGTTTTGGCGTGACTAAGCTGCAAACTATCATCCAAGCTTTCACATTTATTACATTACCTAGTAGGATCAAGCTAAAATAAGTTTCATAAATATGATAATATGTTACAGATTTCGGATTCAATAAAATTTATGGTTTCACTAATACTTTCATATGTTCAAAATGCAATAAAAGTACTTAATATTTTTTGTAAATTATTTTTTTCCTCTTAAATTTGAATTCCTAATTTCATTGATTTGGAACTTGAATTTTGTGTCAGATCATTTAATCAAAACATTTTGCGTGACTTTGAATAGGTGTTTAACAGAATCGAATATCGGTGTAGGTGACTTAAGGCCGTGCGAATGTAGATGGCTTAGATTAATTGTATATAATGGTAATTTAGACCTTCATAAGAGCCTTATTAGGGCCTAAACTGAATAAATGATTTTTGATTTGATTTGATTTGATTGATTAACTTTTTTGAGAGTAGCTGAATGGTTTGTGAAGGGAAATGGATAACAAAAACGTTATATGGAATTAAAATATTCATCATGAATGAATAAACAATTCCACGTTCATAGCGTTAATCAATGAGTTGCATGCAGGCAAGAGTCCGAGTCGATGTCGAGCTCATTGATCGATCGAGTCGATAGGCTTCACTACAGATGCAGGTAGCGCGAGGCGCGGGCCGTCCGTACAGAGCGCCCACAGGCAAAGAGAACCGGATGGCGCACACAGGCGCGCGTGCGCTTGTGTGCGTGCGTGCGCAAAGGATTTCCTACCGCGCCGCCGCCCTCCCGCGCTCTCCCCGCCCGCAGACCTGTTGCGCCGCTACCGGAGTTACGCCGCATAGTTACCAGACTTGATATGCCTGCTCTGCGCCGCGTCGACACACCGCACCGTCTCCACGCACACCACAAAACGCGTTCGAACACTTAATTATCGAGGCCCAGCACTCGTGAAATTGCTGTGCATCTCGTCTGCTCCCATCGACATCTTTTATAAATCTGATGATAACTTCCAGTACCGGTTGCGCTTAAGATCACCATCATACCAGTGCGCTTTGTAACAAATCATACGCACGCAGCCGGATACGTGACGTCATTTGATGCTAACATACTCCCGACCGCGGAGCTATCATTTTGAATACATATTAATGTTTTTATGGAAACAACATTACAATCACCGATTTATTGAATTCAATCACTCTGAAATTGTAGAATACGACCAACACGAGAGCTTAATAAATAGGATAACAGTAAGTATTACCTTCGAACATTTCTTTTTTCATCATTTTCCTACTCTACATATATTATAAGGGGAAATGAAAAATATTCCTTAGGTAGTATCGTTTGTTCTTTCCTTGCTTGCTTGATTGTTCATTACTTCGGCAATATCATTTGATTGAGATCAGTTTATTATATTAGGTCCTTACATATGAAATTGGCGTTTTGTATGGGAGGAACAAAAAGTCGAATATTTTTTAATATAATATATTTAATTAATCAAAGTATGAACCATTATTTTCTATGCACTTTTGCCATCTCATAGGTAGTTCATTGATCCCTTTACTAAAAAAAACAGTCGGACGGGAATCAATAAAATCTTTGAAGGCGATTTGGACTGCCCCATCGGAGTTGAATTTTTTCCCTTGCAAGAAGTTATCCAAATTTCGAAAAAAATGGTAATCTGTTGGAGCAAGGTCCGGGGAGTACGGAGGATGTCTTAGACTTTCCAATTGAAGCTCTTCTAATTTAGTAGCCGTCTGTAGCGCAGTGTGTGGTCTAGCGTTGTCGTGAAGCAGCAGTGGCGTGGAGCGGTTGACCAGCCTAGGTTGTTTAGCCGCTAGCTTTTCCATCATGGTTTGCAATTCCTGACAATAGACATCAGCCGTAATAGTCTGGCCAGATTTGAAAAAACTGTAATGAACAATACCGGCACTAGTCCACCAAACGCTTACAAGTAACTTTTTTGGGGTTAATTTTCGCTTGGGGCAGGATTTGGCTGGCTGGCCAGGATCTAACCATTGCGCTGAGCGCTTCCGATTATCGTAAAGAACCCATTTTTCATCACAGGTAATGATTCGGTTTAAAATACCTTCATTATTGTGCCGGTTTAGTAATGTAACGCAGCAGTCGACGCGCGTTTGCCGGTTTGTTTCAGTCAATTCGTGAGGTACCCACCTTTCAAGCTTTTTAATCTTCCCAATTTGCTTCAAGTGAATTAAAACAGTTTTATCACTAACATTGCAGCCTGCAGCTAACTCGGACGTGGTTTGCGATGGATCCGCTTCCACAATAGCCTTCAACTCTTCATTATCAACTTGAGTCTCAGGCCGTCCACGGGGCTTGTTCTGCAGGTCGAAATTTCCAGAACGAAAACGTTGGAACCAAAAACGAACTGTGTTTTCTTTTGCAACACGACCGCCATACACATCATTCACCCTTCGAGTTGTTTCCGCAGCACTAGTGCCACGGCGGAACTCGTACTCGTAAATAATGCGATATTTAAGGTTTTCCATTTTGTAAAATGAGTGACGCAAACAGAAAAAAACAGAAGAAAAAAAACAAATGAATGACGATCATCGAAGCACAAATACATGAGTCTATAGCTGTACAAATTTGAATTTGGAATTCCTTACCAAAGAGGAGAAATTCGTGATTAAAGTGGCCAGTACGAAAAACGCCAATTTCATATGTAAGGACCTAATATATTGGAAATGAGAGGAGAATGAGCAATTCGACGCCTTATTTTGTGTACACACACCGACGATGTTCGATGTTTTTGGGCTGATTGATATTTTTCTATTTACAGTCAGTTAGCTGAAGTCACAGAGTCCCGAATTGCTGTTATATGGATTTTCAGAGATAGAAGTAAACGTAACTCCTTTAACGAGCCAACAAGTTAATCAATAGATAATAGCGAATCACTGGTGCCCAAATGCAATATCTGTGTGGTTTTGGTAATTTTTGTACTTGAGCACCTAAAAATAATACTATTATTACTTTTAATAACCTCTATACTTAGACTTTTCTTATACGTAGTGATATTTTCATCGTTTCATGTTTGAACTTCCATTTAAAAAGCACGCTTTGCTTGGTAAAACATTGTATGGTAATTAAATGTATCGTTTGATTATATAGTGATAAGTTCTGTTGTTGGTTTTTCTAAATTAGACAATATATCTGGATCCATGGGTGGAATAGTACATGAGAAAGCTTAGCAGAAGTACGGAGAATGGAAAGTTATTTAGTACAGTGCCAGCAACGTGGCCTACGTGCACTTGATTATTGAGATCGCATATATATAATCAATAATATCGGTAAGCAGTTTCAACAGTTTGCCATGGAACGTACCTACTATAAGAATAATATGTCTGTAATAAAGTACAGACTAGCAACCGAGACCAACGCGTTGGGTTAGGATGGTGTAAAAACAGGTAGCGCCGTTCCTCTGTATCGATCTTTATGTTATTTTTCTTATTTATCTTTTTATCTGGGGCTCCGCTCGGTGTCTCGGACCCGAACGGAAGTTGTAACGATTTTTAATCGTAGCAAGTATCTCGGCCGGCCGGTTCGTATGGCCGCTTCGGACAACGAGTTTATATTATATTTTTTATAAACAACCACCGGAAACGGCCGAGAGAACGTACTGCTCTGGAACACATATATTCCATTACGTCTGTCTCTCGGTTCTTGGTAATAATGATAAGAGATACAGATAAGGCCAAATGTTAAAGAAGATCTACGAGACAGTTTCAATTCGTTTAAGAACTAAGATGGAAATAATACGATAATTTGGCGCCTCAGGTTTCAGTCAAATGTTTAGTCACTAGAAACTGGTATTGGAACTTGGAGTTCGCGATAACAGATGTATTTGAAGTTAGTATCAATGCCACTAGCTGACCCCGTATAAGACAGACTGTAAATTGCGACGATTTATTTTTGTAACTCTTTTCTGCCAATAGCGAGGCGTGGGCGCGTGATAATGGCCCGAAATATCCACGTTCTCAACGCCCACCCAGACCATCGAGAATATTACTTTACAGATAAATATTCAAACCGATTTAAACTGGACAAACGTTGAAGAACATCCTCGTGTAGCAATTTTGTGATTGGTTGTTATATCCTTCGACGTCCTGGCGCCGAACAAACAAATGTTGTGTCTCAAAACTTGCGACTTCGTTGTGTGGACAGCTGACTTGAGCCAGAATAAACGTGCAATAAAATAGCATGGTTTGCGGCATTATCAGACTATTTGTTGCCTTTAACAACACAGTTACTGCTTACAGTTACGCGAAGAAGTTTTTGCGTTAAAGTGTTGTACTCTGTGGTTTTATTATCATTAGCACTTACTTTCAACTCTGAATCATTTTGTTAATACATTATCAAACACATGACTGAAATATTAGTTGTCTTGTCACGATGATAAGTTCCGCAGACAGTAGTCTGCGCATATTTATATCCTCAACCCCTTTGGTTTTGAACGGCTTCATTTCTTTCCAGTTCTCTCGAGTACCCACCTCCATTGTGATTAAAATATTTTACAGTGTGATCGATCACAGAACTACGAGCTGTGTGCAAGGGAAAACCTTATGTACCTTTCGTGTATTTCGGTAATCTGGCACTGAATACCTATTATTAAATGACATACAATAAATTTTACTGTTAGCCTCTTATTCCGGTTGTTTATAGACTACACCCTTCTGATGATATAAATTATAATAAATCAAGCCATGTGCCATTTCTATTAGAGCTTTCGAATTATTATCAATGTTGCGGCCCATGTATTAGGAACATGAGGCGATACATTCGTGCTGTAGAGGTAAGTGTAGAATGTCTTCTACACATCGACATCCCGGCAGCGCGAAGCGGTCGTCTGAGAACCAGTTTCGTTTAATCATCATAATTGCGTCCTCCGTTAAGCCTATCCCGCGCGAGTGGTGTACAGAACATATACAGGTTCTCATTTTCGTTTCTATTCAGCTATCATTTCAAGCCGTATAAAATGATAAATAAGCCGCTTATCAATGCATGTTGGATAGTTTTCGCTTAGTAATCCTATAATTAATGGTAAAACATCATTCATATAGACGTAGTTTATATATATAAGCAATTTTTACCTATTAATCGCGTAGTTTAATTTGCTATCAGACCTCGTGTTTAATCGAGTTATTTGGTATACTAATATACGTATATAGTCTTATTATTCATATTATGGATATGCCGTGTTAATACATTCCAGACATATTTAATCTAAAATGTAAATTGTATAATAAAGACTAATACCCTAAGAAGTACCGAAGTTATTACTACTCCTAAGTGGGCACCCTTGCAATGAATAACTTAAAGTTTGGTCAGACGTGTCTTTATGAACATTCACATTGGCGACATATTCCAACAAGCAGTTATTAATACTGGTGCCAAATCGACATTGGTTACATTGATAAGGTGACACAATGTGTTATCTGTCTACGCTACACCAACAAGAAAAAAACAGCTACCAAGGCCATGCTTTACGCGGAAATCTCAACTCAACAATAAGTTTTTTGAAGCGTACGATATGGCACGAGAGTTATGCAATGTCAAATGAGTTACAACGGACGTTCAAAGGACAAATGATACAATAAATTCGTAGCTTGGCGTACTGTGAGTAGTCTACGATGTGGATCTTGGTTGTTTGATAAGACCCTATGCTCGTTCCATTACTCTCAACCTGCACCCAATAATTCGTAGAAATTAAACGATAATATTCCTTCTTCGTGGAATCTAAAATCAACATCAGTGTTTTACAAAATCGTTCCTGGAATTTGTCATTTATCTTCTTAGAAAATGGTATTGGACGTAGTATATTATCTACTCTGAGGTATTCGTTAGTAGCCCTCTTCTAAGTAGGAAGTTATAAGGAGAAGCTAAATAATTTATGTTTTGAACAATCTGCAGTCTTAATTAATAGGCCTGATGACTTCGTACGAAATCGTAAAGCATCGCGTTATCTAATTTCTAGGCTTCGGTATGCCAAATCGTGTGAGAATTTTTCTCAAACCGTCACTTAATGTGTTCGAAAACAACTCAAGCTTCTGAATTCATTAGATACATAGAAGGGAGACACTTCTCACCGCTCATGTACGCTGGTACCGATAGCTATGGTAGAAGAACAGACTAGTTCTCATGGACTTTTCTCCTGTTGGTATGTTGTCATAACATTACGCCAGTGGCCTGTACATGAGACGCTTACGGGCGAATATTGAAACGACATTCAAAGTTTGAAGGCCCACGTAAGTTTTTGAAGCGTCGTCAAAATATCACGTCCCTCGCCTTGGACCCGCCCTTGAATGTTACCACTAGTAACTCATTAAACTTGATCAATTAAAAATTAAGTTCAAATTTAAATAAGATAATGGTGCCATCTGTCAAAATTAAGTAATTTTAGTCATTTTGAACATCAGAATCGACACCATTAAATGATGTTATTTTATATAAATTTGCAGATTACATAAGATAGTTTGTGAAGGGACATGGCTAGAGAAGACAAAAAATGGGTTTTGAGTAGATTCAGTTATATCCCAAAGCAAGTCACGACATAACACGCTTCGTGCTGTGTCCCGCTGTGAGTTGGATTTCTCATGCCTTTTACCCGATTTATTTCTTACTTAACATTTTTTCCACGCATTTTCATTGTTTCTTAACCATCCAGAATTTAGCTGCATAAAAACTACCAATTTATGTGATGTTTCGGTCTACACAAAATGTAAATAGGTCACGAAAAATTTCAAGATATAATAGATACGTCTAATAGGTACCTACGCGCAACACAGTATACTTATGTAAGTACCTTTATAAATGTGTTGTCTCATGTCTGCGATGATAACTTACATTTCACTCTTGATTTTTAGTATTGGTACTTGCCCAGGAGTGACGTAAAATTACCTTTTGGTAATTGTAACTTTCGGTAAACAGGAAGCGGTGTCGGGGAAGCGAGTGTTGGCAACTGTTTAACTGCTACGTGCTCAGGGTCCGTATGAAAATTTCAGTCACTGACGTTATTTTTTCATGAAAAATCATTAATTCCGATTAGGACCTATTAAGACACTTATCAAGGTCTAAATTACCACCGGTAACTAGTAACTAGTACCTACTATTCTAGATCGTGTCTAAAACGGAACCCCTTCGAGGATAAAACGCAATTTTTGTGATGGACGTCCAAATGACGTCACGGAGATTGAAATGCGATTGAAATTTTCATACAGAATACGGGCTCTGCTGCTGACGACGATGCGTTGCGGCCTCGCGATACTAGCTACTCGATTGTTAATTTATTTACGCATTTTCACGATAAATGGAGTACTACATCGCATGTTCCTGACCTGACTCCTTTATTTTGACAGTAAAATTTCTTCAGTACATGAATAATGCATCCGACTGCTACCAAAACTACATATTGACGAGAGATTTACTTCGAAGAACATGGCGTCGAATACTAATAGTTGACGAATGTTAAATTTAGAATTTTATGCTATTACAAGTAGTGTCCGGTACTCGTGACGAAATATTTCGACAATAACCACATGTATAATCTGGTATTCTCCTTAGAACTTTTTTCGTGGCACCGATAAAAAATGCGACAAAAAGTAGCGCGTTCCGCCCGCGAGGCACATGGTCAGGGTTGGAACAAAAGGCGCGTCTGAATATGCGCTACAGATGTGCTATGTGGTCCACATGTCAAGAACAATGCTCGCGTTCACCCGCCGCGAGATATTGCTTGTTAGCAACACACTAATCATTCGATATGCCAGTTACATACACCCAAGAAATACTTGAGGAACGTTGATAATACTCGTGTTCTCACATCATATTATTATAATTCTCTCAAATAGATGCTTGCATACCGGAGTTTACTTATTTTGTAGAAGTATTCGTATAATATGGTCTATATACACTGGCGGACAAAGAAGTCGAGCCACCGGCAGTATAGTTAGTATGCAGTTCAAATGCAATTTGAGTACTGATTTTGGGCGCAATTAAAAAAAAAAAGTATCGTTGGATAGGTAATTTTATAAGTAAACCATTTCCTGATCAAGAGCACTGTTTACAACCTCCTCGTAATTTGTTTGAGTCCTTTTCACTTCAAACAATAGGGATGTATCATCAGCGAACAGTACAATGTCACAAGTATTCTTAACAAAATAAGGTAAATCATTAATATAAACCAAGAATAGAAAAGGCCCGAAAATTGAACCTTATGGGACGCCCATGAGTACGGAAGATCCGGACTACTTAATACCATTAACTTCAACTTTCTGAGTCCTCTTAAATAGATACGAAGTAATTAAATCGAGTGCTGTTCCTTTAACTCCCTAATGTTTGAGTTTAATTAATAAGGTTTCATAATTTAGACAATCGAAGGCCTTAGACAGGTCACAGAATACACCTATCATATTATTTGAGTTCTCCCAAGCTTTATATATGTGTCGTAGAAGTGCAATACCGGCGTCCGTAGTTGAACGACCTTTGGTGAAGCCAAACTGGTGTAGACAAATTTACAATGGAATACAATTTTGATGAGCAAAATTGTATTCCATTATAAATTTGTCTACAATGCTCAGTAATTTTGTTTCAGGCTTGGCACCGACTTCAAATCGATCAGTGAGAAGCGCTTACAATAATATTCATAAAAGTCTTAGGTAACAGGTGTTCACAGCAATTGTCACATTGGAATTTATAATTAATTATAACCTTACTTATTTTTCCAATTATAACTTTAAGTTAAATAATAATCGGTTGAAAATAAGTCTAACACAAACACAGTCAAACATCATAGATGGATATTTTAATAACTTGATATGTAAAGCCGATTTAAATACATGACAAGATTTTTTCTTGGGAATAATAAAACATGTTGAGCTTACCACACTTACGCTACACAATATTATTCAATGCGAACGAAGTCGCGGGCAAAAAATAGTTATAGAATAAATATGTAGTTGCACGAATGGCCTGGAATAACATGTTAATCCCAGAGGAACATATATGTATTGCGACATGACGCTGTCCTGGGCCCTAGTACCTTACACAAAAGGTAGTCGTGTCGTACGAGGCAAGCTATAATATCAAATGGACACGAAGACGATTATAATCATTACCATGCCCATGAGGTATTCGCTTGTTTATTTATTATTAGTTACATTTCGTTTCCAGGCAGTTCTTGCTCTTCATATTTGGTACAAACGACATAATTATTCCTTTGTAACTTCATGCTAATTATTTTTAAATTTAAAACAATATTGTGTTGAGTTAATTAGTTCGAGTTCGTTTGTCAAATACGACGATTGTTTATGAATGAATT